>JAWZYV010012765.1:0-302335 GCA_038373885.1 Cheiracanthium punctorium | reverse complement strand
AAAGGGGCTCAACAAATGTCGAAGCTGATATGTTATCATGGATTCCTCCTTCTCAACATCTCCAACTAATTCAACCTTCGGTTTTATTGTTAATTGCTGAAGAAATTAAAAATCAACAATTAGCAGAAAGTATGCATGGTCCTAAATATAAAATCATTAATGATTTAATTACCATAAATAAAAAAGGATTCAAAAGAATAGTGGTGCCTATGAGCTTAAGAAAAACTTTAATGAAAAATGCACATGAAAATTTTGGCCATCCTGGTGTTCAAAAAATGTTATAATTTCACCTTCCTATTATTGGCCTCACATGACTCAAGATATTTCCAATTATGTTAAACATTGTTCGACTTGCCAATTTAACAAAAAACCTAAACAGAAGAAATTTGGTTTGTTACAGGCTGTACCTGCTACTGATAAACCCTTTGAATGTCTTTCGATTGATACTGTAGGAGGTTTCAACTATTACAATTCAACAAAAAAATATCTACATCTAATAATTGACCATGCTACAAGATATGTTTGGGCCTTTCCTTCGAAAAGTGTCACTAGTGAAACCTATGTAAACTGTCTAAAACAAATATTCAACATTCAAGTTCCTCAAAAGATACTTAGTTATAGAAATGCAGCTTTTACTGCTTCGCGTTTTAAAAAATTCCTCAAGAACTACAATACTAAACAACTATTAACTTCAGCTCATCATCCGGCATTCAGCTCATCATTCAGCTCAAAACAGAAAAACAGAAAAAGAAAAAATGTATTCAAAATTTCTAAGTGTTGAGTTCGGAACCCTGAATACTCGACATAAAGTCTATCGTCTATCCTTTTTTCTTTTATGCTTCTACCAACCTTTCTCTGTCACCCGCTTCTCTTAGTCATTGAAGAAGTCCCCAAGTCCGAGTGTGTGCGGTGTAAGTAAAACTGCACCTTTTTTCTTTGTATATTTTATAGATATTATGCAAACAATAAATGAAGCTAGACTTAGACTAGGCTGGGACTTCCTCTCAATAATCCCCCAGTTTTTCCCAACTGTCTATTCAGTCATTTCTTCCCCTTTTTTGGAAGCTATGAGGCAATGCCCAAGTTTTCTCTTTCGTAGTGTACAATTGTCTTCCTTTTTCGGGATCATTTGAACCCATTTTTGTTGTCATACTATGGAGAGTTTAAAGTTTGGGCAAACTTAAAATGCCTACAAGTGGTATTTACTATACCTCATACCTGTGTGATGGTACTGCTGTTTCACAGCTATGGTTTTTGAAAATTTCTACACACTACGCACTTTTTTACATTGCCTTTACACTATATAAATTTACTCCATTTTGCCAACTATTTTGCCAACCATTTTTCCAAGTTATTTTCATTCCATTCACTTTATGCCATGCAAGCCAAAGCCTAAAGCTAAGTATTGCTAATACTAAGTAAAGCCTAAAGCTAAGTATTTGCCAAAGAAAATGAATGTCAGCCATGTTTATACCATTTTGTTTAATTATATTACTATATTGTTGTACAGTATTATTGTATCCCACCTAGGTTGTAAATATTTTACTTGTGACATTTTGAAAAAAATTGTGCGCACTCATTGTTTTATTGTTTATTGTAAGATTTTCGTACTATTGCATCATTATGTTTTGTCAAATTTTAGAAACTGCATCCTGCCCCTCAAGTGTTGTACAACATAACTCCAGAATTCTAGCCAGAAAAATTGAAGGTGTCTAAACTTGAAAATTAGATTAGTTCGCAGTTTTAAGATTAGGTTGCAAGGACGTCTGACTCGCAAGTGAGAGACTTTCCACCTCAATGATATTGCTCGTCAGACTTCTTTTGCCGGGGGGGATATTGTAATGTATAAAAACGTAATTTGGGTTTTACTACAGTTTGGGTATTGTTCAAGCGGGTACTTTCACTGTAAGTTTTACTTTCCTGTCATACTTGCCACGCGCGCTCTGGAGCTATGTTTTATTTATTTTGTTATTTGCCAGACATCGGGCCGTCGATTCTGAGTTCTTTAGATGTACACGTGTCCCCACGCCCTTGTAGCCCCGGATGCGGGTCATGTTGGTAAATGTGTGTGGTTCGATCAGAGATAAGAGAGAGGCGGAGTTATGTCTTCGCAAACCACGTTGTGTGGTAAGCGTAAATACTCCCGCACATCGAAAATCGAGAGACTTCTGCCACTGGAACTGCTTAATGAGTCCACGCTGACTCTTGTACCCGTCTCCCCTCCCCTCTTCTCATTCTAAATTGTAACTTTAATGTAATGTTCAATAAACCATATTACCTGCCTTAACTCTGAAACTTTACTTGAAATATCTGACGTCTCATATATATATATATATATATATATTCTCTTCTCGTGTATAAAGACCATGCCTGTCCGTTCATAATAAATTTCTAGTGAAATTTCATTAAATCGGGCAGTCCAGTATACTTTCGAGATAACATTCCTAGAAAATAGCTATTGCCGAACCAATCATAAAGTTGAATGTTTCAGGATCCAACTCATGAATCAAAATATTCATCCATCAACAGCACCTGCTTCACGATACTCATTCTCGGGTCTTGAAAGCGAGACCCCTTGAATTTCGGAATATTTGAAGGAAAAACAAACATATGATCCTCCAACAGTCCATCCCCAAACATCATGGCAACTTCCCAATGATCTGCTCTCATATAATCTCAGTATTTACGGCAGAAGCATTTGCGTTAAAAATAACGGTTGAGAAATGGAAAAAAAAAAAAAAAATCTATGAATGCAATTTTGACTGGCAGTCTTTCAGTCATCACCGCTCTTGATACCTGAACGAAACGGTCCGCTTCCATCATCTGCACGCTGTTCAGTACCCTGCAGCAAGCAGGTCAAGTAGCTGATAGAGTGGTCCTCGTTTAGGTCCGTGGACCTAACCGATACCGAGGACCTCGTTACCTAACCGAACAGATCTCGTTAGTTCCTCGTTAAGGTCGTTAGGTCCAGAGCAGCACTGAACCCAATGAACAAGTAGATAAGTTGACAAAAACGAGGCGCATTCCCAAACCCCCACGCGTTCTGCCACTTGGCGAAAATCGGAAGACGTTAACGTACATGATAGCCTGATATTTTTAATTTAGCAAAAGGCCAATGGTAGCATATTTTCGGGGGCCCTCTCACAGCGATGGCCGGACCCAGTGATGATTATATATATATATATATATATATATATATATATATATATATATGAAGCACTGTTTTTTTAGAAATAATTATTAACTATACGTAAGTCGCCAAATTATGAAGAATCGCCATGGATGGCAAATATGCAAGGTATTCCATGGGTTTCACACAATTAAAAATAGTGTGAAGTTATTCCAAGGAACATGGAAGAACCAAGGAATGTGTAGGTCAGTAACATTCAATCAGATCCAATCTTTGGGTTTTGTCAATTATGCATTTTTTACGAATAAGCCTTATATGGGGCCGAATGACTCATACGAAAAGCGAGCGTAGCGAGTCTAGGGGCTTTGGTCCCTAGTCATGTACACAAAACTTGTCCGTCCTTCGGACTGCTCCCATGATCAAATAACAAGAGCTGGCCGATTTCTTCAAAAGTTTGGAGAAGTGGTGAGGTGCGTTCAAAATACCATCGTCAGTCCTGGATTAATAGAGGCATAAGCCAACATTTCGCGGGCCGCAATATACGCCTCAAGCAGCAAACTTCTAAACAATGAATTCCTCCGGTTTGGTTCTGTGTGTGTGAGAGAGTCTCATCAAAATAAATTCAAATTCCTTTCGAGAAATAGTTTTTACAAATTCTTTCTCTATACCTTACATTTTGCAATGGCTGAACAGGAGGTAAAATAATTTATTTGATGCTCTATTCAGTATTTTTTAAACTTTTGTTATTTTTTGGCACTTGTTGGTTACAGCAGCCACTGAAATTAAATCACCAAGAAAACCGAGATATATTGACTAAGATTGTGGCGATGAAATCTCGGGAAAATTTTTGCATTCCTACAGAAGTTTGCAATCCTAAAGCATAGCTGCTTTACTATAACCCACTAGAACTTAGGAACAGCAATGTAGTTTTGATATTTGCCATCTTGCCAATGGTCAACCCATTAACGAGATAAAATATTTGGGAGCACTAATTATGGCTTTATGGCAGTTTCAAGCATAAGAATATATACAGAACTCGAATACTTTTAATGGCAAACTTAGTGGGAAACATTATCGATTAATGTAATGCAGAAATTACTTGCAGATTTAAATTTACAATTAAAAGCCTTTGAGAATTGCCACAGGTACATTAAATTAAAACACTTCAGTAGTAAGAAATTATGACGACGTACAGTACTTATAAAAACTGTTTATTTTAAAAGGACTATTGCCGTTTAGGTTGATTCCTACTTTAGGACCCCCACTCTCGCCAACGCGACGATAAATATTGATATACAGTTGCCATTACGATTTTTTGTATTTATATTGCAGCCATACGGCAAAGGGTTTATTCGTAAATTTCTCTCAGTAATCAGCCGGTATTCCAGTTGATTTTGCACGTGATCAGTCATGAGTTTTGATCTTTGATAAGGCCGTTGCCTACGAAATGCTCATAATATGTGGTATTACGTAGGGAACGATAAGGTTTAGTATCCTTTTACGCATGTTCGATCTTTGTTTAGAAAATTTCTATTGGCACGTATTAATAGGAGCAGACGATTTCAACTCATTTATATTAGCATCGTCAAGCACAAATAAATCTGATACGGGAAATTTGGTTGCTAGGGTAACTTTAAATATTAAAGTATATATATGTATTTTTATTTATGCATTAATGATATAATTTAATATCACGGACGCAAAAATTTCTGGCATCTGAAAATTGGTTGCTAGGACAATTTTAAATGTTAATTTTTTAAGTTATAAGAATTGAGTTCTTTTCGAATTTACTAGTTGATAACTATTTCTAAACAGCGGATTCGGTGAATTTATCTATTCTGTTTCTTAATTTGGTGACGTGTTTTAAATTTGCCTTGCAAATTTTTAAAAACTCATTGCAGAATTAGTTCTTTTGTTAATTATTTTAACATTCTTATTCCATTTCTTAAAATTGTTGCGATTCAACCTACTTCATAGGTTAAAATAAAGTAAAAATTCACGAATCCGCTTTTAATAAAGGAAATACATATGAATTTAAAGAATCTGCTCATAAATTCTTGTCAAATGAAGTCATTTGGAACATGTAAGTGCATCATTACATTTATTTTACCTGTCAACTAATTAATTTTTAATAGTTGTCGTCAAATTCCGTATTTGGTGCGTTTAATGCTGAATTGTTCACATTAATTTCATCCAGTTTCTCTGGGAAACTTTGAAACTTGTGCGCATGCGCGATCATGGAATCTTGACAGGAAGGTTCGCCAAAACGCGGCGATTTTTTACGTTGGCGAGAGTGGGGGTCCTAAAGTAGGAATCAACCGCAGTTTAAACATATTTAAAATAACGGCTGGTGGCGGCCAGACGCAAACAATACGTTTCACTACGACAGTAGAATTAAGGTAGTACGACAAAAATCATGCCAACACCAACATCGAACTTGATATTGGCGAGAACAAAAACTTGGCCCAGAAAAACAACGTCAATTACAGAGCAACTACAAAATTTAAACCTATAAAATTAAAGTAAGAAAACCGCGAACGAATAATTTTGAAAACTAGAGCAGGGCATCCAAATAATTTATGGAAAAGAAAAACTGCCAAAAGAAAGGGAATGAAAAACTGACGTAATGTAATCTATTTTTAGCCCAGAACGCGGAAAAATGAACAATTAAAAGAATACTGCATGCGGAAGAAGCGAAATACAAATTTAAAAGCCAAAATAAAGGGAAAATGAGTACAGAAATAGATGAGAATGTATGATTTCGAATAGATTAAATTTAAGATACAAAAAGTAAATGATCTATTATATTAATGTGAAAGTTTGTTTGTTTGTCTGGGAACTCCTCCCACACCGATCGACCGATGGGCTTAAAATTTTTGCACAGACATATAAAACGGTACAGGAGAGATCGTAGGCTGCTTTAAAATTCTCGAAATTCACCTGTTCACTTGTTTTTAATGATTTTCGCAATTTTCAGGGTAGAAAGCTATTGAAATGTCCGATTTGAGCACATTAGTGAGCATAGTTAACAAAATTATTACTTTCAATAAATCAAGTGAGATTAACCTCATTTTGATATCACGAGTGTAAAAATGCATTACACCACGAGCAAAATAATAAACTTCTATATAAGATGTTGTAGAAAAGTAAAATAACGTGTTTTCTTTTTCTTCTTCATTCGATTCATCATTCTCCTTCATTCATTCTTGCGATTCGTGTTAGATATCGCAACTGAGAATGATGTCCATGAGTTTGAAAATGAGTTATAAATCTAACTAGTGCTGGAATGCAGACCTCTATTGACCGTCACTATAAACCAGTTTTATTCACGATTCCAGTTTTTAAACCAATAATAAAACTAGAATCGGCCAATAAATTGGTTTATAATGACGGTTAATAGAGTCTGCATCCCAGCCTTAGTTAAAAAGCTTTGACGTAAAAATTTATGATATTTACGTATTATCTCGGCGGTCATTCCCGCCAAACTATTTTTTCGCCAAATGTGGAGGCAAACTGTTGCCAATCGTATTCCAAACCATCATTAATTTCATGTGTCTGGTATTTATCTAGCCGAAAAATCGCTCGTCTTGGTGGACCACCGGGATAATACATAAGTACAAATTTACTATTATAAAAACCCGAAGTATTTTGTTTAATGCACGAGCTATCCTTGGCGATTTTTGAATGCCAAGGATATCCTTGGTGATAATTTTTCAGCAATCATAATAACGAAAGGAAGCTTGCATTTTTTAAAATCGTGGGAAACTCAAATGTCGCCTGAAGGTGGAAAATACTAATTAACATAATACATAGTATTCGCTATCTGTTTGACGGTCGTCGTGTGTATGCCCAAAAATCGTGCAAAAGTCGCCAAGATTGGGCAACTTTTGGTGGTATATACAGGGTGTCCAGCCTTAATGTGACCCAATAGCTAATTCCCGAACCATTCGGTTTAGATATGCACTTCCAATTTGAAAAATGTTTTAAAAAAGGTAAAGAATGTTTTTACGTGCTTTTCGAACCAAAAACCCATTTAGAAAAAATTACAAAAATTAAATTTTTATACGGTCCCCAGGTCCTATCACTTATATTTAGGAAAAGATGCAGTACACAAAAACAAAGTAAACGCAAAAAGTTTCATTTTATTACGATAAAAACTGACCAAGTTATGGAACTTTGAAAATCATACATTTCATCCATTTTCTCGGCCAATTTCAAGAAGCTAGTAAGGGACCGTCTCCAAAGTGAAATTAATTGGAACTCTGCCAGGAAACATTCGCTCTTGCACGTCACTCTTAATCGTTTTTAAATTTAAAAGTACACACATTACGTTAATATTACAATAACTGAGTACTTAAGAAACAAAATTTATTCTGTGTACGTGTAAAACATAGATAAAATAAGATATTTTGGACGAAGAAAACTTTTCAAAAGCAGTTCCAAAAACCTAGACTTATTTGCCTGCGGCTTCAGACTGATTTGCTGCGGTACTGATCATGGCAAACGTTAAAAATCTGTTGTGTAGTCAGTGGCGGATTTCCCAATAGCGCATGAGGCGCGCGCCTCGGGCCTCGCAAATCCTCCACGGGCCTCCATCTGAAATTTTTACATTCTTCCTTTAACCTGTCCTTTAACCAAATATTGCTCTTACGATTCGCTTAAAAAACAAGCATTTCATTCACCTAAAAATGACTAGTACTGTAAAAAAGTCCAGGAATGTTCCTTGAAAATAATAGGCGGCTGAGGGGCCGTAAATTCCAAGGAAAGTTACATGAAAGAACCAAGAATTTTACTGAACAATACACATTTCAGTGGAGCCTTCCTGAGTTATTCAGTATAAGTTCCTGGTATTTTCATGTAACGTTCCTTGGAATTCTAGGGCACCTCAACTATCCATTATTTCCAAGGAAAGTTCCTAGATTTTTTTATAGTGTTGTTTTAATTTGTTTCCTATATTTCTCTCCCCCCCCCCCCCAAAAAAAAAAAAAGAAATGCAAGCGCAGAAAGTCCCTATGCCTATTTTCTACCCGGAATGAATCAGAATTATCAGATAGTTCTAGTAATTTTACTCCAATTGGAACAATTGCAATATTTTAAATACAGACACCAGACAGTTGTAATTTAATATTGGTTAATGAAGGTGATTAAGTAAAACATTAATTACTGTAAAAAAGATGTACGTAGAATGCAGAATGTAAAGGTGTAAAGTTAGTGAAAGGTTTATTTTATTTTATTTATTTATTTTTTGAAGAGAGGGCCCTCAAAATTGAGTTGCGCCTCGGGCCTCTCAAGACCTTGATCCGCCACTGTGTGTAGTCGCTTGCAATTGCATACAGTCGTATTCTAATATTACGAATTCTAGTACAGGAGAACGAGATGTATACAAATGAAGAATACTGCGAAATGGTACTGTTGTATGGGCAGTGTAATCGAAATAAGAGAGAGGCGGCAAGACTTTATGCCATTAAATTTCCCAGTCGAAGACATCTATCTTATTGTACAATAGCCCGTGCTGTTCAACGCTTGTATAGAACTGGGAGTTGTCATAGACGTATTCCCTTGTCTCGTGCCACACCTTCAAGCTTGCGGATACCCGCTGAGGATGTTCTAGGATATGCCCTGGCTCATCCTGAAAGTAGTGTCCAGGATATTAGCAAGGCTTGTTCTTACTCAAAATCGACGGTGTGGAACATATTATATACGTACGGTGCATTTCCTTATCGCCCAGTCCTGGCGCAGGCGCTAATGCCTGGAGACCAGTTGTATACATCTCGTTCTCCCATACTAGAATTCGTAATATTAGAATACGGCTGTATGCAATTGCAAGCGACTACACAACAGATTTTTAACGTTCGCCATGATCAGTATCGCAACAAATCAGTCTGAAGCCGCAGGCAAATAAGTCTATTTTTTGGAACTGCTTTTGAAAAGTTTTCTTCGTCCAAAATATTTTATTTTATCTATGTTTTACACGTACACAGAATAAATTTTGTTTCTTAAGTACTCAATTATTGTAATATTAACGTAATGTATGTACTTTTAAATTTAAAAACGATTTACATAAGAGTGACGTGCAAGAGCGAAAGTTTCCTGGCAGAGTTCCAATTAATTTCACTTTGGAGACGATCCTTTACTAGCTTGAAATTGGACGAGAAAATGGATGAAATGTATGATTTTCAAAATTCCATAACTTGGTCAGTTTTTCTCGTAATAAGATGAAACTTTTTGTGTTTACTTTGTTTTTGTGTACTGCATCTTTTCCTAAATATAAGTGATAGGACCTGGGGACCGTATAAAAATTTAATTTTTGTAATTTTTTTCTATATGAGTTTTTTTTGGTTCGAAAAGCACGTAAAAACATTCTTTATTCTTTTTAAAACATTTTTTAAATTGGAAGTGCATATCTAAACCGAACGGTTCGGGAATTAGCTATTGGGTCACATTAAGGCTGGACACCCTGTATATATATATATATAGTAGTGTACTTTTTTTGTTGAATTCTTACAATTTAACAAGCTTTTGCACAAAAGTTACATCATAAGAAAAATAGCCCCGGAAAATATTTAAAATTCCGATTACCTAGGAGTAAACCCAACATCTCTTAAATTAACTTTAATAAGTTCTGTTGCAAGTGAGAGTTTTTCAACGTCGTATGTTTCAATATTACTCCGTTTGAAAACTACTTCGGGAAATAACCAGACTCAACTACTCGGGGTCAGAACGTGACGTCATAAATTAAAAATTGCGTGAAATTTGTAAACTCTGCAACACTATTTACCGCCCTATTCGCAATTTGAGCGATTCTAAATAGTTCCTCGAGGTTACACAGTTTGATGCTTTTTACTGAATCACGGAGGATTTAAATATTTAAAATGGTACAGCTTGGATATTTTCCACCACGGCGAGAGGAAATATTTTGCGGTGCTAAATATGTCAATCTCGCAAGAATTATGTTTAAGTATACGGAGAGCTGTTTTAATGGCAATGCATCAATTCCAAAGAATCACGAAAGAGTAGAAAGGCACTATTGGTTTAAAATATCTAATGTTTCTTTAAATTGAGCATTAAAGAGGGAGAAACGAAAATAGATAATATTAATATAAGTAATAGATAGTATAAGTAATAGGTAGTAATAGTAGATTCGTTAGGCTAATATGGATTAAAGCGCAGTATATCACGTTAATAAATATTTCGTGAAATTAAAAGTGTTCTATTCATCATTTTTCAACGATCGTCTTATAACTAACAAAACTATATGGCAAAAATACTCAAAATACTGGTGTGTTAAACGTTAAAATAAATAAAAACTTTGTGAAAAAAACACACATAAAATGTTACTTATAACAGGATCCTGTTATAAGCAACATTTTATGTGTGTGTGTGTGTGTGTGTTTTTTTTTTTTCCACAAAGTTTGAGAACCGTTGATTTAAAGTGTGCTAGTGTTCATTCGAATAAGTTCAAATTGGATAGGTAAAATAGTCACCGTCACACAACCTGCATAGATTTTGGTGTGTGTAGGACTTATAGTTTTTGTACAGAGCTATAAATAATATTTTTATACATCACGGCGCTAATTCTTGAAAGTGCGCTATCATCTATACGGTTCGTTCGATTGAGCTTAAATTAGATACTTATATTACAGGTCACTGCCTAACATACTAATACATATTTTGGTGTGTGTGTGGCTTTTTTTTTTACATGGCTGCGTAAAGTATTTTTATGCATTGAGCCCTGTACACTCAAATTATTTGAAGTGCACTAACGTCTAAACACTACATCCAATTGAGTTGAATCAAATTTATTTAAAAGCTTGATAAAGTGTTTGGAAAGTTGAGTGGAGTCACTCCAGATTTTTCTTTTTTCAGGAAAAGGACAGTGAGGAAAACTCAAGTGCGAAACTATCGGAGAACTTGTTCGCTTTTCTAAAGAAACCTCTAATACCACATTATGAATCCATGCCAGAAGCGACTCCTAGTACCGAACGCAAATCCGAACCAAGGGTGCAAGATGAAAATGCGCCAATTGTAAGAAAACGAAATCTTTATCCGCAGTTAAAATATTTTTCGAGAATTTCTATGGCGAATATTGCTACCAAAAAAATGCTTAAATTTTTTATTAGAGAAGATGGCTTTCATTAATAAGAAAATTTCCATTATTTCTCTAAAACTATTATTTTCAGTCTCGTTTATGACCCTAATCAAGGAGCATACAAGTACTCTTTTTAATCAGTGTAAAAAAGCGTTTTTCTAATATGTACTTTAAAAAAAAAAGTTTTGATAAATAAGTTAAGACGGCTTCCGAAAAGCCAGTCTTTCTAACAAATATCCGTAGCCCCTCACGTTACCCCGTTCACAACATCGTGCTACCTTTATACATTTTAGATAGGAACTAGCACTACTACCTATCGCGTAGTAGTGCTAGCCACGGCTTTTTCAAATCTTTCTGTAAGTTTTCCACAAGAATTAAGATCCTCATCAGAAGGAATTCTTGTGGAATCATCTGAAGGGATTTCTGAATACTGACACTCCTCTTAAACTGTTAACGATAACCTAGAGGACTTTAGTAAACACAATATACTGCATGAGCAAGATGACCTTTATAGTGATCGTCTATAATGAAAAATCGAGACCACAAACTTTCAATTATCGGTCAGATGCCTTAACCACTGGGTTACCTGTAGCCTTACGAACCACGAAAATTATTTACGGAGCACAGGCATTAGAAAAAGCGTAGACATTTCCTTTTTAAGAAATTATGAAAAGTGCATAGCTATCAACCTATCTTGACTTAAAACAGCAAGATCAGGGTAAAATTCGACATGATTTCCTGAAAAACAAGAAGATTGGACAAGGAAGGAAGAACTATACAAACAAGAAAGAATCTGGAATTATTTTTAAATTTTACTACCAACTTCCTTTTTCAGTAGTTACTTTTCTTGAGACTTAGCAAATCGGCAGATGTGTATTAGGACTGTTTGATGCCTGGCATATGCATACCATATAAATACTGTGCAAACGAAAGAGTGATTCGGGGGAGCGGAGGCAGTGGCGGATTAATGTAAGTTTGTCGGAGGGGGGGCGGTTAGTCTGTCGGTGGGGGCGGTTAAACAGAAGATTGACGTATACATCCATTTTATGGAAGTAAAATAGGATCTTCTACATTAATTTCTTTACTCTTGGTGGAGGAGTGGTCACCCCCTCCGCCTCCCCCCTTTAATCCGCCCTTGATTGGAGGAATAAAATGGAAAGAGGAGCTCTTTTCCCCAAAAGCCCCACCCTAGGGGCAAGATATGGAGAGCTGTGATAGTGCAGAAAGACTGTGTTCATAATTAATTGATATATTCACACTTCTTACTTTAAAAATATCGCATTTATTACTTTTTAAATTTAGCATTATGTATGGGGAAATGGCAAAAAAGTTGAAAAAAAAGGGAAGGTTTAATCTTTCTACAGGAAGACAGAAGAAAAGTTTAAAATTAGGAAGACTTCCTGGAAAACAGGAAGAGTTGGCAGCTACGAAAGTATTATAGCTTCAATGAATGCAAAATTAAGTTGTCAACGCCATTGAAAAGAAAAAAATTAATAAATTTTGAATAGATAATTAATAATTTCAATTATTTCGAAAACTTTATATAAAAGAGTACTTTGTACAGATTAAACCCGGCTTGAGCTTCTGGAGCTATCAGGTTTTCTTTTTATAGTTACACGAAATTTTTACTATACATTTGTTGAAAAATTCATACAGTGAAAAAATGATTTGCAAAATCGTCCTATTCCATATGTAAGAATCTTAGATGTTTATAGAATTTTTAAATGTAAAGCTAATTCTACACAACTGTTTTGTTTTTTACAGCCTGGTTTCGACGAATTTAGAAAGTATAAAAGAGTTAACGAAACAAGAATCATAACCCCTTACAAGCCGGAATCCGTAAAACTAGAGGTAATTTCTTTTCGCAGAAAAGCCTAAATACAGCACCGCATCTATATTACTAATAATATATATATATATATATATATATATATATATATATATATATATATAAGTATTATTACAATAACTCCCCCCAGAAAAAAAAAAAAAAAAAAAAAAAAAAAAAAAAAAAAAAACCACGATGAATGCGGTATGAGAATAATTGGAAAGAAATTTTATCGCTTTTGGGCAGAAAATCACATCAAATTTTCTACTTTTGTAGTTTTCAAAACGCAAATTTCATTCTTTGAAAATCAAAAAGCGGGTAAAGCTTATGGAGGTATTTGTCAATATCGCTATTTTCCATTCCCCCAAATATCGTCCAACTTATGGAGGTCTAAGATAGGAAGTCCCGCTTTTTTTCCCCTAACAAACTTAAGCTCAAAAATATATTATAATTACTGTAACCAAAAAGAAATGCACAAGAGGAAATAATGAAATTAATTTTTCTAATTACTTTCTTGTTCGCTATTATTTTTTACCTGTCTCTTACATATATAATCACACTTCTACATCATACACTGACTGAATGTAAGTAACATTATAAAATTTATAGAGATGTTATATTTTTAAAAATAGCCAACAAAATTAAATAATCAAATTTTAAAAAAATCTTGTTTATATTACAATTTCTAGTTCTTTCAAAATCATAAAAGTTTTAATGAATACAAAAATGTTCAGGATGATCAAATCACTGTTTGGTCCCCTAGAATAGTTATGACATGCAGGTAAATAGTCCTAGGAAGACCTCTAGTGATGCCTAAAGTACAGAGAAAGTCGATAAATATTTTAACCCTTTGAGGCGCAACCCTTTCCCAATGCTGAAAAAGGGCAACTTTGACAACCTTTTTTTGACAACAGCTGGCTGTGCGCGGGAACAGCCAGCTGTCGTCAAAAAAGGGTCTCTAGATCTGTGGCACGCGATGAACGTTTCGATCGTCCGCCATCTTGCTGGTAGTTAAGTCGAGCGATGGCAACGGCTGCCCTTTTTTCAGCATTGGGCAATCGATCCAGCTGTTCTCACATTCTTCCATTTTTCAGCAGATATCAGTGCTGTTAAAAATAATCGCGACCATTTTTTGACGGGAAATGACGGGTTAAAATGTGAAGGATTCTCGTGGAGCTGTGTCACTCGCAACTATTTTTATAGAAATCCAATCTAGTCTTCGTGACTGGCAACAGTCAAAGCGTTAGAGTTTGGTGTTCCCAGAGCGGGATCACTGCGCGTTAAAGGGTTAACATTGTACATAGAACAACATTCCAAACCCTTTCTTCTTATTAAGAATATTTGAGAACCAGTTTTTACACCATTTTGTGATCTTCACAGCCAGTTAAATCTGATGCCGAAGTGTTTCCAGCCATTGAAATTGAAAATCCCGAAGGATTTCTTTTAGGTAAGAATGTTAGAAATTATGTTTATAATTTTTTAAGTATCTATTTGAGGATTAATTCTATAAGTAAATTAGGTTTAATGCAGCAAAGCCTGAATTTCCCTTTGCAAATATTTGACCATCAAATACTTCTAGTATATGTATAAATAAAAACCACTTAAAAATAAAATATTTTCATAAAAATGATTAGTACAAGCAACTCCCTCCACAATTACTTTAGTATTTAGATAAAATCATTTGACTTCTGAATAAATAGTTAATCAATAATAACTATAAACTCTGCCAAAATCGTATTTTGCGTAAGTCGGAAATCTACCTAAATAAGATACATGCAAGTCCGAGAACATGTCAATATAGATAATTAAATTATTATTAGCTGAAAACACATGAATGATAATTTTTTCCAAGAGAGATAGCTGTATTTTTTTTTTTTTTAAATTGTAACATAACACATATAAAATGGTGCTTTCCAATAAGATGTTGGGTGGTACACACACCCACAAAAAAAAAAAAAAAAAAAAAAAAAAGAATCTTCAAGATCAAATTTCCACATTAGTACGTAGAAAGAACAGAACTGAAATAAACAACAGTTTGTTTCAGTTCTATCCCTACTCATGTGGACGGTAGAACTTGTTTAGAGCGCACCTGTGGACCTGTTGTACGACCCAAAATGATTATTTTGTTGATAAATACTATTTGATGTGTGCTATTTTACAAAGTTTTTATTAATTTTACCATTTAACAGCACTATATGTTAGCACCTCCCCTTTTAAGTACACTAGAACTTAAAAATGGTTTGCGTACATTAGAAATTTTCACCTATTCTACCTGGGTAGATGGGAGGGCAGATAGGTTATAGTGGAATTTAACTTGTTCATGTTCGCTTTCGCTGTCTTTGGAAAGATGTTATGTAGATTTCCTTTAGCAGTTAGCTTACTATCATGAAGCACCAGGAATGCATTCAAATTACCTGTGATGGGAAGCTACACTGCTTCTTGGAAGGAGGGAGGGAGAGAGAGAGTGTGTGTCTCTCAAATTTATTCCCTCTCCCCGATTCTTTTCTGGATCTACTACTATTGTTTAGCAGATGAATTATTTTAATAAACAAAGCCATTGTTGTCTTTACAGAAAAAATAAAAAGTATTCCCGTCCAGTCATTTGAAAGTTTGCTGCAGATGATAAGCACATACCCTGAAATTGGATTTGTCACAATGAATCGACACCACATGGATCTTCTCAATGACTACCAGCCCTATAGCTATGCGTAAGTTCTACAGAAATATTATTGATGATCGATCTACAGAAATATGATTCATGTATCGAAGAAAAAGGCAATATTTACGAGTTCGTAATAAGGTTTTCAAGTTACACCACACGAATTTGTATAATTGAATAAGCGGTTTCATTTCACGTGATCAGATTATCAAATCTTTGGAATTTAAAGAGTCATGTGACTCACCATCTATATATAAAACTGTTTATATCCGATAAAAGTAGATCAGTATAAACATGAAATTAACTACTTTCCTTTCAATAATTTAAGTTAGATTTCACGAGCGAAACTGACCTAATTTTAATGTCACGACCGGTCACGACTTTAAAAATGCATAGGTTAAGGCTTAGGCATAAAATTTGCTCTACGAGCGAAATAATAAACTTCCACAATATCCAATAACAGTTGATCAGTGAACAACGTGAGATTATTATTATTATTTTTCTTTCTTTCAACAATTCTAGATTTTGCAAGTGGAATTGACATCATTTTGATACCAGGATTATAAAGATGCATTAAAACATAAAACCTCGATTGAGTCGTTAAAAGGCTTTGACGTAAAAAATATGAAATTGGCAAAAAATGTTAGTTTGAAACATCTTTCGCGAGTTTAGTGATTCGCTTTCAAAGCCAATTTAATTTAATCCTTTCTAAGGTAAAAATTACATCACGAGCAAAATATTTCGTAACTTTATGATTTAAGTTAGCTTTAAAAATCGCGTGGAAACGAATAAAATTTAATTTCATTTTCCGCGGGAACAGGGTAGTTATTCGCTGCAAATCGGAAACCGAGTGGATTCGGAAATCTGTTGATATTGCGTCTAGGTAAGGGGTAACAAACTCCGATATAAAACAAACTACAGTGTGAAATTATTTCCTTCAGTCATGTTTGCGGAATCTTATTGGATTACGAATTCCGATTTGCTGAGAATGCACACCCTTGGAATTCTTCGACTCATCAAAATAAAATAAATAGAACATTAATTTGATGGTGCTTCAAAAGGAATAGGATTTTTGTTTCTATTCTATTTTGCAATTTATTTCCTTCACATGTGTGGTAACATTTCTATGAAGCCCATTAAAGAAACGTTGGTAAATCCAAATTATTCAGAGGAGCATATGCGTTTGACCCCTTTCAGGGGTAGCGATTGGGCATATGTTATTATCGGAAAAATTGGAACCGTTTCAAGAGCTACAGTTTCATCGATGATGCTTATCGTTCAATATTAACCCACGATTAAAAATAATTTACTTTTAAATTTCACATGAAAGTTTTTTTTCGGTGCAAAAAAAGCTTCAAAAATACTTATTTCCTCAGAAGTTCAATAGAGAACACCAAAATATCGTCTGCAGGATATTAAATGCTGAAAATTTGATGTTTTATTTTCCTTTTGTTGAGTGTAATCAGGCAATCAATGAAACTATTTTCGTTCCTTATTGACACTTAATCGCAGAGTTCTGGGTAAAAAAAATATAGGAAAATGGTCGACGAGCTAATACTTAAGTAATTTCGTCTGTTGTGTGTAGAACTCTAAACGTCAGAGAAACAAACTATTACAAATTTCCACAAAGTTTTTTTTTATTTGACTATCGTAATGCCCGGTTACGAGTGAAACGATTCGATAGTTTTGATGATGGGATAAATTTTAATCACGTGTGTTAGAAAAATATCTGCTTCCTCTCGTAAAACGGCCGGGTCCCATGACTGAACACGAACGTGAACTATAGAACCCGTCTCACTTCCAAAAGGGGGGGAGGGGTATGCCTAACACCGCTAACTTTAACATGCATTTAATTATATGTGCGTGCATTTAAAGTATTTAATAAAAATTATTATTTATTTTTCAGAATTTGTAATTACAACGATAAGGATGAATCTAACTATGTTACAATCAGTCCAAATGGATTAGTGGAATTTTATAAAGGTGATGCTGATTTTATGCAGTTAGACCGACTTTTGGTTGAGTATGAACTGTACTGTGCTTTGCAAAAGGTAAGCTCATTAAAACCTGTCAAACTGATCCTCAAATAGTAGCAACGCCAGTTTTTTATATTTTCAACAAAAAGAAATAATGGTTCATTCACTACTTTTACTTATTATTAGCCAAAAAACTAGTTATTCAAATAAAATGCATTAATCCTACAAGGCTCGATTTTTTTTCTGAGTCGGAAATAAATATACTTGATGATGTTAGTGATTATCATTAGGGGAGAAATAATTTTAATAATAACCAAATATTTTACTAAAAAAAATCGCTTTTTTATTTCCGTTCTGTATGTGGTACACTGAGAATTAACTATACTTTTTTGGCATTTATTTTGAAATTTTAGTATTTAAATTATTTCTTGATATGACGAACTTCAATACACAATCATTTTTTCCGGGTTAAAACTCTTTACTAACTATATTTTGATAATTATCTAAAGTAAACAAAACGACATATGAAAGATTACTGTTTAAATTTCAATCAATTTTTGCAATAATATGAACAGTAGTATATCTACACGCAACAGCTTGCATTATATCTTTGTTATCCATGTATAAATACTCTTAAAAACCGACGGAAGTCTATACTAGTATTTCATAGACGTAGAGGAATAATTAAAGGGGTTGTTCTGCATATGGTACCAGGTGCATTGTAGGGTTACAAGTTATACACTTTTCTGATTGTAAGTAAAAATTTATATTTTTGCTAAATAGAAAGGTGAAAAATGTCCACAAGCTGTAACCAGACATTAAATAAAATTTAAAAAAAATCTGGAATGATTCTACTCGACTTTTTGAACATTTGATCTTTACCAAGCATTAAAAAATATCGGATGTAGTGTTCAGTTGTTGTTGGTTGGTGTTTAATGGCACAAGATCCAGAAAGGATATGCTGCGCCAGACAAAGTGTAATAATGGCAGAAAAATATCTGCAAGTGAATTGTATGAGATAAAAAACAGTAAAAGCCAGCACACGTAAATGCTAAAAAGACAGAATGATAAGATATAGGAGTAGATAAAAGGGATAGAGACACCTGGATGGGGGCTCCAATCCAGACTAGTCAGTCAAAAATGGGGGCTCCACACCGAAAACATAATATTGACACGTTGAAGAAAGGCAAACAAGTTATAGTGTGGGATTTCACCCAGTATAGTATATCGTCAAGTTTCGGATAAGAACAGTTGAAATAACTTTAGTAAAATGTATTAAAAGTTGTGCAAGATGTTAAACTATGACGAATGGTGAGATGGGTATGACAGTGGGAACAATCTGGAGCAGGTTCACCTAGGAGTAGGTGTTTATGAGTAAGTCTTGTGTGCCCGATGCGAAGACGTGTCAGGATGTAGTGTTCAGATGCTACTGCACTTCAAATAATTTTAGTCTATAGGCCGTACGTATAAGATAATTTTTTGTAGGCCTGTAAAAGAACTACACACGCCAAAACCTGTACAGTATGTATGACAGTGAACTATAATATGTGTACCTAATTTGTGCTTAATCAAATGCATGATATAGACGCTAGCACACTTTCAAGAATTTGCACCATAATGTATTAGAACTTTTTTTGTGCCGTATTCAAAAATCCTAAGTCCTACAGACACTAAAATATATACAGGTGGTGTGACGGTGACCTATAATATGCATACCTAATTTGAACTTATTTGAATGTACCATTTAACAGCAAGCAGACTTTAAATTATTTGTGTCCGTAGACCATAATGTATAAGAATTGTTTTTTCAACCCTGTGAACAAATTGTTGGCTCTACACACACTAAACTCAGGTCATGTGACTGTGACTTATAAATATACACACTCAATTTGCAATCAGTCGAATGCAACATTTAGTTGCTAGTGCACTTCCAAGAATTTCTGTCCATAAGCCATAATGTTAAATTATTTTTTGTAGCCCTGTAAAAAAATTACAAGTCTTATACATGCTAAAATCAATACCAGTTGAGCTACACTTATCTATAATACATACCAAATTTGAGCTCAATCGAATGCCCCATTCAGGATATATCGTGTTCACTCACATACATATAAACATACATCTTGTAAAAATAGCATAAATGAGACTTCAGAAGACTTCAAAACATATAAATACACTGGTCTCCAAAAGTTAAGCCTCCATGTTTTTCAAAGCTCATCATAAAAAAAATGACACTAACAATAAAATTTATAGTTTATATAAATGATAAAAAAGATCTTGATGCAAAAACAATAGTTACCACTTTTTTTTTAAAATAGAAAGAACAGACCTATATGAGTGAGAGAACACTATGCAAATATCAGGCTTTCATAATCACGCATGTAACTTTGGTTGATTTACAACTTTTGTTAGCAAATTCGTGGCCAATAGGCAGTAGGGCCCTGCAATGCCTGAGAGAAGCCGTTTGCCCGATTCGCTAAGGAGGAGGACAGTCGGATGGATGGAAATGGGGTTGTCATCAACACAGGTCTGCTGCTAGGCATCTTAATGTGCCTTGCAGTGTGGTCCACCGTCTCTGCAATCAATATCAAACCAAAGCTTCTGCGTCCAGAAGATATGTTCAGGCCGACCACGAGCTACAACACCTGCAGGAGACCATTTTATAGCTTTTTCGGCCTGAGGGAGAAGAATACATCCGCAAGTACAGTGTGAAGACATCTTCACAATCCAGGTCAACCAGTTGTGTGTGTCCCCCTCAACAGACGACACTGAACAGCCCGCTTACCTTAGGCAAGAGAACACATTTCCTGGACCACACAGACAGCGATGGGCTTCTGTACTCTTTACAGAGAAGTCTAGATTCACACTGGAGAGCGATTCAAGATGCCTGCTAATCTGGAGGGAACAAAGTGCCATATACCATCAATACAGCACTGTTGACACAGTTACCAAGGTGGTGGAATAATGGTTTGGGCAGTGATCTCACTTGATGGTCACACTGACCTGCATGTGTTCCAGGAAGGAATTCTGACTGGTGTGAGATATCAAGATGAGATCCTTGATCCATATGTCCTCCCATATGCCGGTGCAATTGGCAAGGATTTCGTTCTGATGGATGATAATGCACGATCTCACTGAGCTGTAGTTGTCGAGGAATATCTCGAAGGTCAGAATGGCCAGCTCAATCTCCAGACCTGAATCCGATAGAGCATCTTTGGGACTATCTTGGTAGACAGGTTGCTACTTTAAGTCGACCTCTAAGGTCTTTTAGGAGAGCTGGAACAAAGCTTACTCCGTGTCTACCAGTCTTCGCTTACCATTTCGGTAAACAACAACTTAACTGACAGTGTCGAAAGTCGATGCTGCCAATGCATTCAAGTTAGGGGTGAGCATACCCCTTATTAGAACTCATTTTTGTTATGTTTCTATGATGTTTTACCACATAAAACAGTGATATATTATTTTTTCCAAGAATGGACTTTTCCATCGATTGCTTTTTTGTTGTTGTAAATCATTTTTCTTATTTGGTGTTTCTACATTCATTTACTTGCAAATTAGGTGCAAAAAACAGTCATTCCTTAACTTTTGGAGGAAAGTGTACATCAAAATCTCAAAAAGCCATTTCTTTTTTTTAATTATAAAATTTCCCTTATGTGATAAAAGTAAGTAATAAAAGGGGAAAAATAATCATTTTGGTGCTTATACACATAATTTGGCAGGTAACAAGTATAAATGTCCATTATATTTAAATACAGTAAAAGCTCGGTTTAATGTGATTGAAGGGAAAGAAAAGAAATAATGCTATATGTGTGGGAAAGCTCTAAATCTGGGTTGAAGAAAAATGGAGTGAAGACAGTGAATTACATGTAATTTATGCTACATACCTTTTATTTATTCCTCTACAATAGTTCAGTTGATAGTTTATTTATTTATTTTAAGAAATCAATTATTTTACTTTGTGTTTTCTTCTTTACTACTTGCATCACATCACAAATTTGATTTTCAATACATGTAAGATTTTGTATATTTGTCTCTTGACCTTCAATTCTTGAAAAAAACACTCACTAGTTTTACATCTTTGATCGCTTCAATCACTGAGGAAATTACATGTGTCTACCCATAGGTATTTTGATAATCATATGAGCTATCCAATTGCGAAGAAAAAAAAAAATGCGTAAAATCTAACTTTATTAATGGGATCATTAGAAAATAGCAAATGAAGATCATTTTACAAATATAAATTTATTTTTATGCTCATAGTTACTAGATTTGAACAATGCTTGTATGCCTTAAGTATCTGAACATAAAAGTTAAAACATAATTTGAGTTAAACTGTTGACAACGGTGTGGACAAAAAAAATATGCCACTTGTTAGCTCACTTCATTTATTCTTTCCTTTCTTGTTGAGAGAAATAAACTCAGTAATAGTTTATAATGATAAAACTTAGAACACACAAATTGGAAATACTGAAAAGCAACCTTGTACAATGCATTCTGTTCATTCAGAATTTGTTGATTATAACATGGAAGATAGAGTAGAAATGACTGAATTGCCATGGAAACTTATAAAATCTGTCACATTAATCATTTAGATTTTTTCTTTTTTAATTTTATGCAAAAGAAACAACAGAAAATGAAAATAATAAATTTGTTAATTTTTTTTTTTTTTTTTTACCATTCAAACTCAAAATAACAGCAAATTTGTCTCTTAAAATGATAAAATCCACACTAAAAGCTATAAAATTCTTTGTATGTATATATTATACTTATAAATATGTGCTATTTCATTTATTTTAACAAATAATATTTTAATGTGGAATAACACTTTTCCATATAATCATTACATATCTACTTTTTTCAGATTCCTTTATTCTCAAATCTTCGCAGATGGAAGGCTTTCATGGTATGGTTTAAGAAGATTCGGAGGAAAAAATTTATAGATGCTAAAACAAAAATTGAAGCATTTTTTTCTGAAAAATTTAAAGCAATGTCAAAAAAAATAAGATGAATTGTTATAAAATTTAAATACTTCAATAAAATCTAAGAAAAGGATATTATTAGTACATTCACATTCATAAATCTGTAATTAATAATTCTATATAAAAGACGGTAATATTTAACTCTCTAGTGGACAATGTAAATCGAAAAAATGTTCAAAATAAGGTAGCTGGGGAAAAAAGGACTACATTAAGAGAAAATCTCTTTAGCTAATTTTCAAAAAGTGCCATAATTCAAATCTGTATACTAAGCCCTTATGCAAATTATCTCAATTAGAAAATTTTTATTTTCCATTCACAAAGACCACAAGAAAAAAAACTGTGCATAGCTTTTTCTTTCAAAATTTAACAAGTTATGATTAATTGAAAATGAAATACCGTATTAGTCCGAATATAATGTGGCCCCAAAATTTTTCATCCAAGATAATTAGAAAAATCCTATGTTTAGGCCTTGAATTTCGCACAAGTCAGGTTTTTAATGGGAAATGATCGGTCAAAAAACATTGTGTTATATTCAGGCTAATACAGCATTAAAATAAAAGTGCAAATTTGTAACAGTAAAAAACACCCAACAAAAACTGGTGTTAGAATGTAAAATTAATACAAACTTTGTATAATAACACACATAAATGGTACTTATTAACAAAATGATAATTTTGACTGGTACAAAAGGTCTGGCCTTCCTCAGTTGAAAAAAACTTGAGTTCCAGGCTTCCCCCAGCCCCCCCCCCCCCCTGCTCTTGTGGATGCTCAATCTTTATTTCCTACTACGGAAGACTGGGCATTTCAGGGGTGCTAACTGCTGTAAACTGTTTTGGAACATTTTTGGGAGCAGGAAAATTGCTGCTTCGGAGGAGGTGAATAGTATAGGGAGCAGTTTATTTTCAATAATATAACTGCTTAACAGCAATAATTAGTAATCAAATTTAATTATTTTTATAAAATATATAAATAATTTAAACAAAAGTAAAAATGCTCATGTACACAAAAATAATCTTTCTTGATAATCGATTATTCATTCTTTCATGCGTTTAAACGACATGTAAAATAAACAAATAACCAAGTCCACTTTTCAACAGACCATGCAATGCAAGTAAACAATCATCTATTTCAACTCAGATACATGTTTTTGTAAGTACTATTATATATAAATATATAAGGAAAAGCAGATATGTATGTCTATACTGTAATTAGATTAATATTTTTTATTTAATTGTTGATGCAATAGTTAGATAAAAACAAGATAATAATAATTCGTGCATAATATACTTACAGAAGTTAGAAAAGCAAATCAGAATTTAAATTATTCATTTATGTAGGATTGCCTTTCCTTTGGTTTAGATTTCTTACCTCTACTTTTTCAAGATCACTAACAATATTTAAATGTTCCTCTGAGGCTTCAGACTGCGTAAAAACAACTAACAGTGTTCAACAAAAATGCAGTGAGGAACATATGAAACTAACTTGAAACTTATTCCAGGGATGGGCATGGGCGAGAAACACGCTCTGCACCTGACATTTTTTTCCTTTCTAATGTTTGGATAGAGCAAGCTGCAATCCCTTTTTCAAAGAAATGAGTGGCTTATTCAGTAGTAAACTTGGTAGTGGTGGTGTATGTGTATGTGTGTGTGTGGGGGATGTTAAGCCCTTTAGTAACAGAGCAAACTGTCCCTTAAATTATCAACACAATGAAGAAAGGCAAGATTGTTTATCTTTTACTGAAAGATAACTTTGTCAATTTTCAGAAATATTTCCCACAGTGATCAAAGTGACCATATAAGTGGGTATAGCTATGACGGCATGACCGTATAAGCGATATTAAAATATATAGAATTCCTATTCAGTCAGCTGGGACTTTCCAAAAGTGACCATATATGTGGGGTGACCTTATAAGTGGGTGACCATATAAGGAGGTTTCACTGTATTAAGGCAAAGCTATTCAAAGGCTATCTGCCTTAGGTGGGGTGCCTTTGCTGGAGGGCTTTTTAAGGAACTCTAATGCTTATTCATATTACATCTGGAGAAAAACACCCAAAACCTCAGACCGTTAGATTGATGGCCACACAATAGACTCAAACCTGGAACCTTTAGACTTCAGCCATCTGTCAAGTTCAGTGTTTTTTTTCACATGGTCATGGTGGGACCTTAGAGACTATGATCAGGGTGAATGTTGTATGCAGGGAATGGTCTCTCATTCTTCTCCCTCTCAAATTTTCTCATAGGAATCAGACTTTATTGATGAGTCCAACTTCAAATCTAACCTGATCAAACAATGTTAAGTGAAGAATCCAAGATAGCATTTGAGGCCCTGTCAGTGTTTTCCTGAATAAACTTTAGCTTGTGCAAATTAAAAAAAAAAAAAAAAAAAAAAAGGCGCCTGCATTTTTGTTTGTTTGCATGCTTCAGAACTCTATGCAGTCTTCAACGTGGGATTTTGCAATTGGTTGCTAACCATTCCATTTGTAAAGGCTTATTTTGTACTGTGACTTGTGCCACTGTTTCTGTCATTAGGGCTCCTCGCCATTACTGTGACGTTGCTTTTGAAGAGAAGTAAATTGGAAGTCTTGTGAAATACACTTGCCAGCTGCTGATAATTGTGAAGATTGACCACTGGAAAATTATCTAAGTGTCTTTTGAAAAATAGGTTTTGGAGCAGCTTCGAAGCAAAATGAAGAAAAGTACATGTTTTGGCACAAATAGGAGCAAGTACTATGCAATGGAGCAGGCTGAAGCATTTGGAGCAGAATTAGAACCACTGGCACTTTGTACCTCCAGAAACAATCATTTTGTTGCTGCCAGCACTGTCGAAAGCTTGTTCTGCTATCTCCTCCGAAACCGTGGGGATTTGAGTTTCGACGATGGTATCTATGGAATCAGATAAGCTGACTTAAATTATGAAAATTGAATTATTTTAGAAGGTATTAATTAAAAACTGAAAAAATTAACATAATGGTTGCCAGGTTTAGCGATTTTCGCCAGCATAAAATCGTACATGCTTTTGCAACAAAGCAATTCCAAGTATGTAGAATTGCGTGAAATTGACAAACATGAAGTAGAATTACACCAATTTTATGCCAAACTAAAAAGTATATGAAATAAATAACTCAAAGTGTGTAACACTAAGTTGACAATTTTCAACTAGCAAGTTCTCTTAGACAACAGGAGTTTAGAATTAGAGATTATTCATTTTTCCAAAACAGAATAACTATTTGTAACTGATTTAAAAAGGTCGATTTGGCATTAGGTACGATCTGACAAAATGGTATCTCTCCAAGTAGGGTGAATCTAAACAGCGAGTTCCATAATGTTAGAACCCATTATCTTGAAAATCAAAAATAATTAAAATGCAGATTATTTTAAAGCCAATTAGGTTCAGCTTGGGTATTTGCTACCAGTAGAAATATTTGGCAGCATTAATTATACCTTTATATAGCAGTATAGTACAGATTGGATATTTGCCAGTGTGACGAGATGATATATTTCATGGTGCTAAATTCGCCAATCTGCAAAGGATTATGTGTATGAATATATGGATAACGGTTTTCCCGGTAACCTTATATGAGCAGTAATTATCAATAATGAGCATTTGTCAAGTGCCAAATAATGAAAAGTTGCCATTGGCTGCCATTAGTAGCAATTGCGTAGCTTTTATCAAAGAAAACATATGAAGTACTGTTTTCTTAGAGCTAATTATTAATGATACATATACATGTTACCAAATTATGAAAAATTGCCGTGGGTGGCAAATATGCATGGTGTTCTATAGGCAGAGGCGCAGAGAGCCAATTCGGGGCCCCGGGGATAAAATCTTTGGGGTCCCTTTGCTATCCAGAAATTCTTTTGATGTCGTATTAGATCAATCATTTATTCCTTATTAAAATTATTAATCATTTAAAGAAATTTTAAATTAGTAGTAATTGGAAAATAATTAATAGAATTAAAATTATTAATTTAAAAGAGTATTATACTTTAATAAACATCCATGCTCTAAATAATACTAACATTTTGTTTTGAAGGTTTCGTCACCTCCATAGAGCAACTGTATTTAAAACGTTAACATTTTTGCATGGCATGTTTCCTCAGTATTGAAAAAATTAATATTTTTATTCATACTTCCATGCAAGCAGGCAGCCAAAAAATTTTAGAAGGTCAGAAAAGTGGAAATTTCAAAATTTCTTATAGAAAGTCTTGATCTTTTTTGTTAAGGAAAATTCAAAATTTCGGAGGTTGGGTGGGCCCATAGTCTCTCCTCTCTGGCTATACCCTTCCTTCCACTATTTAACAATGTGTTTCGGAAAAAAAAATATTTCTTGCTAAATAAATCTTTTCTGCTTTTAGTCATGGCAAACCATTGAATAACACCGTCAATGTCTACTTTTCTTGCAAAAGAAGACTCAATCACTAACATTCCTCGTTTTTGTCAAGTTGGTGGTTTATGCTCTAGCTGGCTTTTTGTAATTTCATTCAAAAATTAATTTGAAACATCCGGGGACATAATCTGGATTTTTACTTTTTTTTACTTTTTTTTTTTTTTTTTTTACAAAATTGACAACACACAATTAAGTATCATATGAACAGCAAAAGCGGGGCCCCTTCACAAGCTGAGGCCCTGGGGATTTTTCCCCTGCTCCCCCTCCCTCTCTGCGCCACTGTCTATAGGTTCTGCATAATTCAAAATAGTGTGAAGTTTAAATTTTTATATTCCAAGGGACATGCAAGAGCCAAGCTATGAGCAGCTCGGAAACATTCCTTCTGATCCAATCTTTGGGTGTTGTCTATTGAAATGATGACTTTTTTACGAATAAGAATTATTAGGGGTCGAATACCTTATACAAAAAGCAAGCATAGTGAGTCTAGTGGCCCTGGCCCATAGTAGTAAAAATATAAGTCTCGCTTTTGAACAGAAATGCTTGTTTTATAGAGACTTTCAAAACATAAGAATTCAATCTATATTATTAGAATTTTATTTCTGAAGATATTTTTCTCTCTCTTAATATACATAAAATTTTCTCTCTTTTTTATTATTTTAAAATCAATAAATATTGATTTGTGTAAAAAACACTTTCAAAATTGAAAAATTTTAAAGTTATTTAAAAGATTAGTAGGTATATGTAAAATGTAATTATAATCATATGTATCATTTTGCAATTTACAAAAATTTTTTAAAAACATTTTGGAAGATTTTTTTTTAGCTAATCTGAATTTTAAGGTCTGCAAAGATGCATTACTAATACACTAAAATTAAACTTAACACACTGTTCACTACTTTAACCAGTTCACTTTCACGAGCCAAGTTCAAAAATTTTCACTGAAATTTATTTCACGTTCACTATTTCTTAATCTGTTCTAATCGATTTTCAAAAATACACTCATTCATATGTCTTGCTATCATCTGTATATATGCCCATTTAAGCTGGAACAAATCCCTACCACAGAAGGATAATAGAACATTTGAGAACGCTCTAGAAAATTCTGAACTCTCATTTCTGGTTTCTAGAACATTCTGGAACAGGAAACCCCTTTGATAGTCTAAAACTGACTGGAATATTATTCAGAATTCAAAAGCATTCTTGAAGGGGAAAAAAAAAAAAAAAAAATTAGGAACATTGTGTAACATTCTAAAATATTCAAAACTGTCTTGAACACTTCATCACTGGATTCCCAGCTGCTTCAGACTTCCCATTAAAATTCCATTGGTATGTGCAAAGCCCTCTTTTAACAACCATATCTTCAAACCTAATTCCAATAGTAAATTAATACATTTATGGATGAAGAATAGAGGGCTGTACCATATAATTTACCACAGAATGTTTGTGACACACATGGATAAACTATGCTCACAATTATGTATATTGATACTGGACATGAAGAGAATAATTTCATTAAAACAATCATTAAGATAAAACAAAAATATTTTTGTTTAAAAAATAAATTTATTTAATTCATCTCAACTTATTTGCATAAGAAAAAAGAGTAGAATATATACATAAGAACATTGTAAATTATAAGATTAGTTCAATAGTAGTCTTCTTCAACATTGGAGTTTTTATTGGATGTATTCTGTATCTGCTGTTGCTTTTTGTACATATCTGCAATCTGAAAAGATGTACAGCATTAGTATTTCATTAATATGCAATGAACTTGTTATAACCATCTCAAAACAAATAGGGATTTATGCATCCAAAAGATTATTCTAATCATGACTATAGAGACTAAATATTGTTTCAGAAAGTCTAATTTTTGATGTTTGTACACTTGAAAGTCTGGCATGTAGGAAATTCCAGTAGCCAGTCAAATTCTTAGAATGAAAAACACAGACTTTATTGTTTCCAGAAATTCGACAAAAGATTTTCACAAATATTGTAATTCACATGCAGTAAAATCTTTCCAAGGAATAAAATTTCAGTGGAATGCAAGATCACTACAGCCAGAAAATTGCTCCACAGCATACAGCAATAGCGAATTCACAAACAGCTTTTAAAATACAGCTTTGCAAAACAAGCAAATGAATATTGCACAATACAGAGCTCTATGACTCTCACTAGTAACATATTCTCTGCAAGTGAGAACTCACGACTGACTAATTCAGTAGGCAACCTACTTTTATATTGAAATTTTTCCTTAATCTATGTCATTCCCAAAAATGAATTGGGTATGACTAACTGAAAAAGCAAGAATTTTAGGGTTCATTAATAAAATCTTGCAAAATAGTGCCAAATGTGGCAACTTTTTGGAGAAATGTGGCCACCAAAAATAAGTCTCTTTAACTGAAAACTAAGCAATATTGCCAATACTTGGGGAGAAATGTTATATTATGGAAAAATTAAATATTATCTCACATTCCAGTAAACATATTTAAATGCAAGGTTTAAATATTTGACATGTAGAATACAAATTTTAAATTAAATTAAACTTAGAAAAGCAGATCACTTTCAAAATTCATAACCTTATTTTAGGATTCAGTGCTATTTAAAGGTGAAAAAAGAGTTTCATGAGATCATTCTTTTATATAAACATCTGTATGTAAGATACAGCTGAGTATCTCTGCACATGACGCAGTAATTTGACATCATTATTAAACAACATGCTAACCCATCTACTGCAAAAATCAGAACTCTCATGCTCTTAAAATAAAACTTGACATTCCAGCTCTATCAAAGGACAACTTTTAACAAAGCCTCAAGATTAGACACAGACTTCTTGATCATGATTATTATTACTTTTAAATGTTTTTACTAAAAGAAAGTTCAAGATTATACCTAATTCAAAACATTTTCACAGCGTATTACATAGTCATCTGTAAAATTCACTCAATTTACATAAAACAGAGTAGCCTGGAGTTCCACAGAAGCATTAGGTATTAAGGCATAACTTTGTAAAAAAAACTGTTCATGTTTGCCAATCTATTCCTGTGGCTTATTTCTACAGCCATTTATGCATAAAGTAAATATGAATAAAAACATTAGTCTGCATATATGTGCAATCCTTCAAAATCTGTATGTGATAAAGATACCAAAAACATCTTTTTTTACTCTATTACTAATAAAAATAAACAATATTAAACCCTTTAACTAAAAAAATCACTGTCCTATTATAAAATTAAAAACATTTTTTTTAAATCTTTAAATTCCACAGTTTAAAAATTAAGAATTTAATATCTATTTAAGTAAAAAAAAAAATCTGATGTGTACAACACATGACTTCCTTGCACGTCTATTAAATCAAAAATATTTTCAACGCCCTTCCTCTAAACTTATTTTTTGAAAGAGATAAAATATCAGTAATAGTAAGGTTTAGCGATTTCTGGCCAAATATTTCGATATCGCCAAGCTGAGTTCAGTTTGAAAGATTTCCTTCTGAAACTTTATTTGGCGATATTTCACCAAAAGCTGACAAGCTTGAGATAGTTTGCGAGATTTTGGGGATAGCCAAAGTAGTCATTGACCACAGACTTTCAATGAATTGAATGCATCCATACACCTCAATGTATTTAAAGTCATTTGGCTCACCCTGTAAATAAATTCCCAGTCGATTGCTGTCAAAAAATATACTGAAAACAGTTAGATATTACAATAGTTCTAAATACAAAAGTTCAAAATTCTACGGGTTAAGGTTTTAGAGTTATACAAAATACGAAATAATTTTTGGCGCCAAATTTGGAGATATGTCGACGACATATGGCGAGATATTAAGCATGGACCAAACAATGACAGATTATTGCCAAATTTGGCGACATTTTGCCCAAACTCGCCAAGAACGATGACAACTGGCGAGACTTTGGGCATGGACCAAATGACTGACTATCGCCAAATTTGGCGATATTTCGGCAAAACTCGCCAAGGTCGACGACAGACGGCGAGATTTTGGGCATGGACCAAACAATGACTGTCTACAGTTGTATTATATTGAAGATGTCCATAGACATTAAAGTACTGAAATTCTTTTCGGTGGTCCTGTAAATAAACTCTCCAGTAGATTGGAACCAAAAATCGAGATGCACAACTAGATGTTAAAACAATCTTATATATGAAATTTCATAATAGTTTTTGAGATTTGAGAGTTAAATACGCACACACGTACACCAAAAGTCGCTAGCTTGGCGACTTTTGGCGTAGTTCTTGAGGGAGGCACATGACCTTGATCGGACCATTGCGTAACTTATGTGTTAGGACGGTATTGTGCTTGAAATGGATGAATGCCCCTAAAATTGCCATTGACCGTAATGTATTGGAAATCTTTTGAGTGTTCCTGTAGCAGAACTATAAATGATAAAGACACTTTTTTAATGGAGAAATTCATTTTGTAACTTTTAATAGCATATATCACATCTGAGTCATTTGAAATAGCCCAATACCACTAAAATACACTGTAATGAATTTCGGCCCATAGAGCGTAATGTATTTAGAATCTTTTGAGCCTCCCTGTAGATAAAATATGCAGTCGAATCGAACCGAAAGGGGAGTGGCACAAGTAGATGTTACAACAATCCTAAATATAAAGTTTCAACACTCCACGCCTAATAGTTTTTGAGATATGCGAGTTTAATGAATTTCGGCCCATAGAGCGTAATGTATTTCGAATCTTTTGGGAGGTCCTGTAGATAAACTATCCAGTCGAATGGAACCAAAAGGGGAGGTGCGCAACTAGATTTTACAAGTATCCAAAATGTGAAGTTTCGACATTCTACGCCTAATAGTTTTTGAGATATACGAGTTTAATGAATTTCGGCCCATAGAGCGTAATGTATTTCGAATCTTTTGGGCGGTCCTGTACATAAACTATCCATTCGATTGCGACCAAAAGGGGAGGTGTACAACTAGATCATAGAAAAATCCTAAATACCAAATCTCAACATTCTATGACCAATATTTTTTGAGATATGCGAGTTACATACATACGTACATACGTAATGGAAAAACTGGCCACAATAGACTCGCCGCTGGTCAAAATGAGTTGCAGACGCGTTTATAGGGTCGTGCATGCTAGCTTACGATGAGATGCATCGAAAAATTTCTTAAAATTAAATTTAGAGGTAGTCAAAATTGGTTTTTTCGTCAAAATTTGGCCCCCAAAATTTTTCGGGATCACAGTACTTCCTTATACTACGTACAAGGAAGTAAAAAAGAGAGAGAGAGAGTGAGAAAAAAAAAAAAAAGAAAGAAAAACTGACAAGTCCTATTTCTCTAAAAAATTAAAATAATAAAAATCTTCAAGTTCCATTTAAAAATTTATAAATAAATAAATATCATTTACATAATTTCTAATCCACAAATAATAATTCTAAACATTGAATAACAAAACGATTCCTGCAAAAAATACTCAAAAAGTGTAATGTCACAAAGTGCTTCAAAAAAAAAAGAAAACATTGATTTCACTCAAGAGATTTCGAGTAGCACGCTCCCTAGTTCTCTACTCCTTGCCCTTTTGGGGGAGAAAGTTGTTCTACTTGGCTAATAATAGGTTTTCCATTAATATCATTCATGCGAGCACCACGAATTTTCTGTACATACCACATTCTATCAACCCAATTTTCCATAACTCTTTCACATTAATTTGGTGTTATTTCACAAATAACACGTTCAATGTTGGTTTTTAATTGCTCAATTGTTGTTGGATTATCAGCATAAACTTGTGACTTAATATATCCACAAAGAAAGAAATCACAAGGTGTTAAATCACAAGAACTGAATAATGTCGTCTATGAATTCTTCTCAAATTTTTCTCAGTATTCACACATGAACACTGATTTTGATAAAACAATTTAATAATTTCGAAAAGTTGCTCAAGCGTGTATCTCTCCATGATTAAATGGCATAGCATACTAAACACAAATGACACAAGAAATCTCAAAAAAGAATATGCAGTGTTGCCATTTTAACCATTTAAATTTGTATTGTCCCTATTGAAAACCCTTTAAAAGAGCTGTCACAGAGCTGGGTTTAGTTTTAATTTAACTTCAGTGCCAAATTTGGTGAAGTTTTGCCACTCTTTGACAAGATTGGCAACAGTTGTGCGATTTTGGACCTAAATTATCACTGTATACAGACTTGTGTGACCACAATGTATTGAAGCTGTCCATAGACGTATTGTATGTCTTTTTGGTGACCCTGTAAATAAACTACTCTGTCTGTTGCAATCAAAAAAGGAAGGTGCACAACTAGATGTTACAACAGTACCAAATATAAAATTTCAACATTCTACACCTAATAGCTTTTTGGTTATGCAAGTTACATACATATGTACAGATGTTACGAAAAAACTAGTGAAAATGGACTCGTGAATGTTTTAAACAGATTGTTCACGCATGCATGCATGCATACATACATGTGTATGTTAAGACATCATGCAAAATAGCCTGAAAGAAAATTTAGACACGGTCAAAATCTTTTTTTTTTTTTAATCAAAATCTAAAAACTGAAATTTTTTGTGATCACTATGCTTTCTCTACTTCGTACAAGGAAATAAAAAATCAAACTTACAACACATAATTAAGATTGCAAAAAGAGGTAAACCATTTATTTGTGTTTGGTAAACAGATTTCCACGTGTTCGTTAAATAGTTAAAGATCAAAATTACCTGAGCGGAATTTGTGGCATCCTCAGGAGATTTATCCTCACGGATTCTAATGAAGCGAGGAAATCTAAGTGAAATACCTTTCTTAGGGTCAACCTGAAATAAAGTTATTCAAGACAGCATATCAGTTTTAACAAATGCATATGTTTTGTTCTGAAACTAGTTCTATACTTCAAAATATGAATAAATAGAAAAGAAATTACTTAATAAAAAAAAAGTCATTCTAAAATTAGTATAATTAGTTTAGTGACCAAAAATGAACTGAAAAACAAATACTTTTACATTATGCACATACCCAAAAGTACTGAAGAAGGTTGAAAAATTGATTTTCTCTCATCTATTTTAGTATTTGTTTGAAAATTTGAACATATAAAGCAAAAGTTTCTTTTTCTTTTTTGTAATTTAGGTTTTAAAAAAAAATAGACTTAAGAGGTTTCTGAGTGAAATTATTTGTCATGATGCCAGTTTATAGAATTTTTTTGGCTGTAAGTTGTAATAGTGCAAATTTTACAACCTTAGGTGACTCAAGAATCCACTCTTACATCTGTATTAACTCTTTAGCGCCCGTAATAGCTGAAATCATCCCAGTGCCCTCGTTCCCGTAATAGCCGAGTGCAGCCGACGAGGTATTCACTCCCCCCCCTTACAGGTGTGCCCGGTTAACAAGCGTGAAGAATGAGGCGGGACGATTTTTGATGAATTGGGTTTAATAGTTGAGGGAATTTCCGGTCAAGCAGGCGAAAAGCGTAAAGTTACTTTAAACTTTTGTCATTGCCCAGTGTGAATGTGTTGTCAAAAGCACTTACAATAGACCTTCTTCTGATTATCACAATAGGATTCCTCTCTAACCGAGTGCTTGCTCGAGAAGGGAGGTTCTAAGTTGTCAAAATTGAGTGATAAAAGAGTTCGCTTTCGTTAGAAGGGGGAAAGCATTTTTCGGCTATTTCCCTGGGAATCAACAGCTATGAGATTATCTTGGGGCTGGGAACTAAAGAGTTAAGAATAACTAATTATTAGCAGAATTACTATTAAAAATACTGCTTTGCTATATAATTCTGAATAATCTATGTTGTTGTAAAACAGAAAAAGAGCATTAACAGGATTTATCATGAAGCTGAATTGCTGCTACCATTGTGTTATTGGTAGCATAATTTGAATCTGATCCATAAATTGTGTTATTGGTTTTGCATAATTTAAATCTGAATCTCAGACTTGCATTGTGCAAATAGCACAGTTACTGTGACATGAAAAAATTAAATCTTAATATTAAAAATAATTTATAAATTTTATGATGATTTTATCATGAAAACTCCTCTTTTTTGCATTGCTAAACTAATTGACTAAACAAGCTTTAGCACAGAATTTTCAAGTGCAAGAAATGCCAAGTCAGCCAAGGTTGCTGTTAGAAGAATTTTACTCTTTAGAAGGTTTCTTATGATAAAAATAAGTCAGAAAATTATTTACTTTCTAGTCTAAACACATAAAATACTGAACTTACAATTCCAATTGCAGCTTTATGAACAGGTGAAATAGATAGATCTGCACATTTGATTTCCCATACTTGAACTGTATCAAACCATTCATCAGGCTGGAGAGTGGAATCAAACCTGTAATATGACTTAGGTTCTTTTATTACATGCTGCTTAAGAAAAGTAGTGTGAGCTTCTAAAGTATCATCCTTAAATCCAGTCCCCAACTAAAAAAAATAAAAAATAAATATTTTTATCTAATAAATTAGAGTTATAATAATAAAAATGAAACAGTACAGCTTAGATTAAATTTGAAATTTTACATTTTTAATGTAAGATATAATGTAGATCGCCTACACATAGTGCATCTTAGATAACACAAAATGATCTATGACATAAGCAGGGCCTTGGAGTTATCATCAGTTAACTGTATAATCACTGAAGATTATCTGAAATTCCTTCATTGGAACACTGTAACTGTACATCTGGCAGGTATTGAGAAGCCAGGGAACATAGGCGCACCCACGGAGGGGGCTATGGGGGCTGAAGCCCCCCACTAAAGGTAGAAAGTTAGAAGTGAAAAGCGTTAAAAAAATGAAAATTGTCGCTAATGAATTATTTTTTTTAGTTTTCTTTTTTTAATTGTCTTCAAATTATTTCTAGGCAAAAAAGACATTTATTTAAAAAAGTTTTTAAATAAATGCTTACAGTTAGTTGAAACACTGTTACACATGGTTACAACGTCGCTCAAAAGATCAGATAATTATTTATGACTCTATAATGAGTTACATTGCTTGTTTTCTATGGGACAGTCAAGTAGTACCGAATATTTTGACGTTATAAGAGAGTTGTAACTAACCGAGGTCACTATGACCGAGTTCAGCAGTATTTGTATGTAGCCCAGCCCCCCCTAAACTAAAATCCTGGGTGCGCCACTGCCAGGGAACTAATGCGGGCAATAGAATGTCGGCCTAATTTACTTATTTTCTTTTTACAGTTGACTTTTGTTTCCTCCAAAGCTTCTATAGGTCACTCTTGTTCAGTTGTTTTACTAACATATTATAGTGTATAGATGTATGTCTAAAAGCTATTGCTTTAATTTAAAAAAAAAAGAAAAGAAAAGATAGAAAGAAGAAAAAAAAGATAGGAAAAGAAAAACATTTTAAAGAACTCGATAGCAAAATTTTGTATGTATGGTCAGGGATGTTAACTCCAACACTCGATTTGGGAGCACCCCGGGAGCAGAAAAAATTTCATTTGGGAGCACCCCGGGAGCAGAAAAATTCCATTTGGGAGCAGAAAAATTCTATTTGGGAGCACCTTGGGAGCACAAAAAAATAGTTTCCGAGAGGAAAACTAAGATTCGAGATCAGAATTAACATGATTTTGGAGCATAAAATTGAAGATTTAGGAACACAATAAATGCATACAAGAAAAGCAAAGTTTGCGAGCAAACACCATTTGCTAAAAGCAAAACACTATTTGAAAGCACTTTAGGAAAGCTCTGGAAAAAAAAAAGGGTGTATACAGGCTATGCTATCAGCAACTTGGTAAAAACAATACATATCAGGAGTCAGCAACCTTTCTGTGGTTAAGTCATTTTTTTCCTATTCAAGAACCATGAGTATGATTTGTATGCGGCTTGCGAGCCACAGGTTGCCAATCCCTGTCCCTTTTTTTTTCTTTTTCAGAATCATTTAGGGAATCATCCTCTCGAAAAAGAGAGCACAAATAAAATGAAAACTAAATTTTAAAACAAAAGCTTCTATCTCATTCTTTGGTTCTATTACAAATCACAAGTAGTACTAAATGGAGATTTTTGAAAACCTAAATATTATACCTCTTATACAACAACACGTAATTGGTAAGCAGTATCGAAAACAAAATAAATTTGATGGTTAGAATAATTAAATGTGTGTACTTTTAATAGCATATGCTTTTGTATCAGTAATTTAACCTCATCTAATATTTACATATTCATCTTTAATACTTGAACACAATATACAAAGCAAATGTAAACAAAAAATATTTAATGACTGTTGAGAGAAATTAAGAATTATGGGAAGTTAAAAATTAAAATTATGAGAAATTAATAATGAGATTACAAATTAAGTATTATAAGTTATCTAGTTTTCTATTTATTCTTTTTTTTTATTTTTATTAATTTCTTCTTGAGCTTTTTCATTTTCTTCTAATAGTTTTAATGTTTTTGCAAGTCTATCCTTCTCTTCCGTTAATAGAATCTGTCCACTTTCTATAACAGCCAGTGGCGGCTCGTGACCTGCTTCAGTGGTGGGGCCCGAAAAAAATAGTGCCAGTTCAAATCGGGAAAATACATATACATAGAGCTGTGGCGGATCGTTACCCATTTCAGAGGAGGGGGCTTTTTTTTTTTTAAGCTCGAAAAGGTAAAACATATGAATCGCTTTTGTAAACAGTGTGAATACATAAAAACTTTTCGAATAACAAGTTATGAAAGGCATATTGATTTCTCCTTTAAGTTTTCATTTAAAGACAGTAGATTTATTTTGCACCAAAAAAACATTTTCCTCCATTTTTCTTTTTCAAAAAGGTACAATATCAATTAAAAAAAAAAATGCATGTGTACATGTTGAAAAACGAATTGGTCCATAATGTTTCATCTCCAAATAGCAAATCGTGCCCCTTCATAAACAAAAAACGGTGCCTGTTGCAATGATTACCGTAATTTATGGAAGAAACGCCGCACCCACGAAAATGAGCTTAGTTAGCTAGAAAATCGTCAAAAACGCCGCACCCGGCATAAACGCCGCAGCCGCGATCGTTGGTGTGTGTGTGTGTGTGTGCCGATCCGGGGCGGGTAGAATGGCTTCGGAATGCAGCTTTCGTACGCAGTTTGAATCTTGCTTTACTGCTAACTAGCTTTCCATACACGCTTTAAAAGATAAATGAGCGTGGCAAAAATTTAACAAAGAGTCAAAATGACGTATTCGGCGCAGACCGGTGCAAAAATCGGCGCAAGAATTTGTGTTTCGGTGCAGCTCGGCGCAGAATTAACATCCCTGTATGGTGGACTGATCTTGATTTAACACAGTAAAACCTTGCCATAACCATACTCAATACAACGATAAATCTCTCTATAACGATAAAATTTTGCAGTCTCGGCAAATTACCATATATTATAATAATAATCAGCCATTGATTTAAGGATATTCTCTACAAAGGTTTATCTCTGTAGAACAATGTTTTTTTCCCAGACTGATTGTCTTTTTCTACCCTCTACAGCGATATTTCAGAATTCAAATACTGTATGACAGGACCAAAATCGGGTTTCAGGGAAAACCAAAATGGGGTTCCAGATAACGTCTCTTTGTTGTAGATAAAAGTTTGTCATTCAACATTCATTTCTCCAACTACAACTGACAAAAGTTTTCTAACATTTTAGTTCGCAGCTCCTAAATAATCTCATAGCTGCTGGGCCGAAACTTATTTTCCCCATCAAAAGAAAGCGGGTTTTTTTTTTTATCAAAAATTTTTGACAGTGTGGAATTTCCCATTATGAGTAGCACTAGGGTCAAGAGGCTCATAATTGTGCTTCTGGGGAAAAACACCCATTGTAACTGTTGATTGCATTGCAAGAAAGTAACATCTTTGCAAATAATCAGCATTAAAGAAAATAAATAAAGTACAGTCGAGGATTAGTTGGTATTATATGTTTCTCCCACGCTTTTCATGTTCCTACAAACTGCAAAGTGTGAAAAACGAACAATTACACTCACTTACTGGGTGGCTAGGAAATTGCCATGGCTGAACAAAGCCATGAGTACTAACTGCAGATGATGAAGTTATGGTTTTTGCAGTTACTAGTTAACCCCATTGTGTTCCTATGCTTCTAGTTAACCCTATTGTGGTGTTTTCGGGTGTTTTGATGTTTTTTTTTTTTTTTTGGTTCCTTCTTCCCAACCACCAATCACGCATGCACAGAATTCGTGTGTGCCCGCAGGCAACATGACTTTGGCACTATCTATACCTACAGTCTAGTCAGACAATGCTTCGATCTCTGTACTTGATTAGACAGTTGCTTTTCTGGCGCAAGAAAATTTAGACTTTCTTCCCCATTGACCATTTCATGAACTAAAATGGCATGAAACAAAGTGATGCTGCCAAGAAATAAGGATTATTGTAATCTACCATTGCAACTTTCCTCAGAGGAAATGGATGAAAGTTGCAACAAATGAAGACATTGTTGCTGCAGTTTTGAAATGGTTGCAAGAGCAAAGAGCAGTAAATGTTCCTATAAATGGACCTTTGTTATGTGAAAAGCTAAGAAATTTGCTGCAATGCTAGGAAATGAAAATTTCAAAACCAACAATGGTTGGCTGATACAATTTCGTGATTGTCACGGAATATCTTTCAAGAAATTCACGGAGAACAAAAATCGGCTCCAATAAGTGACGCCAATGAATGGCAACAAAACAAACCAAGAGAAATTTTTAAAAAGTATGTACCTGAAGACATTTATAATGCTGATGAGGCTGGACTTTTTTTTCAACTTTTACCTAGTAAAACACTTTTATTCAAAGGAGAAAAATGTTGCGGAGGTAAAAAATCAAAACAGAGGTTGACAGTCCTTTTGTGTGCAAATAGCACTGATACACATGTAATTCAATCCCTTGTTGTTGGGAAATCCGTGAAACCAAGATGCTTCAAAAATGTGAAACGTTTTCCCGTAAAGTACAAGGCTAATAAAAAAAGCCTGGATGACTTCAAAATTAGTTTCCAAGTGGTTAGAGAAAATTGATTTTTTGCACCGCCCACACATCGGTTCTGAAATCGAAAAACATTGAAATTATTTTTTTCCCTGCTAACTGCACTTCAATTTTGCATCCCCTGGACATGGGCATCATTAAATGCTTTAGAGGATACTACAGAAAGAGATTGGTTGACTCAATACTCATAAATATTGGCAATAATGTTGAAGATCCTTTAAAAGTAGTAAAATGTTAAAGAATGAAGTAGTAAAAGTTAATATTGCTGGAAGTTACAGGAAAAGCAATTAGTAATTGTTGGAGAAAAGTGTGTATTAGTTTTAATGAAGATGAGAAATATATTGAGGATAAGAATCAAAATGAAAATTCAAAAGAAAATGATGTTTCAGATAATGAACAGATTTATAAGAACCTTGAAAAGTCTGTGGCTCAACTTGAAAAAAGAACAACCAAAATAAGTGAATTAGTACAGAGGATTATTTAACAGCAGATGATGAAGTTATGGTTTTTGCAGGAGCCAGGGATGTAGACATATTGTCTGAAATAACGGATGAGAAGTACAATGATAATGAAGATATAGCTTCATCACACTTTTTATTATCAGCCCAAGAAGCTCTTCAATCTGTAAAGTCTCTCCAGACATTTTTTTCACGCCTTTCATCCATAAATGGTCACTTTCATGCTTTAGACTCTATACAGACATTTTTAGTTGATTCAACTGTGAAAAAAGTGTGCGAGCAAACAAAAATAATTGATTTCTTTCAGTAAATTTCTCAGGTATGTGATTCTTTTCTTTTCTAAAGCATCTTTCACAATGATGATTTGATCCTTTTTAAAAACCTTTATTATTGTGCACAAAACCAGCCATAACTTAAGGCTTTAAAATTATTACTATCTCCCCTCGATATAATGATACATCCCTCTATAACCATAATTTTATTGGGTCCCTTGAGTATCGTTGTATTGAAGTTTTACTGTATTCATTTAAAATGTGGATAATTTTATATATTTACAACATGGTTTAAAAAATTATTAAGAGAGAGGGTACTGTAAAAGAATATTACTACTTTGAATACATGCTTCAAAACCTTTTAAATCTGATAGAAATTCTACATATTCTTTAGAGACAAAATAATACACATATATTTTATTTAGATAATTTGGTTTTGGACGGAAAACAAATGGACTGCATGCAACTGAATATTATTTTATTTATTTATTTTCCAGTTTCTCAAAATATGCAGAAAATAAAAATTTAATTAGTCTTGACAGATTATTTAATAAGATATTGAATAAGTTTTTACTGTCTTTCAACAGTTAGTGCAACCAATCAGAAGTACTACAAATAAGCTTGAAATTCAATGTATGCCATTTAAACAAAGTGTAAATTGAAGGTAAAATGTCGCTACAGGAGTAAAGAGGTGGCAAAATTATTTGGTATAAATATATTGCAAAATCAGTTTGCTCGTTTTGTAGGATGCCCAGCCTATAAAAGGGGCATCTGTCTAAGTGGGGTAAACTTTTTTCAAGAGGTACTAACATGTATTCACATTATATCTGGAGAAAACTGACCAAAACTCCAGACAATTAGATAGACAGGCCTGTGTGTGTGTGTGCGCGCGCATGCGTGTGTGTGTGTGTGACACTTCAACTATCTACCATGTTCAGTGTCTTATTCATTTGGCCACGGTTGGGTCTGGTTTCAAAATCACAGACAGCCTACATATGGAAATGATTTGATGGGCCTACCCCATCTGCTATTTTGACCAGACATTGAGCTTTTCAATTATCACTTATTTCAACTGATTCATCCAATGTCGGTGCAAGAAGATCTTGTGAACTATATTTCCATTTTACTATAGTATTATAGGAAATTCTGGAATTATTTTTTACAGTAAGATAGCTTTACAGCAATTTCTTATTAGAAATCTGACTTAAGCCTTTGTTAAGGCTGTGATATTGTCTGACTCAAAGGCAATTATTCAGACTATTTCTTTTGATGCCACTGCTAGATCGTTAATACATTACAATGTCAAACTTACTTTTGATATAATAAAAACTTATAAAACATTATTTAATACGGCGGATTAATCAGTTAAAATTTTTTATTTGGGAATACCTTATTCCCCCGTAAACGATATATATTTCGGTTACACATAAACACATAACCATCATCAGTCGTTTCTGGATCTCACACTAATGGCGGCTTCCTCTTCTATCTCTTCTCTCTTCTTCCAGAATTTTCGATGAATGACGTCATCCCATGATCGGCACCGATCATGGGATGACGTCATTCATCGAAAATTCTGGAAGAAGAGAGAAGAGATAGAAGAGGAAGCCGCCATTAGTGTGAGATCCAGAAACGACTGATGATGGTTATGTGTTTATGTGTAACCGAAATATATATCGTTTACGGGGGAATAAGGTATTCCCAAATAAAAAATTTTAACTTACTTTTGATAGTTCAAGGGGGAAGAAATGCATGCTACCTTCCACTGAATCCTGGCTCACTGTAGATTTATTTATTAAATGGGAGTTACATTGGCAGGTAGGCCATCAACTTCTAGCTTACTAATACTTTTCAACTCTAAAAGAATAGAGTGTACTTGACATTCATCCAAGTGGTTTGCCTTCATTGGTCAACCAGTCACATAAATACACAATGAGGAATCAATAACATTATTGCAGTACAAATGAGCATATAGACAATCATATCCCATCGAGAGTCTAAATAAAGATATTACAAAAGTGTGTGGGAGGTTCGGTACAACTTTAGAGTCCACAGAGAGATCACTTCAGAATTATCCAGTACTTGCATGAGTGACAAATTCTTTAAAGAGTTGTCAATATAAGAAAGAAGTCAGAACTTTATAGAATGAATGCCCACCTCAATTTTAGGCTTTGGAGAACTGCAGCTCCCTTCTTGTCAAGCACATGTGCCATTTCATTTCCACAAAATTTGCAGTTAGAGGAGATTCATTGGAAAGAAATTCTACATGAAAGTTCCTTAACAAAATGCCAACACTCTTGAGCATATGCACGCTCACACACTTGATTATAAGAGATGGCCTGAAATCAGATCATGATACATCAAATCAGAAATGACAATCACCCTCCTAAAAGAATTCTGATGCAGTGCCACAAAGATAGTAGTCAACAGTTCCCTATCAAAATGAGCACAACATGCTCCAACCAAGAGGTAGAAATGAAAGAGTTTACCATAAATTGCAGCTACTGCTTCTTGGCTTCTATCAGTATATGTTATTTGTCTTTAAAAGAACAATTTCTACACACCATTTTCAACACAGGAGAAAGACAAATTAATTTCTTATCACAAAGAAAGGAAATTAATTTTCAAGTGGCAAGTCTGTAGCAGAATTTGTGTTAGCTAGGGTGCACCACATAGAGACCTGCTACCAGGATTTGAAATAAAATTTTGAAGCTGGCAGCAAAAAATGCTGTGAGATTTTATAAGCTGACAGAAAAAAAAAAAAAATATTCAGTTCACTGCAAAATCTTAAATTTTTGCAATAACAGCAAATTGCAGTTGCAGTTTTTTCATATAGCATTTTAGAAAATTGAATTAGTAGTACAAAGAACACGAGAACAATACAAAAACCTTCACTTTTCTTGTAAGTACTTCCAAATTTCATGTGTAAAAAATACATTTGAGATAGAAAGAAACACTCAAGTAATAAAATTTTAATTTCTTCCAGCTAAACTTGCAGCAAGAACTGTTGATCCTCATGGCTATTTAGGCTAATCACACAGTATGTGCCATGGCTGATGCAACTTACTTTGAGCCCTGCCTTTTACATTATGCCCAGTCATGTAATCTATATGTAATGAACAAGCTGACCTATTATGGAAAAAAATAGCCATAGTTCCACAAATTATCAAAAGTGAGATTTATTTTTCATCTGAAAAATGTATTGTCATATACATTTCAATCTTACTGCTATCAAGACTTACTACATAAAAATTCCATAAAGAGCTAGTTGAAGACTTCGAGACAATATCCCTGACTGGCCTCATCCTATAGTTGTGGCGACATTATGCTGGATGTGATTGATTGGCAGCACATTCAGCACAATGTCGCCACATTGTGCTGGACGTGCTGTTGTCATCATTATTTCACATTGGTATCAAGCCCAATCTATTAGTTTTGCAGCAAGAGTAGTATAGATAGAACACATCTTAGGTAGTGCATTGCAATTCATGAAAAATCTGAGATTGGCAAAATTGGTTTTTAAGACTGTGCATGGGCCTACGTCTTTTATTCTTTTGCTTATGACATGTTTATTGCCATTGGAAAAAGTATAATTATCACTTGTTCTTATCGATGACATATAGTCTGGCACTGCGGGTCAACTCTTGGATAGCGTCAAAAGGCGTGCCATTTTGCTAATGTTGGATTCAAATAACTGAAAAAAGGTGTTGTTAACAATGGAAATACTTTAATTTAATTTGACATCGTTTTGTTGTTTTATTTTTAAAAAACTATTCTTTTAGTGTAGGAGAGAAACGAGAGAGCCTATTTAATATCTCAGTATAATGCACAAGACCACGGAGAAAGGAGGGGAAAAACGAACATAAAATGTTACAGCTTAAGGAAGCTGCCAAAAAGGGATACATTTTGCTTACCTTGCATATACTTTGGAATTCCTCATTTTCATCATCATAGCATGCTAATAAAAATCCACCATATGAGCCTGTTCTTTTTCCTTTTCCAAAGTATCCACCAATTACAACAAGGTCTAAAGTATCTCCAATACCTTGAAGATAATCTTTTTTCAACTGAAATGTAAAATACCACAAAGGCATAAGAAAACATCTTACAATAAAAATACTTTTAAAATGAAATATAAAATCATTCTAAAACAAGGTTTTAATATTAAAAATTTGGCTAATGAATTAGACAAATTTTTAATATTAAAGCCTTTCATTTTCTAAAGAAAATGAATTATTAAATTACATTTTAAATTTATTTACTCAGAGGTGAGAATCTAATAAAAATTTTGAGGATGAGTAAAGAATGATCACATTTCGACTGCAATCATTAACAAAAAAAAAAAAAAAAAAAAAAAAAAAAAAAAATACCCACACAGATTTTAATTTTTAAAAATTAGTTAAAATATTTTCACTAATAAAAGCAATCAAAAGGTATTTTTATTTCAAAAACTCAATAGTCAATTTGCAGTTCTTTTCATATATATATATATATATATATATATATATTTTAAGAAATAAAAAGTTCTACATTGTTGTATAGTGTGAGCTAATATCACAGTGGCATTTCTGATCAACCTCTGCAGCTGATTTTGTATAACAGAGCTTGTGCTATTACAGAGCAAAAGGCAACAACCAAAGACATAATTTGATGAAGTAAGAAATTTTGTAAAATGGCAGTTTATCACTTATCTTCATCAGCTGCAATTATAAAAGAGGTTCAACTTCATCACTGATTGCCTTTCTCTGAAAAAGGCCATTTTAATTTAGTAAAAGAGCCTACAGAGTGATCCCACATCTTGCTTGAATTGATTTCTGTTTTTTGAGATGTGAAACATTGTAGATTTTAGCACAACATTTTTTATCAGGTCACATTTTGTGCAGATTAATAAAAAAATAAAAAGAAAAAAATGAAAGGAAATCAGAGAAACTTGGTTGTCATAACAATCAATGAAAAATTCTTTAAACAACCTAACTGATAACATGCTTATTGGTCAACAATAAACATATTAAATACAATAAATTAAATTTACAGATTTTTAATAACTTACTTTTAACCAATTATGAGATCGTTTTGCTATTTCATAAGAAGCATCAACTTCTAAAGCTTTAACCATTAAACCTTCACAATTACCTTTGAAGAGAGAGAGGGGGGAAAAAATTAAATAGATGCACAAATAAAAATAAAAATTTCAGCAAAATTAGATTTTTTTAAAATTAAGAGTCCAGATATAATAATGCAAATAAGAAAATTCAAAGCAGAATACTTTGGCTAAGCCTACTCCTAAGTATTCCTAAAAAATGTCATGTCATAGTCAGGATATCTTCCTTCATACATTTATGTAGGGTGTTTCAGAAAGTATTCCCCAATTTTGAAAAGACAACTGTGAAACACGGAAAGCAGAAATAAGTGGTATGTTAGACAAACATTTCTGAAATCTGTTGTAGTCCAGTTTAGAGAATAATTCCAATATTGGCCAATAGGTGGTGCCAAAAGCATATAAAGCTTTAAATAGCACTCCGAAATATAGAACTTTCATCTGTCAGTCTGTTTTATTGCAGACACATGTAAAGGAAAGTTCCCCCCCCCCCCCCAAATGCAGCAGCGTTTTGGACATTACCCTATGCTTTACAGAGACGAGTACAGGGCATAGGGGGGGGGGGGGCGGTTAGTTTGAAGATTGACATATATCTCCATTTTATGGAAGTAAACTAGGATCTTTTACATTAATTTCTTTTTTCTCGGTTTCAAGTGATGGCTTTTTTCAAGTGACGGCACGTCGGCATGCAGGGAGCATTTAAATTTTTTTTCCCACTATGTCGTTTAAAACATCGACATAGTTACAGGCACGGACAAACTTCACCATTTTAGAAATATTTCAGTCCGATATACAGAAGAACCAACTTTTGAATGTGCTTAAAAAAAAATTATGTAATAGGGGGGAAAGCGAACCTTCACAAACCGAGGTACCGTCAGCCGACGCCGCGCTTAGTCATCGAGAAGCTTGTAATTGTTTTGTCTTCACTCGGCGAGCTGGCTATTTAAGTGAGAGCGAATTCTGATGAGACGTTAAAACCTGACTTGTGTCGTATTTCTTTTTTTTTCAATTGCGCAAGCAAATTTTTAATACAGAGCATTTTTTAATTTTATATTTCGTTACTTTTAACCCAGAGAGAGTATCAATTGAATGTTGTTTAAAATTAAGTATTATGAGGCTTGACCCATAATAATTAGTAATGATTTTTTCTTTTCTTTCTTTTTCTTTGGTTATGTACATTTTCATAAATGATTAGTAAAAGTAATCTTTTAATTTATTTAAGAGGGCGATACGCCGCCTTGCCCAGAGACGGATTAATGCAATTTTATGGGCGGCTAGTTGAAATTTGTCTATTTTACGGAAGTAAAATAGAAATTTTTTTTTCTCTAGCGGAGGAGTAATCGCTCCCCACCAAACCCTTTAATCCATCCGTGGTCTTACCATTAGTTAACTTTTCACGAAGTTACGGTATATATTTTTAAGTAAAATCCGCGTAACTGTTTAAAAAGGAAAATGCAAAAAATAACCCAGTGGCGGATTATTGAAAGTTTGTCGGGGGGAGGGTTAATTAGAAGATTGACAAATACATCCATTTTATGGAAGTAAAATAGGATCTTTTACATTAATTTCTTTTTACTCGGGGGGTCCCCCCATTTAATCCGCCCTTGAAATAACCAAAACTCAGAAATTTTTCGTTTTCTTTTGGATTTCTGAACAATAACTCACATTTAAAAAAAAAAGCATTATTCTTTTATTCAGCAGAAAATAAAGATGTGTACGTTTTAATAGCTATAAATATCGAAGTATTTAGTTATTGGAACTAATACACTATTCTGTTTAATTATTATTAATGATTATTTATTTATTTAAGAAATAAGTATATTTGGTACTTACGTATTATCCCGGTGGTCATTCCCGTCAAACTATTTTTTCGTCAAATGAGTTGCCAAATGAATTCAAAACCATTAATAATTTCATGTGCCCAACATTTATTTGGGCAAAAAATTGCTCGTCTTGGCGGATCGCCAGGATAATACGTAAGTACTGCCAGGGTGCGAACTGAACATTTTACCCAGCGGGGGACATTTGAAAGAAAACATTCTCCAGGGGGGGGGGGGGGGGGGGGACACACACTTGAAAAGAAGAAGGAGGGAAGTTGTAAATGCTTCACTCACATGATATTGCATGAAAATGCATTCGCCGACACGTCTGGGAACTATATTAAAACAAGAACATAAATTGTTTGTTCTATGGAGTCACAGATACATTTGTTACTGTACCTGTATTGGAAGCCACTCTTGAAGGTTTTGAGCTTAGAAAAGAGACGAAATTTAAGGCAGTCGCCTTAGAGTATAATAACAAACGATAACATACTACCTTCATTTTGACTTCTTGACTTAAATCCCAAATCTTCAATCACCAGTTTAACATTTCTTCAGCAGGGGATAAATAGTATCCCTTGCAGCACTGGCGTAGCCAGGATTTTTTTTCGGGAGGGGCACAGAAAGTTTTGTCCAACTAATTAATATTCTAATTATTAATTGTAATTAGAAATATTTTAATCATTAATTAATTTTAAATTAAAAAAATATAATTAGTAATTATAATTAGAAATAATATTCTAATTATAATTAAGAATAAGATTCTAATTGTTAATTCTAATTATAATATTATTTAATTAATAATTTCACAAAAATATCCTTAAATATATATGTTTAAAGATGCTATTCAGTATTAATTGCGCGAGTTAATTAATAATTCTTCAATATATTTATCTCTGTAGATAGATGCTTATGTACCGATTTGTCTGGCGATTATCTCAACCAGATAAGATTTTTTTTTTTTAAATCCAGGCCCGTATCTGCTACTACAATAAGTCTTATTCTACAATATATATATATATATATATTATATAAAGGAAGATACTGAAAAGAAAACTAAATAAATGATATCTCAATAAACGACCGTAGTAAAAAATATTTGTATGTAAAATTTTCTTGTTATAAACAGGAAATATATAATCTATCCCGGATTTTCAATCAGCTCATTTGCAGCTGCATATAACTAATACATACAGGTTGATTCAAAATTAGTGTGACCAATTTTAAAAGCGTATAATTATTTATGATAAATTTTAATTTACCACCAGTTTTATTTTAAAAATTAAACGTTTAAATTACCAATCGAACTACTTTTATCAGTGGGAGTAAATTTTGGCTCCAAATTAGATCCTCAAACCCGAAACGAAATTTTTAAGCTTTTGTAGGAAGGTTGCTCAAATTCTGTTATAAATAAAGCATTTAAAATTCAGAAAAGGCATTTTTCTAATGTATAACTATCTATACTTTGAAAAGAAATAAAATTCGGCTGGCAATTAAAAGCTCCAGGAAAAAAATGTGGACGAAAGGAAGTCCTCGGTGAAAAAGAACGAAAGAAAAAAAAAAAAAGCTGAAAAGATTTATCGCTGCAGAAAATCCTCTGCCTCAAAAAACTTTAGCAAATAAACTATAGGTATGGCAATCGACAATTTGTAATCAGATAAAGAAAATTGGCTATAAAAAAGTGAAGAAACCAGTCTGTCATCAGATGTCTGCAAAGACCATAGAAAAAGGAAGAAAACGTTCTTGGCCTCTGTATTTAATGTTACGCAAAGGAAGATACAAAACATGGATAACTTTGGATGAAGCATTATTTCTTCTGTCATCCGCAATGGGCAAAATGAAGATACAATATATTTCAAGCGAACAGCGTCGCAAAGACGTATCTATTTTCCAAAAGCAAGTTGAAATCAATTTCGTAGTATAATTGTATTTTATTTTGAAGAATTTCAATATTTGGAAATATAGAATATTTTTTTTAAATTCTATGGTCAAGTACATTTATGACTGGTGACAAATTATTTGTTATGCGGATGTGGCTTTCCAAATCAAGCAGTCATCAAGTTGTAATCCAGCTTGACAGTTCAAATGACTTCTCCAAGCTTAAAATGAATTGAACTGTCAAGCTTGTATTAATACGTCAAATTCAAAGAAATGTCAAGCTTGATTTAAGCTTATGTGCTGTCTGGGAAGCAGTCTTAAAAAATATAATTGATTGCAATTTTTCGACTTGAATAAGTGTTGAGTTGTTAATTAAATCTCTTCAAAGTACATCTTACATAATATTGGGAAGATTAAAAGGTAAAAATACACCGGATTTGATTTCTTTTTAAAAAAGGGAAAAAAAACAGATGCATAAAACTTTCCAGAACGGATAAGTTCTTAAAATTATTGAGGGGGGAAAGGGTTGCACTCATCGCTGGTTGGTGAGCCATAAGTCAGGGGGTTGGGCACTAGAGATGAGATGGACTCAGCCCGAGCCTGGTTTGGGCTCGGGCTGAGAGTGCTTGTGAGAAATTTCTCTTTTATTGAACGCATTCCTTGTAAACAGATTTGAAAAAGTGATTCATTGGGGGAAATAAACTAATTAATATTATTTGATAAACTTTAATATAACGAATTATGTAGTGCATTAATAGTTCGCTGTTATATTTGTCTTTAATTTTCACAAACGGCAAAATTTATGATATTCTACCAATGAAGTCATTGACTTTTATATACCTATTAGCTGAAGTTTCGGGCCTGGGCTTCAGCACCCTACATAAGTACAAAGTTTTAACGTACAATTTAAAAAACAAAAAATGAAAAATAGGTCTGTTTAATTGTTTAACTTAGAAGAAAAATATATTTAATAGAAAGTCACATTTTAATGAGCAACTTAATGTCTTATTTTAGAATCAGAAAATAAAGGTATTAAGCTACGATTTTTCAGATTAATTTCAAAGCAAAACTGCTGTTCTCATTGGTTGCGGTTTTAAATGACAAAGGAAAACACTTAAGAATATTTAAATTTTTTTAAAACTGTGAGGAGTAAAAATATTAAGAAGAAAACATTTCTGAGAGTAATTTTTATTTAAAAAATACAGACTTAGTGGACTGTTGATAGACCTTATTTAGTCGTGAGACGGATATCCGGTGATTGTGATTCGAATATCCGATGATATTTCGGATATTGATAAATCAGCCGGATATCAAGTGTATCCCTAGATATTTCAAATATTCATTTATATTTTACCAGAGCATATAAAATAGTATTTATAAAGTTTTATAAAACTTTAGAACAGAAAAAGAAATTACAGATTTACCCTCTTGTCAGTTGAAAGTGTGGGTATAAAGGAAACATTTCTTAAATTACATATTAATGAAAATATGATAATATAAATTTTTCAACATACTTAAGAAGATATTATGTCATATGTATTTGTCATCGTTTATATTATCATTTAAAAACACACAATAAAATACTGAGTATTTACTTTAGTTTCTTTTCCTGATGTGCTTTCTGAAGTTTTCTGCAAATATCTGTTCATCTATGGCTTTTTCCGCTTCCTGTAGATTTGAGTCTTCATTGTTAGCAGGCAAACTATGTATAATTTTTGGAATTTTATTAAAAATTCCTCCTATACTTCTATTCAACGGGCACTTTCTTGAGGGCATAATCTCTATTCGAACCGACGAACTGGACAGAGATTTTTTTTTGTGCGACCCTAGTCAAAAACACGAGCTACTGGACCTTGGGAATGAAGGGGAAAGGGCCAGGTGCCCCTCCTTGAAATTTTATCATTAGTAGGAAGTATCATTAGTAGGAGAGGAGAGAAACGGGCCCGGTGGGCCCCTCCTTGGCTACGCTAGTGCCTTGCAGGGATCAGTTTATATTTTTCTAGCCAGGGATATTACATTCTTCAGCCGGGGACAATCCCTGGCACCCCCCCCCCCCCCCGTCAATTCGCACCCCGAGTACCGTATATTTTAAACTACCATAAATTATTTTACTTCCTTTGCATGTTTAAGACCTAAAAGAATATAAGACTAATATTTTTTACTAAAAGCTGCACTTTTATATAAGTTTATAACAAGTTTTATTTGTCGTGCAGACCGTCAGTTTGCTTTATTTAAACAAAAATCCCAGAGTTCAAGTTCCGCCGACGATTTTTCCAAAACCAAGCAAATTTTTGGATCCGAAAATGGCCACAAACATTTTGTTTTCAATCCACATTTTTCTGATATATTTGCTAACATCTGCCTTTTTCTCAATAATCCACAATAGAAGTGTCAGTTAGGCTGGTATGTGTCCATGGAAAAATAAAATATATAGATTCATCAAGCAATAAAAACACGTTGCGAGCAACAATAGCTCACCGACAACGGTTTTCTAGTGCCAAAAGATCTTGATAGAGAATTATTGTTGTTTAGTAGTTCGCCAAGTACATAATTATGTAGCATATGCCTTTCGAAACTTCGTGAATCTAAAATAAGTATTTGCCCCTCTGAACTAAGTTTTGAATTTACGAACTGAGGAAATCAGTATACATTGCACCAGGCGCGTAGCCAGGAAAATTTTTTTTTTGGGGGGGGGAGGATATATCCCGATATCCCCCCCCCCCTGGCTACGCCCCTGCATTGCACTCTAGCCGACTGTAGGCTAGGCAGGTAGGCACGGTGCGAGATGCAGTGAAAACGTACATCCCAGGCACGCATTATCGTCCTCTTGCTGGCGGCGAAAGATAGCAATCTCGTGAATTAATTTCTGTGGAGAGGCCGCTAAACAAATCCAAATTTCGGCTAGTATTGCTTTCCTGTTCGCAACCCCCCCCCCCCCCCAACCACCTTTTTCCTCAACCAAAATTACTCTGCTATGTTTGTCCCGCTAAGTACGTCGTCGATTTAAGACATCTTTTGTTTTAGGTTTGTAATCTTTTTTTTTTTTTTTTAAAGCGGAAAGATTTTAAAACATTTTCAAAAAGCGGAGGTCTGCCGAGAAAAAAAAAAAAAAAAAGCGGAAAGCCGCCAAAAGGCGGAAGATTTTCATGCCTGACAAATGCATTAAATGACAAACAACTTGACACAGCTCCTTGAGAGAGACCAGTATGCAGTACTTTGAACTTAGACTGTGCTCTTCCATAGCAGACATTAATACGGCGATGACTAAGGAAGTCACCAAACCACTACAGAATATTACCAGATATATGTTTAGAAGCTAATTTATGTAAGAGCTTTGTTTTCGAAACAGTATCATATGCACCTTTGAAATATACAAAGAGAGCACCAACAATGTTGCCCCAGTCAAGATTGTCCTTCATACTTTGTGAGAAATTTGTCACATGCTCTTCAGTCAAACAATTTTCCCTAAATCCGGCCTATGCCGGGTGTAAGGGTGCCTTGGTTTCAAGATGCTATTTTATTCTACCAATAACATGTCTCTCCATTAACTTTGCCATGACAGAAGTGATATCGGTCTATAACTATTTAGTTCAGATGCTGGACTATCTTCTTCAGTAAGGGGATAATGATAGCCCTTTTCCACAAGGATCGGACAGCATCAATATTATTCCAAATTTTATTGAAAAGCTTTTAAAAAGTTTATCGGGCTTTTACTCCAGTATGATGAATGAACTTGGTAAAAATATGATCACTGCCTGGAGATTTGACCTGCTTCATTTGAGAGATAGTTAATTCCAACTCAAAATCTGCAAAATTCCCATTGCAAATATCATTAGCAGAGTTATCTACAGTCTTTGATAAAACATTATATTTCTTAAAGTGCCTGTCCCTTTGTTTCATATAGCCCTAGTCAGATAATGTAGACGCACGCGGGCACGCCGGGAGCGGATACATTCAAAGGTCTAGCAGATAGTTTTCCGGTAATTCCAAGTTTTTATTTTATTTTATGCGTAGTTACCTAAAAGAAATATTTTTTTTTAAGTCACTATAGCCCAAACGCATTGCACAGATGTGTGCGCATATGCATATACACGTGTTCATATACACACTATGTATTTAGCTATCACGAACTATTATGAGTTTGCAGATAGTTTTGGATTACGTGCGCAGATAGTTTTATCTTTTATCTGACTATGCATATAGCTGGTTTTCCTTTGTTTCAGAGAAAAGTGTGTAGAAAAGGCATTAGCAATTTGGTCATCATTATATAAAATCTTATTGTTTAGTTTCATCAGTTCCTTTTTTACTTCTCTACTCTCTGAGCTGAGTCCATTGATGAATTTATACATTTTTTGTGCCTCTGTTTTGTAGTTTACAAAACGGGAACATGTAAGGCAGAGTTCCTTGAGGAATACTTCAGAGTCATTATTTTGAATTATTTCCGAGTGACAGGTATTGGTATAGATTGGCCTCCACTTGCTGTAAATCTAAATCCATGCGACTATTTCTTTTGTCGCTACTTGAAACACACTGTTTACTTTAGAAATAATCAAATGTTGGAACAGCTTTGACAATTCATTGTTAACGCATCTGCATTTGTTTCATTACAGACATTGCATGCAATAAGTGACTTTCAACTTTACCCTTTGGTTGCATTATGTTATTGCTGTGAAAGGTGACAATATCAAAACCATTGTAATGTGATTTGACTTCTGCTCACAAAGTACATTTTCAAACAATATTTGCTACTACACAACAATGCTATGTAACTGCAGTGCTCTCTGAAGTCTATTTCTGCAAAATTAAGTATGACAAATTCCAGACCTGCTTGTACTTTATATATCTTACTGTTTAGCAGTTATATCTTTCCAAAGTTGAGGAGTTCTTCCTGAAACACTCTGTATACATCAGGGATCCAAGAAAAAAGAAAGTTTAAAATTTTATAGTCCTAAAATGTTCCTTTTGGCATAGTGAAAAATATTACAATAATAATCACCAAAAATATTAGGACATAAAAATTACATTTACCACTTCCTCAGAGCATTTAAAATTTATTACATTCACTACTTTAAGGGCAATTTATTTACATGAAAAAAACGTGTAAAAACTTAGTAGACACAAATGTTCTATATCTAAAGCAAAAAGTACTGTTAAGAGTCAGTAAGAGCATTACAAACTTTTTGTAACCATCAACTCAATGTTCAGTAGAAAGTGTAATGTGTCAGTTATACTTTCTAACAGCTTCAACCAGAGCCGAAACGAGCCATTTTGCTCCCGGAAGGTGTTTAACCATTTTACACCCAAAAGCTCATCTCAACAATAAAACAAAAGAAGTTCAAGAGAAATTTATTGCTGTGCAGCTTTTGCAACATCTTGTGGCCTGTGTGCAGACACTGACGGCACTGCTCTAGTTACAGCACCAGTTTCAACTTCTTAGGTTTGAGAAATTCATGCTGATACTTTCCACAATTTCAAGTAACAGCCCTATATGTGTTCTGTGTCCTTCTCAAACTGTTATGGATTTTAATCACTTGACAAGCTGCCTAGCACTTTCTTACTTGAACTCTTCTGCTGACAACTCTGTTTCCAAGGCTAGTTTTTATTGGGCTGCCACAGGGCTTATGGCCGATGTGGCCGCAGCCTGGAAGTAGGGGAAAAAAACAAAAAACAATTTCAAATAGAAATTGTTTCTGTTCCTTCTTATTTTTTAGTACAGACTGAACTGCTGTATTAGTGAAATTCTATGCACTGGGGTATCATTCTCCACCTTAAGTGATTTAACTCTGGCAATCAGATAGCTCTTAGCCTTTTGAAGCACAACCATTTCCCATTGTCGAAAAAGTTGATTATCAAGATTGAACTTGGCACCCTTCCTATTGATAAATTCTGGTCATCTTTTCCTAATTGTTAGCTGTAATCTGGTTAATTATTGACAGCAGATATCAGAATTTATTGTTTGAACAGGTGGTAGTAGCTTATAATGAACAATTCTTTTTCAATCCTACTAAATTACTGAGCATAACTTTTCTTGGTGTCAAACTCAGTTTTGCAACAGTTTCCGGTGACTCATTTTACTTCAGCTTTTTTTTAACATTATTGTTGTCCACTATGATTCATGTTTTGTCCCCTGTAATCTTCGCTTAAAAAATGGATCAATTTCATTGCACTTCAGTAGCAATTTAGAGATGGAAACTTGGCCAATACAGTTTTTTTGCGATAATTTATGCATCCAAACATGGAGCTTCTTTGAGTATCTAACTTTATTTGAATGCATACCCTCCAACATTGGCCTTCACCTCATCAGTAGCATTTACGCGATATCGCCGGTTGGGGGGGGGGGGGGTGTTAGGGGAGTCATAACTCCCCCATGAGGAATTTTTTGCCATACAAAATGTATATTCTTCACTCCCTTGTCACAAACACCTATACATATATATGAGTTGAAGTAGTCATACCCCCCCCCCGCTTTTCAACACTGGGTGTCTACCAAATTTCTGAAAGTCAATTTCCTGACTTTTGGGAGGTCCCGGGAAAAAAACTCCTGACCAATGCATTTTACTTAGGGAAATTGCACAATGCTTGTCTTTATATTTGCATATTTTGTACAACTTCTTTAAATCAATTTTGACTAAAGTATACAGGATTAAGCTTTCATCAATTGAGAAACAGAAGTAGTTGCACTTTCGGATAGAATTAACTAACTGTTCTTGGAAATACAGTCCTAATATATAAGTTACCAAGTAAGCTAATTTGTCTTTTACCCTCACGTCACGATTGATCAGTCCCCCATTTTCTCCTCCTTATACAAACACATCGCTTGATGCTTTCGCGGTCCGAAAAATGCGTCGCAGTTGCTTTCGGTTTCCAGTCTGACAATTAGAGAGAAAGTGTAGAAAAAACAAAGGCATGACAAAAATTGATTCTTTTGGTGAATTTTCCGGACCCATTTTCCGATTTCCCGGCTTTTACTAGACTTTCAAGAGCGGTAGACACCCTATAACATCATTATTAGAGGTTTTTTAAAATATCAGTAGTACTATCACGTTTTAAAAAACGATCCATGTGGACAAAGAAAACAACGTGCGCTGCACTTTCCTTCCACAAAAGAGCTAAGCTTACATCCAAACACAGGACGGAGCAAGATAGGGTGGCGGGAAATGCAAGAGGAGACGTGACATAACAAGAGAAGGAGCAGCTAACGGCATCCCCCCCCCCTCCCACGCACACCACACTTTCGCCGACACAAGTTCGCTGCTGGCGCCGAGGGAGAATGTTGAATTCCCTTCTTTCACGATCGGCGCCGACACACAGGAGTGTTGACTCACAACAAAGCAGCTAGGGTTGCAAACCGCACCTCCGTGCAGGCATAATGCCCTAAAAAAAGTAAACATTTGCTCAATTCCGTAGTTTTTTCGTACCATCCGTAGCTCCGTAGTTCATGCTGCTTATCTGTATAAACTACGGATAATCCGTAGCAGTTGGAGGGTATGTGAATGCATTAAAATGGTTTTGTGGTCAATGTTCAATTTTTCAGCGATGTCAAAGCTGTATATATGCTGATATTGCTCAATTTTTTGCATTACTTCATCAACTTTTTCAAGCATGAGCAGGACAGATTAAAGTGCATCTTTGACATCGAAATTTCAAAAATGAAAACAAATCAGTCAATGGCTTCTCTATTTGATACAACATTATCACTATAAACTGCACAAATTTCCCTTCATTCTTTCTTCTTTTTTTTAAACTAGGGGCCAAGGCCCCTAGACTCACTACGCTCATTTTTCGTATGAGGCATTCGGCCCCTAATGAGGCTTATTCGTAAAAAATGCATAATTTCAAAAGACAGAACACAAAAATGAATCGGATAGAATGTTACCAAGCTACACATTGCTCGGTTCTTGCATGTACCTTGGCACACAAAATTTTAAACTTTAAACTATTTTTAATTATGTAAAACCTACGGAGCACCTTGGGTATTTGCCATGCATGGCGATTTTTCATAATTCGGCAACGTACGTACATGTATAGTTCAGTCGCATAGCTAGAAATTTTTCATGGGGGGTGTTACGACTACTTCAACTCATATACAGGGCGTCCATAATTAAAGTCCCACCATCAAAAGGCCGTAAAAAAAGAACCACTGGCCAGAATGACTTCAAATTTGAACTGAATATACTGGAAGAAGGGGAAAACGATTTGGCATAATAAAAAAAAAAAGTTTCAAAATGTATCGATAGAAGGCACTGCAAGCGGCATACTATGCAAATTAATTAAAAGACACGCATGCACACGACACATTGCATGTGGTACAAAAGCACGGGGTATGTAGCATTCCCATCATATCGTATCTGAGTAGCTTGTCATGAGTCTCTCAATGAAGGATCGCACTCTCAGGGATGTGCCAGCTGAAATTAAATTTTGGAGTAATTTTTGGAGCAAGAAAAAAAATATTTTTGGAGCAATTTGGAGCACAAAAAAAAAAGTCACTTTTGAGATACAAAATATTTTTGGAGAGAAAGGGAAAAGTCATTAAAGAATGCCAATCTTAAAAAAAAATGAAAATTAAGGTGGTTCTTAAAATCTCTCAGCTAATAACAAAATCTAGTTTTGGGGGGATGGGGGGGGGGGAGAGGAGGAGAGTGAGAAGCTTGTGAAATAAATAAAAAATTCCATTATTTTATACATTGCTATGCAAAATATCTATTTTAAATCAAAAATACAATATTTACCAAACTATATTAACTACCATCAGCGGCTTATAAAAAATTTGGTAACAAAAAATTACCAATCTACACAAAATTAAATTTAAAACAGGGGTCAATATTTACTCTTAAGGCATTGCAGGTTAAAACAAAGGAATACAAAAGAAAAAATATTTCTTTTTAGGATCAACAGTGAAAGATTGAAATTAGAAGGCTTAGAATGTGTGATGAGTTTTGTAAAAATTCAGGAGATTTACCAACATTTTCAACGCATATGGAAAAATAAAAAATGGAGCAATTTTGCTCAATTTGGAGCAAAAATATCCAAACACAATCTTTTTGTAGCAGATTGGCACATCAGGATTGATTTGGCACACTTTGGAGCAATTGGAGCAGCTGGCACATCCCTGTGCTCTTCTAAAGATTACGATTCAGAAATTTGAAGAAACAGGTTCTTTTGAAGTGAAATCTGGTAGAGGGAGGAAATCAATTGCTTCGACAACAGCAGTGGACGATGTGGCCTCAGCATTAGAGGAAGGGACGAGGAGTGGTACGCAAACGTTCAGTGTACATGGTATTGCCCGAGGTTTAGACATGCCTGCGATTACGGTGCACAAAGTTATATACAATATCCTGCATTGCTATCCATACAAAATGACGCATTTTCAGGAGTTGCTTCCTGCTAACCTGCCAAGAAGAGAGGAGTTTGCTCTGGAATTTCTCGCTTGCATGGAAGTGGACAATGAATGGCCATGGAACATTTTGTGGACAGATGAAGCCCATTTCCACCTCCACGGGTTTGTCAGCACACAAAATTGCAGGATATGGGCAAAGGAAAAGCCATTCGCAACTGTATCAAAACCGATGCATTCGCCAAAGATAACTGTGTGGTGCGAGTTCACGGCATCGTGTATGATGGGGGCATTTTCTTTCGAGGAGATTAGTCCTGTGGGTCTTGTTACTTGTACCGTGAATGGTAAATGGTAAATGAGTCTTTTGCACAGCCACCACCACTTCAACAGCGTGCAAGTCTGGATAGCATCATTTTCATGCAAGATGGGGTTCCTCCGCACATCGCAAAGCCAGTCATGCAACTGCTCAAGAGGCATTTAGGAAATAATCAACTTATCTGCCATCATCGTCCAACACCCTGGCCTCCAAGATCACCAGACCTCAATCCTTGTGACTTCTGTCTGTGGGGTGATCTTAAAAATAACAGTGGCCCAATTGCAAATTTAGCTGAATTGAAGACACGGATTATGCAACACATTAGCAACGTCACCCCTGAGACACTTCGATCTGCTGTGGAACATGCTATTAATCGCTTTCAGCTTGTGGCCAAGAATGGTGGAAAGCATATTGAACCTGTCTGCCGCACATCTAACGATAATTAACAGGCGTTTTCATTGTTGCTTTTTGGCCCAAAGACAATTAAAAACAAATTGTCTTTAAATCCAATCTGGTACGACCTTGCTGTGATGGATGGGCTTTCAATTAATAGTGCTCTTTTTTAAGAATAGAGAGATACAACTTTTGATATAGATGACAAATTACGATGCGTTCTTAACAAAAGTGTAGTTTGAATTTTCATTTTTCAAATGTGCACAAGTAGATGCCAATCAGATAAGTTTTATCTGATTTATGCCACTTCACACCAGCTAGTGCAAAAAATCAGCAGAACTTTTCCCCAACTTAATATATGAATACACAAACAAATTAAACTGCCAAAGCTGTGGGAATTCAAAGGTTGTAAGGTAAAAAATAAGAGTAAAACAGAGATCTCCAGGCAATAAATGAGTTTTGCTACTCATCTTAAACTGTCATAATGGTGCATTAATATTAACAACACTAAATAGGTCACTAAGAGAAAGAATTGATGAATTCAACAATTGTTTCTAGTTGTCATTGGGATGTTGTATATAAAACTGGTTTTTTAAAAAGTCAAAATTTCATCCTTAATCAAATACAATTTTACAGTTAGCTCTATATCACTAATACTATTTTCATGGGCCTCTACACTGATAACACTCCACAAAAATGAAAATCTCTGAAACAGCTTTATTTGTGGATTCCAAAGCCACTTTTCCTTTCTGTATTACTTGCAATAGTATTGAATGACATATAAAAACAGAATCAAACAAGTTCTCATCCCTTAAAGCATTATATAGTGCGAAAGCCTGAACTTCATGAGTACAGTTAAAAGTTTTTATTTGGGAATACCTTATTCCCCCGTACACGATATATATTTCGGTTACACACATAACCATCTTCAGTCGTTTCTGGATCTCTCACTAATGGCGGCTTCTTTTTATATCTTCTTCGTTCTTCTTCTTGAAAGTTCGATGCATGACGTCATCCCATGATTGGTCGATTGTATGAAGCGTATCGTTGATGCTGCACTCTGTCGTCAATATTTCTAAGCTCTCACGAATGTAGGCATATATACTATTTTTAAAGTTGGCTATTTTTTTAATATTTTTAAAATCAATGGTAATGGGCTCTTTCAAAGCAAGGCGGGCTAGAGCAGTACTTTGTTTCTGGAGGTTAATGTCTTTAAAATGTTCGTTTTTTCGTTCTTTAATTTTCCTTTTTGTAACGCCGATGTAGCAATTTTCTTTATTAGTATCGTTTGACATAAAATTAATTTTATAGATCCCTGCGGTTTCGATGGGGTTGATTGGGTCTTTTTCCGATCTAAGAATAAAAGTGGATAATAAAGTGGAATATTTTTAATTAGATGTTAATTCATAAAGTAGAATAAAGTGGAAATCTCTGGTCGACCTGGAATCGGAACATAGCTGTATCATCAAGGTCTGGCGCCATCATAGGCACCACTAATGGTATACAAAAGGAAAACAGACGGTTATGACATCTTTTTTCTAAGTACAACAAAATTTGAATACTTTCCCACATCAGTTTGCTAGTTGCAGGAAGGGTAGGGAAAAAAAAAAAAAAAAAACTAGACACGAGTCTGGCCCGGCCCGTTGACAAGATTTACTATTCCCGTACCCGACCCGCAGGCCGAGCTTTCACGGGCCGGCCCGACCCGTGCAGGTCTCTACAAGGATGGGACATTATCAATTTCATTAAACCACATTTAGAGTCAAGCACTGCATTTCTGCCTACAGATTTAGCAAAACCACCACATAGAGATATTCCCAAAGAGGATAAGAGCTCAGAACAGTCAACAGAGTGTCTGATGAAAAAATCTTTTTGATTTCAGTTGCAATGTTTTTTCTGTTTTGTCTTTGTCTGAATGATTCTTTACTTACAATTGATTTATTGAAAATATAAAACTGGGTACTTTAATTATTGAGCAGAATCAAATAGAAACTTATGAACTATATTTAAAAAATCACAAGTAGTTTCTTCTTTTATAGGAATTGATTTGCATTACTTTTCCAAGTAATAATTGGAAAGTTTCATGCTTTTGCTGCTTAACTGATAAATATGTTATTAATAAATATACTACTGTTGAGGATCATATGTGTTACTAAAAATGCATTTTGAAGTCAGAGAAGTACCGAATTATTTTACATAAACATTTCAAGATAAATTTACCTTTTACTGATTCATCTAAAAATTCTTGCATAGTTTCTGCATTATCGCCATCTCTATACTGTGCAAACATGAACTCGCTTTCAACTTCATTAAAAGAGGAGTGCAACAGTTCTCTGCGTTCTTTAAGAGGCTTTTTTACTAATGATTCACCATTCAAATACAATAGATCAAATGCCATCACACAAACTTGAACAACAATTTCAGATTCTTTAGCATCCTTAAAAAAAAAAAAAAAAAAAAAAAAACAGCTCATGTATATAACAAACAAGCACTACAATGGTTGATCTATCCACAACAAATAATAAGTAAAACAAAATTCAACACATCATAGTTTATTTAGTAACATTTTCTCACAAATACAAATAAAATTTTACTAAAAATATCAAATAATATAAAATAAAATACAGTTCTCATGTACAACCCCTTCCTACTGAAAAGAATATTTACATGTAACATTTAGCTTTTTAGCCATACTGCATTACTAAATTTTAATATATCATAAAAAAGCATCAATTTATATTAATATAAGAAAAAGACTGAGTTCAATTTAAAAATATACAATTTTGACTGAGCAAATTCCTGCATTTATCACATAAATATATGTTTTAAGATATTTTACAAGTCAAAACCAAACTATTTGATAAACATTATTTTAAGAAGTCTTAGGAAGTAAAAAATTTGCATTTCACTACATTATGTAAATGAAAATAAATAAATTTTGAGAAACACAAAATCACCTTTCGTTTGCGAGTACTCAGTACTTGGAATGGTAAAATTTGTTTTGTTTCTTTGTCCCATGCAACTGCTTCAGAATCAAGGATGAAAGATTTTGTTGATTCCTTCAAAGCATTTGGAAGTCTCTTAATAATATCTGGATATTTTGAAGTATTATCTTCTTGATTTCTACTAAAAATTTTCACCTCACCCTTTTCATTCCTATGAATCTGAAAAACACATGAAAGAAATTATTAATCTACATTTTTTTTCTTTTCTTTTTTAAATCAGCAATCTGAATATTAATTTTTCATATCTATCCACATATAAAATTATAGTAAGATTAGTTTCTTAAAAAACATTTTAGAAATAAATTATGCTGTTAATGTAGAGTGCAAGTTAAATTTCAAATCAAACTGAGTGAATAAGTGATAACTTGGTGTAAGTAAAAAACAGAAACAGAACAATAAAAGAGCAAGGATATAAACAACACAGTAGTTTTACCTCAAAAAGTAAGGAGCTTTTTTTGGATTAATCAACAAATTCTTTTACAATCTAAAATTATGAAGCAGAATATGCTTCCTCATACTTTAATCTTAATAAAATAATTAAGAATTCCTTATTTTAAGTTTTCATGTTTAATTTATTTATACCTGGGCTCTTTCACCATCATACTTGAATTCACAAGTAAATGCATTTTTCTCAAATCTTTCTAAGACTATGTCAATGCCAGCAGTTGGATGAGCTAACATGGGCTTTAGTGGAACGCCAGGAGACAATTGGCACCTGTCAGGCAAAGCTGAAATACCCTCCTTTAACAATACTGGAATAATCAGATCATAATTCGGGCATTCACTAAAATTTTAAAAGTGAAAATCAAAAATAAAGGATTAAAAACAATGGGAAAAACATGAAAAGATTTATTTATCCACATTTTTTTTAAAATCAGTTTGAAATACAGCATATAAATAACATTTTTTGTTCAGAGACTATGTAGTACTTAGAATTTTTGAAAGCTAATTTCATAATAATTAAAAAATAAATTTTCCAGACAACATGGTGGTTCCGTTCCAATAAATAATTTCAACAGAAGTTAATTGAAACACATAAATTTCAATTTTCTTAACTGATTTTAAAATATTGTAATAAACATATTATTAACTCTTTAACGCATTCAGAACCAGTGAGCAGACAATGAAGTGCAATCACAGGACCGAGTGTGTGTGTGTGTGATTAAGGCAAACCTACGAGAGGGGTATCTGCCTAAGAATCACAGGACCGAACACTCCGAGACGGAGCATTGCCACTGGCCCACAGATTTTTAGCAGTTAAACCTAGTTTAAAAAGAAAAAACCATAAAATCAATTTTTTCATAATGACTCAAAATTTTCATGTTATGCATATAATATACTGCTATTAAATATATATTAATATAAAGAACATAGATTTAATAAAAATGAATAAAGCACACAAAATACTAAACTTATAACCATGCATGTGAGATGCAATTATAACTGTTGCATTAGAATCGCTAATGCAAAAAAAAAAAAAAAAAAAAATCTGGAGTAATTCCACTCAACTTTCCAAACATTTGATATTTACCAAACATATAAATAAATTTTATTCAACTGAATCAGATTCAGTGTTCAGGCACTAGAGTACTTAAAACTATTTAAGTGTATACACTGCAATGTATAAGAATACTTTTTTGCAGCCCCGTAAAAAACTGTTGAGCTTACACTCGCTAAAATTTATGCAGTTTGTACGACTGACATATAATATTTGAACCTAGTTTAATGTCAATCGAATGCATCATTTAGACATTCGCTCACTTTAAATAATTGGTGCCCATAGGCCTTAATACATAAGAACTAGTCGCCAAGGCGGCCAGCTTTGCCACCCCACACCTTACAGTTTTTTTACTCTGCAATGTTGACTAAATTTCTGGACTCATTTCAATGAAGATCATGTTTCTTTATTTAAACAGTGTATGCCATTAAATTTATTTAGGTTAGGGTTGTTATACACATTTTGGGTGCCGTGATAAAAGCCGATGTTGAAACAGCAAATGGCTAAAATGTGCTTTAGCCCAATGCATGATGAAATTTTTTAGAAGGGCGATTAATGTGCCAAGTATTGTAGATTCAATATTTTAAAGCTGTGAAAAAATCTGAAAGATCTTGCATTTTTGTGTATCTATTATTGCTATTTTGTAATCTAACTACTGCATGACATATGCTTGCTCCATTTGACGTCATTGAGCTGTTAATTTGGATTTTTGCACAAACATTATTGTTATTGCACTACATCTAGCTCTTGCCGTTTGCAGCGAGGAAATTTTGTTGATTTTGGTACTGCATATGTTAGCATTTATATAAGAAGTAGATATACTTGCTTCATTTAACATCATTGGACTGTTAATTTGGATTTTCGCACACGCGTTATTGTTATTGCTCTAATGTTTACATCTAGCTGTTGCCGTTCGCAGTGTGGAAATATCGTCTATTTTGGTACCACATATGTTAGTGTATTATATAAGTAGATCACTTGCTTGCAGATTACTTTCTGTAAGCCTGTGATCAAACTATTAGCTCTACACACACCAAAATCTATACAGGTCATGAGACCGTAACCTATAATATACATACTAGAGCTGAAGCAAACCGCATGTATTCGGTACTAAGATACGGATAATCACTCAGACTCGAAGTAACGAATTGTTACTTTTCGGTTGATATCGTTACTCGATCCGAAGCTGTTTCGGATCGAGCAGCTTCGAACTTCGAATACAGACTTCCAGGCGAGGCGAACTAGGGGGAAACGGGTTCCAGTAATCGAGTACTAATATCTTCTGTTTGTTACTGGATATCGGATCGCGGTTTCAAGGGGGAAAATGACTTTTGAGTGTGCATTTCGGATCGACCAGGTTCGAACTTCGAATACAAGACTGCCGGAGGAAGAAAATGAATTTCGGTATTTGAGTAATAGTATGTTCCGTTCCGTTACTAGATACCGGAAGTATTATGGATTCTCGCTGTCTGAAGGGAAAAATCAGTTTCGGTATTTGAGTAGTAGTATGTTCTGGTTGCAATTCGTTTGTGCCGAGCCGAATGGTATCGTTTTGATGAGGTTTGGAAGAATCCGTATGTTTCGTTACAGTTATGGAGATGGATATACTATCTGCTGCTCTATTGATATGGGTCGTACAATGGGGGGATAGGATCCGGTGTATAGTGCGTTCTTATGCGCAGTTGAATTTTTTTTGCAGCGGGGGAAGGGGGTGTTCTTATAATTGTAGAGGAGCAATACATATAAGAGAAGCATGTTAGTAAAGGGTGCTAATTTCGGGCTTTCTAACATTTTAGTACTAAATAGTGGTGCAATCAGAATTCTTTCTTTCAGGGTGGTTCCGAAGCAGGATTGCGAACTTAACTTTTTCTTTTTTTTTTTTTAGCTAGAATCGAAATATGAGTAATAAATAACAAATTATTTAAATACACCTTTAAAAAAATATTTTTTTATAAAGTAAACGAATTCACACATTTTTATTATTTAAAATATTATTTGGAACTAAAAAAAAATATTTAGCATGGAAACCTAAACACATTTTAAGTAATTGTTTAAAAAATATATAAAAAATTGGGAGCTACCCGGGATTTCTATGCCCACTCCTGCGTAAGCCACTGGTATTAAAATAATTCAATAAAGTTCAGTATGTTTCTAAAATGTCGGCGTTTAGGGGGCCATCTGCCCCATTTTATGGTACATTTTATTCCATGAACTCATGGAATACGCATAGTCCGGTGCAACCATTCTTTCTGTATGAAAGGAGTGATAATTTTTGTTTAAAGAATGCTCTCATATATGCACCCACAGAAGGGGCTAACCCCTTTCATCCCAAAAGTGCAGAAATAGAACTGGAAATATCTTAAAAATAGATCATCCTCACTGAATTAAACAATTTTAATTTAAAATATGGTAATTTTTAATTTACTTCGAAAAATCGTCCAGCAAAAGAAGTTTTTGATATGAAATAAGAACTCACAAATAATAAAGATATTATGCTTGTAGAGACGCAAAGTAGTTGATATCATACTGAGATCCCCTGCCCTGTGAATTTAATATATATGGCTCAATCCCTGGATCTCAGTATTCGAGAACCCGCTCCCAGAAAAAAACACGAGTCACAAGCTTTCCTTTACACTTTTTATGATAAGAGTGAACAGGTTAAACCAGCGTTCAGAATTTAAAAAAGGGGGGGTTGAGAAAAAAAAAGAATGGCATATGTCTTTGGAAGATTTCTATGTGTACTCAGTAATTCGGATAATTTAGCATTGTATAAAACCATAAATGTGTATAAAAACAATCTGTAAATCAGAGAAAACAAGCTCTAAATACAACTTTGTACAACTTTGCTAAAAAAAATTCTTTTTGGTTAGGTTTTGTTATGGGTTTATGTATGGGCGGCATATACCCATAACAACATTGTCCCGGATGTGTTGTTATGGGGCACATATAACACCCTATTACCGATTCTATTAGTAGTAACGAAAGTAACGAGTAACGAATACTTAGTAACGAATAGCGAACATCTAAGTAACAAATACATACGGATACTCATTTTGTCGTTACTTTTACAGCACTAATACATACCCAATTTGAACTCAATCGAATGCATTCTCTAGCACGCTTATAAGAATTTCCATCCATAAGCCATAATGTAAAAGAACACACATTTGTTGCCCTGCCAAAAAAACTATAAGTCCTATACTCAGCAAAATCTATATATGCTGTATGATGGTGACCTGCATACTTTCCTTAGATGGTACATGTTTGGAAAGTAAAAATCATAATTTCATCATTTGTGATATTCTGAAAGGGCTTGACAGGACAGGTAATTGAAGTTCTGAGTTCATTTTGCTTTTTTTTTTTTTTTCAAATATTTTTTGAGCGAAATTATTCATTTCTCTCACAATGAGATCTATAATTTTGTGGTCAAAAAACAGATTAAAGAAAACCAATTTATTCCTCGGATCCATACTATTGAAATTTAGCCCAGTTCTTTTTCTGAAAAGTTCATTCTTGGCAGTAATTTTAAATCAGAAGACCAAGCAGCTGCAGATTCAGAGCAAGCATCTAATGGCAGTTCCTCCTCATAATCATAGTCCCCTCTGTGCCTGAAGAAGAACCTTTTGATTCACTGTTATAATTAATATCACTACCACTATCGTCACTAATCTCAGAATCACTTTCATTCACAATTTTACATATTTCACTCTCAGTTAGATATCTCGATCTTTTAGCCATGGCTATCAAAACAAAACTAAAGATATTCCTAAACATCTACAAAACATACTGAGAAATATTTCACCTTCATCCCCTCTAACAATGAGCTGGATGCACTTCGCTACATTTCCCTAAAAAAAAAAAAAAAAAAAAAAAAAGCAAAGAAATAAACAACAAGAACATTAGTGTCTGTTTAAATCACACGTTCGGTTTTAAAGAGCCGTGATTCACCCATTTATTTATACCAATAAGTCTCTTCAATGTCATTCCTAAGACTTTTTTAGGGGTTAGGGATGTCGATAAGTTAAATATTGGTTTTTGCCAACTTATTTATTCTTTATCAGCTATATTAGCAACATCTTACTTTTGCCAGCTAGCTTGTGTAATTTAGCCAAGTGAATCAGAAATAGAAAATAAATTAGTTTTTGTTAAATTTTTTTTTACCAAGTTGGACAACTATGTATCTAATTTTGTCATGTTTAACTGAATTTGCGAGTGTTGTGGGGCAGGGGAGGATGTCTTCCCGCCCCATTTAGCAAGGGCCCTAAGTCTATCAAACCCAGGAGCACAGAACAGAAACCGATAGCTCTACAGGAAGGTCAAATGCAATATGTCTAGACCATTGTGAAAACAGTTTCCTTTTAGCATCATCTATTAGTATTAAAAAGTTCATTAAGATCGTCTCATTTCCAAATTATGCATACACGACGCTGCGCTCAGCAGGGTAAATGGAGCTCTTCACGTGGAAGGGACACTGGGATGATAGGAGTGGAATCATTGCGTCGTGCATTTGGGACACTGGTTGTGAATGGGTTAAATTAATTAATGTGTAATATCCAAACACTACAATTAAAAATGACAAAAATCCTTTTCAGTACTTTGCGATTATTATTATTATTATTTTTTTTTTCAAAGATGTAGATGAAAGTATATCAATTCATTATCAATAACACCATTACATGAAATAATATCTTTAATTTGGATAATCAATTATCTGGTCATAAATTTTGATTCCTGCTGAATATTACGCATTAACTCAGATTTTAAATGAAAATCAAAGCAACAAAGACTTAGAATTTTCAGCCAAAAAAATTCCAAGTCTTTGTTGACTCTATCTTAATGCATATTGTGACTACTATTTGGGCAAGAATACCAATTCTAATTACATCTCTAATTGGGGAAAAGAAAACAAGCATTTTGTTATCATCATCATCAATCATGGACTTTTACAACATTTTAGAGCATCAACTGACCCTGACACACAAAATAAATCAATAAAAATAAAACATAAAATCCATGTTGAATTCCATAGAATAAAATTATTTGGTTTTGATTATATCAGGCTTCTTGAGTGTGATGAAACAGATCTTGTTCAAAATCAATTATTGAAATGATAAAACTCTCTTACACAGTATTTTACAAATGTAATATTAAATGGAAGGGCTAAAATATGTTCAAAGTGTTTTTATATTCCACGAGGAAAAAATAATGAAATATTAGAAATTAAAATACAATAAAAATAAACCAACTTACCAATATGCTGTTTTTAATATCAATGTTTGAGAATTTAAGAATTCTTTAAATTTATCTGGAGACATTCCTTTGGATGCATCTACTTTTTCAGGGGGATATGGTTGACCAGGAGGTGTTATAATAGCTGCTCTAGCAATAGCACTTAAAATGGACTGCTCTGCTAAACCAATTCTAAGCTTCCCACTTAATGATCTAATAATATACTTTGCTTCACAGTCACGACATGCAACAAACAAACTCTTAATTTTATCAGTTTTCTTAGCCATGGCCTAGAAGAAACAAGCACAAAATAAAATGGCAGGCACTTATTAATGAAGCCTAGTATTATAAGATATTAAAATTTAAAAACTGCAAAACTTTTCTTTTTCAAATCCTAAGGCAAAAAGTTTAAAGGTAATACAAGGCACTTTTAACATAACAATCTCACATCTACCATTAATATTTATTTATTTTTCAATGGGCAGGCACTTGCTCATCAAGCATTTTGCAACTACTAAGGCCCGAATTACTGGTCATTTTATTATGGGAGCACCCAGTGGGCAGTCAGCACTACTGTCAACAATAAATTATAAGTAATATATAAGTTTGATATTCAATAAAACTGCCTGAATGCATTGTAGATTATCTTTGTTCAAGATGTTCACGAATATTTAAGTGTATTGACAATGCTAACACAAACAAAAGTTATTAAAGTTTATAAAATAAAAAGTATTTAACATTTCAAGTAAATTTTTATACTCTCAAATTTAATCTGTCACATAATAAAAATTGAATATTTTTACAAGTGAACAGAAAATCCTAGATAATATAAATAACTATTGCATGATTTATTGAACATTTGTCAACATGAAAGTACACATTTATATTAATAGTCATACCTCAATTTAATGGACCTTTATTTTGGAAATTTCTCAATTTTGAAAACTTTTCTTTTGAACTAAGAACATTTTACAAATTCCTTTGCAATATAATCTGCAAACAGCGACGAGCATTCTCTCTTTAACAAACTTTTTATAGCAATCTAATTTTTTTTTTTTCCTCTACTTCTTAAAATGTCTCTGAAATTTTTCAACTTATTCTTTTTTTAACACTTTTTTTAAATCAATGACCTTGAACATGCTTTATCAGCAGTAAAGTTGCAGTCATTCATAGTGCTTCATCTTCGAAATGCATTTATCTTTTCATTGTTCACAGAAAAATTTTAAATCACCTCCTTTCATCCCATAGACCACCATTTGTTTTCTAAATTGTTAGACAGTTGTGCTCATAATTTTGGGTCTTGCAGCATGAAAATATCTAAGTGAAAGTGCTTGATCATGAAAGAAAAAGGTTTAATTCTTGATGAAGTGAATAAAGGCATGAAGAGAAAGGAAATCACTAAAAAATTTAGTTTTCTTATGAGCAATACTAAAAAATCACGATAAGAAAGTACAATTCATCAAATCATAAATGATTCATTATATTTTAGTTCATAGTATTTTAAAAGATGTGTAAAGCAGTTTTAAAATGGATACAGATAATGTGAGATACCAGATAAATATGTTCTGATTTTTGAACCTTTCATAATTGAAAAAGTTCAGAAGTTTTGCACTTAAAAAGTGTGATTAATTGTTTTCTTAAAAATAATATTAGATGTTTGTGACTTTAAAATCTGCTTTATGTAATTTAAAGTATTTTTAAAGGTGAATTGCTAAGAATTTAACCATACAACAGACTTCTTTGTGGGATTTAGTGACTGTAGAAAAGAGGTCTAACTGTGCTTGTTTATTTTAGTAGTCATCGGCATGCTTTATATTGCAAATGTACAGCTGCTATATCAGTGTTACTTCTATCACTAACTGGGTTGTGCAACTAGATTGATGACTATGATACTAATTATTGATGCAACAGAGAACATTATTTTTTCCAAACAATTTAACCATTGCAGGAAGGGAGGGGGGGGGGGGAACTCTTGACACTTCAAATTGAGCATACATTTTTCTGATGCATAATGGATTTAAGTTATCCCCACTTCCTTTAAAGCCAAACATTTTCATTTGATTGCATCATTATTTCTTGCATGAAGGTAGTGCATGAGTATGGTAAGTAAGGTCTTAGTGAAAACTTTACAGAAAAAAAGTAATGGTGAAAAATCTTACAGAATTTCCAGTCATTTTGGCTATATCAAGAAACTTATTAAATACAGCAGAAACTGTTAATTTTGGAGGAGCAAACATAACACGCTGATTTCCTCTACTGCTCTGAAAGTAAAGAAAGAAAAATTTAAGACATATTTAATTTAAAAAATAGTTTAATAAATAGGTACATGTACTAACATGTATAAATTAATAGTACTAAGTACAGTATAAACTTAATTTTCCATGTAATATCATAGTTCTCCTTGTACAAGATTGTAATTTAGAGAAACTCTTCATCCTCAAAGCATAAATATATGCTAAAATCTAAAACTTTAATGTGCCATAAAATATGATTAAATTTGATTCATAGCTAAACATTTAGAAAATATCTTTATCAAATTTCCCTAAGGTGTTTGGTGTGACTTCTCTGATTTACTTCCCCCAGCTCTTTGTCTCTTGTAACCTCGATTCAGATTTCATCTGGATATATATCGGGATTTTTAAAACAAAGGGGCAGAGGAAGTAAATCAGAGTCTTAAGACTGTGAGGGCAATTGAAAAGTATTTTCCTAATGTTTAACTGCGAATGAGCATCTGGAAAGATATTTTTATTAGACATTTAAAAAAAAAATCATTTTAGTTTTGTAATCTGAGATAGTGAATTTTCTAATAATTTCATAAATACTAATTTTCTCAAATTTATATTTGTAAATCACACATACTTCAGAAACAAGTCCAAGATCTCCTTTGACAGCAACTTCTGCTTTTATTTTTTCTAATGTTCTACCAGTGGCCTGAGCAACAGCTTTCATAAGAAGAGTGTCACCTACACCCATTTCAATTCCTTCATATTCAGGAGCAACACGATTTAAGCAGAGATAGACTGAATGCAAGAAATCACCAGGACTCAGTACAATGACTGAGCGGAAATAGTTAGACAGAATTTCAATTGTCTTCAACCTAAAATGAAAAATCGATATTCTACTTTAAAATATAAATTATGAATCAAAAATATTATTTTGAAACTAAACAGTTCTAAAAATGACATGTTAAATGTTCAAACATAAACACTGTATCTTGATCTGAAAACTATAAAAGCCGATAAGATTATATAACAGACATTATGAATATGTGAAGTAAGTTAAAGAAGGGTTAAAATGTTAAAACATACCTTCCAGATGTGTTTTCAATCAATTCAAGAGTCTTTGCAAGGGCCAAATAAGGCACTTTTTCACCTTTCTTCCAAAATGCATCTTCAATTGGATGATAGTTTGACTTTGAAGGATCATATATAGTATCAGTAGCTGACGTACTGCTTTAAAAAATGTAATGCATAAGCATTTCACAACATGTAAAATATATATAATTAAATAGCCATCAGTACTATAAACAAATGTGAATGAATTCAGTCTCATGAAGATTATTTCACTACATCGTGATATATCAATAGGGAAAAAATATTTAACCAAACCACTCCATAATATTATGCATTTATTTTCAATTTAAGCAATATTTTCAGGCTTTTTTTATTTGTTTGTATTAAATCCACTCTATGTTAATCCCCTTTCAATTGTAATACAACATATGAAAATTTAAATTATTTGAACATGTTAAAATTTAATTTACAACCCATACTTTTAATTTTCTCAATTTATTAAGTTTTAATGGGTCTAAAAAATTTGAATTGCAAGTTAATACTTCATTATGCACATTTCTGTTTTTACGAATATAATCATTAATCATAAATATAGGATAGAGTCTCTATGTACTAATAGTTTTAAGGCTAACAACTTAACATACCTGAATAAAATAGCTATAACATATTTATATATCTTAGACTCACAAAAAAAAAAAAAAAATAAATAAATAAAAAATGGAATTGTTGATTACTGGTACTTTTTTCTTTTCAGGATTTTTTTTTTTTTTTTCTTTTCATACTTACTGATCCAGATATAAGCAATACTATGTGTATTGTTACCAATATATTACTAAGTAGTATATGCACTAATAACATAATTAATTACATATAAATATTTTTTATTATTACTATTATTATTAATTTCAAATAGTTTAATTTTATATACTAGTATCAGTATTATACATATTTTCTTTCTTTCCTTTTTTATTTTATTTTTTTTATTCTTTTAGTACTATTTAGCTATTTAAGCCTGTACTTTGTTGCTCATTGACACGTCTCCATAGAGTAGATTTTAAGTAATTTACACTTCTTCCACCCCCCCCCCCTTTTACTGTTATTGTTCTTCAATATTCTCTCTTTTTAACTACACTCACTTGCAAAAGTTAAGCACAGAGAGGAAAATGCTAATTTCTGGAAGTCAATCAGAATTGAAGAGAATGCAATTCGCTGCAGAGGTAGATGGAAGTATGCAAATATGTTAGGTATGCCAATCGCATTTTCATGTCAAGAAATATGCAAAAAGGGCAGTCTTATAAGATGCCAGCTTTATGAAGGGTTACAGAAGTTGATTGTAAGTGCTGATAGAAGGTGTTTAAAACTTTCATACAATTTGTTTTCAAGACATAAGTGTTTCTATGGCTTCCAGAAGACGAATGGAAGATTCTGAGCGCTGGCATGCTGTGGGGTGCATTGAGGCAGGACAGTCGATCACAGATGGTGCTCTTTTCTTCAGCATTCATCATTCTGTAATTTCACGTTTATGGAAACAATTCCAAACCACATAGACAGTTGTCCGAAGGCCCGTAGCCAGTCGCCCAAGGGTTACAACCCCCACGGAAGATTGATATATTGCTATTTTAGCGAAGTGGAATCGCAGAGCGACCTCCACATGTGTGACATCTATGGTTACAGCGTCCATTGGTAATGCGATATCTGCAGCTACCGTATGCCAAAGATTACATATGAGTGGACTGTACGCCCGGGTACCTCGAGTTTGTGTTTTTCTATCTGTCCAATCAAGAGGGGGCACGATTAAGTGGTGCCGGGCACATGTCAATTGGAGTGTGTCTGACTGGGGCAATGCCATGTTTACTGATGAGTCAAGATTTGCACTGGAGCCAGATAACAAGCATATAAGGATATGGCATGAACAAGGAACACACAATCAGCCCATAAACATCACCGAACATCACACATTCCAAGGTGAAAGCATTATGATGTGGGCAGGGATTTCATTAGGATACCACACTGACTTGCACATCTTTAAACGGGGTTCTGTGACAGCTGTCCGGTATCGAGATGAAGTCTTGGAACCAATTGTGAGATTGTACGCTGCAGCAGTTGGCCCTACTTTTGTTTTAATGGACGATAACGCACGTCCCCATAGAGCTGACATCGTCGATGACTACCTGGAGAGTGAAGGGATTGCGCGTATGGCGTGGCCAACATATTTGCCTGACCTTAATCCCAATGAAAATCTTTGGAATGCTCTCGGCTGTGCTGTATCTTCATGTTTCCCGCCTCCAGCCACTCTTATTGAGCTGAAATTGCTTTACAAGAAGAATGTCGATTGCTTAATTTTGCGGTGGTTGACCACCTAATTGAAAGCATGGTCACAAGGTGTAAACTTTGTATACAGATGAGGGGGGGATCACATACCCTATTAATGTCCTTTTTTTCATTTTATGCTGTTTATTTTCACTTTATACATAATTCTGTTAAGTCTCCAGTATGCCATTATCTGATAACTTACAAAAATTTAATATTGTTTTCATTTCAGTATGTAATTATTCATTTTGTTTTAAGCATAAATATATATGCTACTTTCTGCCGAATTTTGTGTCAATCAAAGCAGTATTTGTTGATTTTTTTGCATTTTACATCTTCGTGCTTAACTTTTGGAAGTGAGTGTATATGGTTCATGCTACAATATCATCTGGTCAGTTAAATTTTCTTTCTTTTTCCTTCCTTGGATCTTTCTGCTTATTTTTGTTACTTAAATTTCTATGTAGGCATAAACTTTTTTGATTTCTAGTATTAGCATCATCTCTGAGCTTCTCCGTCATGTTTGAATCTTTAGTTTTTTTTTTTTTTTTTTCCCTTTCTTCCTTTCTTTCTTCAATAGCTATGGTCCCTAGGTTACCATTATGACTCTTTTTGTCATGTAACCTACAGAAACCTAGCTATTTTTATTTTCCTTTTAATTTGAAATATGAATATGCTGGCACCTCATGATAGAGCATTCTATTTAAAATTTCCATTCCAACTTCAACATCTTTGCTTTGTTGGGCTCTTGTAGTAAGTCTTAGGCCCACATGTTTTCACTTGGTATATAGATCCTATCTTTCTTTCTTTCTTCTTCTTCTTCTTTTTTTTTTTGTCAGCTTTGATAGCTCTGTTTTCTCTCAACATTTAAGGCCTATGTCTGCATTTTTATTCTTGTTGTTTCTTTTTTTTTTAAATGCCTTTTTTTTTTTTTTTTTTGTTATGTGCTTTCACTTGCTTAAAGGATTATTAGGATATTCATATTGCATAAATTCATCTGTTTTATATTACACATACATGTATACATATATATATATATACAAATATTATATATATATATATAAGGAATTTTAAAACCTCAGGAACAACATGAATTTGCTAGCTTTATCAAAGGGGGAAAAGAAAAGAAAAGAGCACCATGAAAAGCACCAGTGGAAAAAATTTTACACCCAAATTCTTCATAAAAGAGTATTCAGTTTATCACATTTTATTTTGTAGATAAATAAAATCAAATATATCAGCAGAAGGTACCTATTCTATGAAATTCAGATATTTGTTGGTGTAATGGCAGTAACCATGCTTCTATTGGGAAATTTCTGCATTTTAGAAATAGTCCTAATTATACTTTATTTTTTTTTTATTAATGTGCTATATTAAAATTAAATTCTAATTTCAATGAATGCTTTCACATGATTCAGTTCCATTTAACTATAATCAAAAATGCATTGCCCCAATTAATTTGTCTCTCCATGAAAGTCTGTACAATCTTAATGTGACTTCAGCAGAGATAAATAGTTACACAACAAAAATTCTATAGGTGCCCTAATAAGCGTATAAACTAAATACTAAACTTATATATATATAACTGCTTATTCATAAATGCTTCTTTCATATACTTCTTTTGTATTCACAAAATTTTACTGTCAGTGTTCATCTGTTTCTTTTAACATATATTGCTTTTTTTTTTTTAAATCCTCAAAATTTTACTGTAAGCATTCCTATGTTTTATTATATTACTGGCTGCGTGCCCATTCTTTGCACGGTAGAACATGAATACTTTCCTAAAATATGATTGTAACTACCAGTGACAAAACAAAATCTCGTAAAAATAAATAAAATAAAATAAATCAGGTAGCCCCTTTTGTTGAAACTATCACGGTAGACATTAACACAACATAGGATTATAGTTTAGTTAGTTGTAAGATGACTATTGAAAAAGGATGAATAGACCACTTTCAATTGCATAAAATATTTATTAACATGTAATACTGTGCTTTAATTCATATTATCCTAACAAATCTACTAATACTACCAATTACCTATACTATCTGCTACTTACATTAATATTATCTATCTTCATTTCTTCCTCTTTAATGCTCAATTTAAAGAAACAGCTTAGATATTTAAAACCAATGGTGCCTTTTCTACTCTTTGATGATTCTTTGCAATTTATGCATTAACATAAATGATAAGCATTTTTTTTTAATGGTTGTCATTAAAACGCCTCTCCATATATTTTGAAGCATAATTCTTGTCAGATTGGCATATTTAGCACCAAAAAATATTTCATCTCATTGTAATGGAAAATATCCAAGCTGTACAAATATTTAAATTGTCCATGGTTGAGTTTCGTGAAAAACATCAAAGTGTGTAGTCTTGAGGTGCTATTTAAGATCAAACTGCAAATATGATGTTAAATTGTGTAGCAGAGTTTGTGAATTTTATGCATTTTTTAAATTTATGACATCACGTTCTGACCCAGGTAGTTGAGTATGGTTATTTCGCATAGTAGTTTTCAAACAGAGTAATATTGAAACTTACGACCTGGAAAAACTCACATGCAACAGAGCTTATTAAAGTTAATTTGAGATGTTCAGGTTATGCCTAGCTAATCAGTATTTCAGCTATCAGTATAGCGGAGCTATTTTGCTAATGACGTAACTTTTGTGCAAGAACTTGTTAAGTTGCTAGAATTGAGCCAAATAAAGTATATTTAATATATATATATATATATATATATATACTGCCAAAAGTCATCAAAACTTGTCGACATTTTAAGCAATTTTGGGAATACATATGATGGCCATTGTCATGCCAAAAAAAATACTATGTACTATGTTAATTAGTATTTTCTCCTTGTGGTGACTTTTGAATTTCCCACACTTTAAAAAAATGCATTTCCTTTCATTCTTATGGTTGCTGAAAAATTATAGTGTTCAAAAATCGCCAACGGTAGCTCATGCATTAAAAAAAATACTTCAAATTTTTATGTGAAATTCGCTTTCTGAAGGTGAAACTTATATAAAAAAAAAAAAAATGTTTTTTAAATCATGGTAGATTAGTTTTCAGAATTTTCAAAGTTTCAAGCTGATCGGTGTGGAAGGAGTTTCTAGATAAACAAACAAACTTTGACATTTATATATTAGATTTATTTATTATTAATCATATTATTATGTATATTCAAAACTCTTTATTGTACGCTTTAGATTTTATAATAAATGACCCTGCTGACTCATACAAAGCTCAAAACCAAAAAGGTGTGTTGGCCCGGTGGGGTGAAAAGTGAAAGGTGCCCTACTAATAACCTCATTTTATAAGAAAATAATGGCCAAAGTAAAGCTATCAGGAGTGGATGTTGTGTAAAAATTGCTTTTTAATTAAACAGATAACACTGAATTAGTCCTAGATACAGATACTTAATAGAGAGAGAGAGAGAGAAAAAGTTTATTTTTTAAACTATTTATAAGCCATATGGTATATGTTGTTTCTTCAAAAAACAGCCTTAGGAGTAAAGGGATTAAGTATATATATATATATATATACACATAAGTATAATATACCATGCACTACTTTGCCCAGATATTTCTTATATTTTAAAGGATTAAGAGTACAGCTTTAGAGGACAGTATGTAATGACATTACCTCTTTATGCTTAGCTTTTGTTTTTCAGAATTCATTTTTGAACTTTCAGATTCAGGTTTCTTTGAAGGAGCTTAGAAAAAGAAAAAACAGTAACATTTGAAATAACACACATAATATGTATGCATGCATGAAAATATAATAAAGAAACTTCTGCAGAAATTCGTGTAAAAATAATTTGTCAAATTGAAGGTTAAAATTCAAATTTTAAAAAGAAATGTCTGTACATAGCAAATTAAGTAATTTTAACTTTTACATTTATGACTGCTTAAAAATAAAAAAAAGAAAGAAAGAAAAGGCCTAAATTGCCATATTTAATACATATGTAAATTTTTAAAAGTGCACCTATAATATCAACAAATCAGTTTCACCAAACTGGGCACACACAGTCGAAAAACTTTTTTTAATGGCTTCATTTACAACATTAAAAGCTGCAAACTAATTAAATATAACAGTAAAATAATTAAAAGTTCACAACATTCAGATGGCAAGAAACCATTTCAATAAATAACAAATGTTTCACTTGATAGCATAAAAAATTTGTAAATACATTTACCAAAATCTGATTTGACATAAATCAAGTTAACTTTGTTTAAAATTTTAATGCTAAAAATTTGCATTAAACAAGAAATGTACAAACATTAATTTTATAAAATGACAATGGAGAAGGAGCTAATCAACAAATAAAGAACACCATATAAATAATAGTGTATAAATAATTAAATAACTTTCGCAAATTCTTATTCATCAAATTACTATTTACTTATTTTGTGGTGAGGGAATTTTTTTTTATATTTTTAAAAAATAATTCTTGATCTTATAGACTAGCAATTATATAATTTATATTGGAGTCAGGGAGTTAGACACTTAACATTTTATCTATAAATTTAAGAATTTTTAAAAATCTCAATCCAAAACTTTTTGTTGTTGTTTTAATTTTTTTTAAAGCTTAAAGACAATGAGCAATCAAATAATGTAACATAATAGAAAGTATAATAAATAAACACTAGATATACATTTGATTGCTATCTACTCATTAGAAGATTGTTAATCAATTAATGAGTTTCCATCAAAAGGCAATAGCACAAAAACAAAGCTAAAGAACTTAAGTAATACTCTGAATAACACATTTCTAGAGGGATATACTTCTTTAATCATAAAACAAATGACTGATGCTCATATTTCCTTTTGCTGCATCAATATGATTATAAAGTAAATTAAAAACTTCCCATTTAAAATATTCTTGTTTCACAGAACATGCAGCCATGATAAAGCTCATTAAATAAAATATTTGACAGTGATATTCAAAAAAGCTATTACAATGAATTACTCAAATATTTTTTAAACAATACTATTTTTAAAGAGCTTCTAAGACCTTCAGTAGATAAAGGGTTGAACTATTTATTCTTTTTGATGAAATTGTATCAGTTAACAGAGCTATGCCATATCATAATAAATTGAAAAATAATCTAATTCTTGTCTTACAGTTTTTTACTTCAGAAGAAGAAGTACCACTAGAGCTTTCAGCAACTTCACTGGTCTCAGGAGATTTGGTATCGTTTGACATTTCAATGTCTTTTTTCTGTGTTTCAGAAAAGTTAAAAGAAAAGAGTAATATTATAGTTTAATATAGTTACATACATATTTCAATGAATGAAAAATTTTTTTAAAAGGAAGAGTATGTATTTATAAGCAATTGTTTTGTAACTATTCAAATTACTGTAAGATTCTGTTACCCCCCCCCCTCTCTCCCCCCCAAAAAAAATTAACTTAAAATTTTTATCTACCAATAAATTTATTTAAAAAAAAAAGCTACACAAAGTACAGATTTTTCAAACAAACAAATAAATGTAAAGTATAACACACTTCTTTTTGTAATTCAAAATTGAAAAGTCACTTAGTATAATCTGTCCACCCATCCACCCACCCACACACACACACACACACACACACACACACCTCCCCCCTGGGAAAAAAAAGGCTAAAATTAATTGACAGTTCATTTTCTTATTATGTGTAAAACAACCATAATTCCATGACATTTCAAGAAAGCTTTCTAATAAATAATTTTGAAGTAAAAAATAAACAATCCACAAGAAAAACAATTTTAATAAAAGTAAAACAATTAATTTTGTTTTGAGCTTCATTTTAAAAAGTTGCTGACTTTTACAAGTGGCAAACATTCTTCAAAGGAAATAGGGGTATCACCTGTTGCCAAACTTGAAGAGAAATTACAAAATTAGATGCTTTATGAAATTAATAAACAAAATTATTTAATTCCTTTCTAATAATTAGTTAATTGCAGTAGAACCTTGATCTATCATTTTTCAAGGGGTGCGCAGAAAAAAAAATATGCATGCGGAGAAAATGACGAATACGGATTAAGTCAAAATACGAAGAAAACAGCATTTATGAATGCACACAATGTATACATACCAAAATACTAATTTGTTACCAAATTGTAAAAGTAACAAATTGGAGTTCTAGAAAAATAAGTGATATTTATTTCTAAAAATCAGTAACTATACACTGGGTTTTTCCTTATAACAAAAATTTTAAAGATTAACAATATTTTTCTTGCCTTTTCTGTGTTTTCATGTTTGTACATAAAAGTTCACACAATTTCAAATACTGTAATTGCGTCCAATAAACTTGGCACTAGTGTAGGCTCAGTCTCATCTGCATGAATATTATCCTACGCTTCTTCAGAATTATTTTTATTTTTTGCATCACCACACATTTCTTCCATTCTTGAGATATTTTGCTACATCTATATCAAAGGAAATATGATCACTAAATTTCACACAGCATGCTCTGCTTCAATTAACAACTCTTTATCAACCCAAGAAATCATACCAGAAAATAACTAAGTTTGTATGCCATATGGATCCATCTGAATTCTGATTTCATTTTGGTCAGGAGATAAGATTTTACAACGATAAATGTAGGAAAAAGATTTTTTGACGAACGATAAATGCTGGTTTCGTTAACGCTGCTTAAATATAACTTGTGCAGGGACCATAGAAATAAAAGGATCAATATGGGAAAATAATGAATGCAGGAATGATAGATCGGGGTTCCATTGTATTCATTAAAAATTAACTGAAAACACATACAACATAAAAAACTGATTTATTTACATATTACAAAATGAGCTTTCCAAAAAACTAATGAATGGTGCATTGTTTGAACAGAGCGATTAAACATTAATTTTGAATTCATAAATCAGATAATATAACTAACAATTTTGATCCCATTGTTTTCCTATTAAACTTAATACCAATTTATCTTTTTATAGCAAACTTTCAAAATCTCAAGAATCTGTTATAACAAACCTTTTCTGCAGTTATGAAAAGAGGACTTCAATGAAAATATATGCCAGATAGCAAAACAAACAAGGTTCAAATCAACAATCAATCAATCTATTCAAGGTCAGAAACAACTGCATTTATTTCTTTTAGTCTTCATTTTTAGTTAATTTGATTAGTATTGTGTCTGTTTAATGTAACTAATTTTAGTAAATTCAATTCATTACAGATCATTTTTAATAAATTTGATCAGTTTTCTTTTTAAATATTAGGTTGTAACAAAAGATTCCCGCAACCGTAAATATTGTCTATACAAGGTGTCTGAAATGGAGCTATCATGCTACCAAATTAGAGCCATCATTTACTTCTAAGTGCAAAAAGCAAGTGCAAATTGCAAAAAGTCAGCAATAGAATGTCACCAAATCATGTGTACAGCTTTAGGTACTGCTGTTTTATCATATGACACTGTGAAGGTTTGGTGCTGAAAATTCAAAAACAAGGACCTTGACTTTCAAGAAACAGAGCGATCTGGCCGGCCTACTGATGTTGATGAAGCCTGTCTGCATAAACTTGTGGAAGAATATCAGTATTCAACCACTCGAGAGTTAGCTATGGAGTTAGACGTTACTGCCATGACCATTAGTCGTGCTATGCATTGCATAAACTTGACGTACAAGTTCAATTGCTGGGTACCGCATGAGCTGACTCAAGCAGATAAGGACAACATTATGGAACGGATTGTCACGTGCAATGAAAAGTGGATTTACTTTTATCTTTCTGGTGCTATCTTCGATTCAGCACAGGACCTTCAAAATGAAGTTGATATACTTTTGGTCTCATGCCCCTCATGTTTCTGGGTCAAAAGCTTTGAAAAATTACCAAAACATTGGCAGAAAAGCATAGATTTGGGTGGTGATTACTACTTGCATTAAAGGTACTGCTTTCAGGTTCTTTTTCTAACTTTGTTAAGAACTTTTTTTGGCGGAAAACTTTCGTAACAACCTGACATATCATTACTGAATATACATAGCAGCTAATGAATTACACAATTTATAAATTGTTATCATTGCTCTTCCGGATATAGAAAACAAAACCTTTTGTACCTTGAAGTTTGGGGATAATAGGAAATGGAAGTTTGGGCAGTAAATGTAACATTACAGGATATTTAACATTAAATGTAATTTTCATACATTAAATTATGAATGTTATGCAATTTAAATGCTTTACATAATATAACATGTTATGTTAATGTAGTATAACAAAATATTTGCACATTAGATAATTTAAAACTCTAAACCTAATGCTAGTATGTTAAATAATTTGTTAAATATAACAGGGTTCCACTGTACAAAGCTCTTCCTTTTAATCTTGAAAGTAAAAGCCTTAAAAACGAACATTAAATTACGGGGCTTTGAAGATTAATGGGGTTTCTACAGAAAAAAAATTTCCCTGATCATCGCACAGGCAATGGCGATCAAAATTATTGTTACAGTAGAAAACTTCAGTGTGGAATAATGGAACAGAGGGTAAAATGACCATTAACTTCCAACCCCTTGGTAGAAAAGGCAATCTTGAATCAACCACTAGTAACAACGAATCGTTACTTTTAATATGACTTGCTACTGGATCTTGCCCAGATTCAAAAATTTTGGTCCAAGAGTGTTTTGTATTCATGTCCATATGTCTGATTGATTCCCATGGCTATATGATCCATACATCTCGTTTCTTGTATGATATTTGTACTTTAATATGAGTCCGAATATATGAGTTTTGGGACTTATACAGTGCCTACATAACTTGAATTTTGCCTACATAACTTGGAATCTTTAAAGTGTCTGCATCAGTTGAGTAATGTATGATCCAGAATGAACCTATTAACCACAAGTCAAACGTTGATCCACAGCTAAAAATTGTCCCATTCACTAGGAGAAAACAAAAGTTCCTTTTTTACAAAATTCCCTGATTATTTCCATGATTTTTCCAGATGGATAAAGTACCCTGATTTTTCCATGATTTCCCTGATTTGCATGATCTGTTGCCACCAGGAAAAACTTTAAATTAAACACTTTAATTGACTATGACTAGATACTCCAACAATTTCAAATTTTGAATTTACAGGGAAAATGCTTGCGCTTAAAATATTGTATTGTTGTAAACAGTAACATACTTTGACTGATACCTCAGATGAAACACCTTGTTCACTTTCTTCATCTTCATCACTTTCTAAACACTGAGTTTTCTTTTTTGGCACTTTTTTAACAGGGCTATCATCATTTTCTATTTCCATACTAGACCAACAAAAAATGCATTTTTCAGGCAAACAAAAATAAAAGCAAGGAACAATTAAAGAATCTAAAAAATATATAAATTAATTAAAATGTATTTACAAGGTGTCTACCAGATTTATGATTTTTCATTTCTAGATATTTTATGGGACATTTTGTGAACATTCCTTGTCCTACATGCAATGGATAATTTAGCTTTCTTGCATAGAAAAATAAAAATTGATGTAAAAACACACAATCTGTTAGCAAACAAAATAAAATTTATAATACTTTGCAAATTCCTTGACATTTAGCCTCCACTATGTGACCTTTCCTTGACTTTTTTTCCATTTCCTGACATTTTGGTGACTACTGTGACCCGATAGACAATCTAATTTATGCAGTTCAATAGATCAAAAGTCGATACTTACAGATAATTTTTAAAAATAAAGAATTTTTTGACAGGAAGAAAATATAGACCAAATTTATAAGAACACAGGTTAAAGAATAGTTATTTAAACAAATTAAATTCTGATTAAGTACACTTACATATATAGTTTACATTAATATTTCTTGATTGTCTCTATTAATCAATGTAATACAAAAATATTAACATTCATTTTTTCATTAAATTTCAGTAAACTTCCACTATAATAAGTTAAAAATATTTCCTATGTGTTTTACAGATCCCTCAAAGATAATGAATCCTTTCATAATAATTTAAGAATCAAATGAAATTCTGTTTGCGTTAGTGGAATTCTTCCATTTACTTTAAATAAAAAAGATTCTACTTTAAAAAGAGCAAAGTTTCAAAAGTTAAAGCTATGGGGTCATACCTGCTAGACAGGGAATCCAATACTGCACTGTTTTTTGTTTCGCAGGATTTGGGGATTAAGATTTACTAATCTTGTAGGATTAGTAAGTTACATATCTCATGTTTTTCCAGGTCATAACACTCAGTGGTCACGAAACTATCTTTTGAAAAGTCATCGTCCAATTTTACTTAAGTATATTTGGAATAACCCACCAATTTCATTCATTGATATTCAAATTCAACTGTGTTTGGATTTAGAAATCATAACAGTTTTTGTTACATAAATATGCAATATTAATGATAATTAAATTTACACTATTATTTAAAATTTGATCATTAAGAATAAAGTGGGCAAATACAAAAGTGAAAAATAATGCTAAGTTTTAAAATTTGAAAAACTACTCAAAAATGCTTATGTTAAAGACAACTAAAAGTTTTTCATGCATAAAATTTAAAGGATACAAAAGGTCCTTTTTTTTTCAAATTAGAGTCAACATCATTTTTTCATTCCTGTTATCTTTTCCTCCCCCGATCTTTAAATAACTTTCCTGATTTTTCTAACAATTTGAAAAAATTCTAGAAATTATGCTATTTTATTCGGGATTTTATTATCATTTCGTTTTGCCCGATGGCCTAGGTAAGTTATGATTTTATGTCCTTTACTTGTGCCATGTTTTTTTGTTGGATAAAATCCTTTTAATTGATAATTTTTGATTGATTGCCACATATGGAAAGGTAGAGCTATGAATTATTGAGATCTTTATTAGTACAAATAGTTATACATTGCTTGACACAATGGATGGCTATTTCAATTATAAATAATACCATTTGCTAAAAACAGAAATTAATTTAAAATTAAAAAAAATATTTTATATAGTGGTTCTTCATAGCAAATTTTATTTTATATCTTATAATCACTTATCTTCTATGTTTATATTTTTAAAATTATATTTCATAGTGATTGATGTGCCTTGTTCACTGAGATAAGTTAGTACTTAACTATTTAACTTTATTTTTGTATTTTACTGCCATCCTGCAGAAGCTATTCCTTGCAAGATCATAGGATTTATGAAAACTCATTCTCAGGATTTGCAGTGATGATAACAGTAAGGTAATTTTGTGTTCTAATGAGGCAGGCTTAAAAATGTGTCTAGACTTCAACTTTCAGCATTCACATTTATTGGTTTTACTATGAAATAATAAATATTTTGGGCATAAAATGCATGTATTACATGTTAATCTTAAAATAGATGCATTATATTTTACCTCTCATCTTTCTCTTCTGTTGTGTTAGGAATCTCAGTTTTCTTTAAAGGAGCTAAGGAGTAAATAAAAAATGCCCTAAATACATACATCAATGGAATACATTGGAATACAGTGGAATACAATGGAATACATACATCAATGGAATACATTAATGTAAAGAAAAACTTTGATTTTGACCAAAATAATTTAGAGAAATTAATACTTCAGTTCTACTTCATAAAGTATAACACATTCATCTTAACAACCATAATCAAATGATATCACAAATTAGGTTTACACAATTTAAGCTTTTAATATATAGCACTTTAGTGCATTTTTAAAATCTGAATGTGTTTCAGATTTTCTTTTTTTAGTATTTAAGTTCTATTTAACTGAAAATTTTGATAGATTTTGGGCAAATTTATAGAGAATGTGTAAAACTTTCTTTGCACAACACTTAAACACCTATTTGTAGGAATTCTTTTTTAGAAATTAGCAACACTCTTTGAGATAAGAAAAACGTATTTGTTGTTGTTTGCGAAAAGCATGTTTTTTTTTTTTTTTTTTTTTCATTGCTCTCACCCAAGTGCACCTCACCCATGGTGTGACATTTGTGAAATCCTATTTTAAAAGTGTTTTAGATTGTTTTGGTGACAGCGTTTGTTTAAACGGATGCATTTTGATTTCAACATTGTTGGATCGTAACTTTTATTTCGATTGTTCTGGGACATTTGTTTTATTTTTATCATAAATCCATAAGCGTTTCTTTAATTTTGAAGTGTTTAATTGAGTGTTTTAGACTGTTTTTAGTGACATTTGTCATAAGCATTTGTTTAATTTTGAGTTCGTTTAACTAGATGGATTTTGATTTCAAAGTTGTTGGATCATAGCTTTTACTTAGGTTAATTTGGTGTCATTTATTTTGTTATAAATCTATAATTACTAGTCAGCAAGCTGTCTAGCATTGCTGGCCTTTAAAAACCTGTGAAAATTCGCTTTAAAAAATTGCCGACCAACAGGCATACCATAGGTAGACTGTGCCTCTGTTAACTGTGTCAGTCAGTCTAACGACTACATCTATGATTTTATTTTTTAAAAATTGGAGTCGTGTTTCAACAACTCAACTCTGAACTTTAAAATTTCCTTCTTTTGAATCTATATCTTAAGAAAACAGAAAGAAATTCTAGAGTTCAGAGTTGAGTTGTTGAAACACGACTCCAATTTAAAAAAAAATAAAATCATAGACATAGTTGTTAGGCTGACATGGTTAACATATTCCTCCTCATTCAGCTGGTCGCCAAAGGCAAGCAGCCTGTAGGTTGCACTTTTTTTTTTTTTTAAATCCGAAGCAGCCCGTTGGCAGACCAGGTGGTCACTGAAAGCAGGTAGTCTGTAGGTTGCACTTTTTTGTCGCGAAGAGGCAATCGGCGGGCCAGCTAGTCGCTGGATACGGCCACTCACCAACACGTGTAAAAGCAGCCCATACGTTGGATAGGCTGGACGTGAAGCAGTTGGACCAGTTGGTTGCTGAAGTCGGACGGCCCGCAGGTTGCAAAGATTCTCATATGCCATAGGTTGCACAAGCCAGTCGTGAAGCGAACAGTGTGCTCTAGGTTGCACATTTTGTCCACGAAACGGCCATTGACGGCCACAACTGGTTGCCGAAGGTGGCTAGTAAAGTAAATATTTAGTTTGTCGCTCATAGTAGCATTGTATATAACATTAATGTTATGCTACTTTGATGGTCTAGGTAAACAGCAATTTTGAAATGTTTTTGATTAAAGAGACAAACAAAAGGTGTAAGAGCTTGCAAATATGCAACTGCTTTAAAATAAAATTGGAAATTTGTGTATGGGTTTGTTTATTTGGCCTGGTATATAAATCACACCACTGGACTGACTGACTTGAAAATTTAAATAAATACATACAAAAATACAAAAAGCTGTCAACAACAGCTTTAAAAACCTGAAAATCTACTTGTTCTTTGATTTTCAGTAAATTTTCATAATTTTCACCTCCAGAAAGCATCCCAATATCTGACGAAGTTAATGTAAGTGAGATGGACATTATTTTGATGTCACAAGTGAAAAAATTCTGTAAATTCTCATTTTAAATCTGTCATAATCTTTGAGTGCAAAAAAAAGCCTTGCAAATAGTTATCCTATGTAAATTCAAAATATCATCTGCAGGAAATTAAATACTAAACATTTCATGTTTTATTTTCTTTTTGTTCTAAGCTTTTTTTTTTTTTTTTTCTGGTATCTTATGTTAAAAAAAAAAAATTATTTTTATCTATCAGCATGCTCCAAGCAGCTTATGAAGCAAACTACTACATATAAAGTTCTACAAAGCAAATGAAAGACTATTCTAAGTTTAGGGTGGCTATTCTGATGCAAATATTAACATTAGTTGTGAAAACATTAGCAATTTTGGAAAGACTACTCCAACTGAATAAGCTTCAAATATGAGTATTAGTAAAATATCTGTTTCTCTCATGCAAAAATCTGGTATTTCAGCCAGTAAGTAATAATTATGAGAATCTCAAAATAGTATTTTCCATATACAAGAAATTTAGGATACAGTCAAAATAAAAGTAAACACTAAATTATTTATGTTAATAACTAAGCAATACAGTAAAATAAATTTAAAAAAATAAATAAAGAATATAATCAGCAATGACACAGATAAATGAAAAAAAAATAATTCAGAAATGTGTGTTGATTTAACATTCAGGCATAAAAGTGCCCAAACATTAAAAAGTTGAACTTTACACAGCATTAAAACTGAAGACTGAAGAGGAAGGAAGGAGAGAGAAAAAAGAGAACTTTACTAATCTGCATTTCTTAACTTTTATTAATAAAATTGTAAGTATCATATGGATTTCAACAATATTTAAATTATTATAACCAATTCTACTATATTATATATTGCTATATAACATATCTATTTTTTTTTTTTTTTTTTTTTTAATATAAGAAAGAGCACATTCTAATTTTGGACTATATCCCGTATCCTGTGCTGTTTACATATGGATGTTTGTTTACATGTTTCATTTGGTGATACATCTGGCGCTGTCGTGGGCGATGCACATCGGAAGTGAAGTACCCTGCCGGTGGTAGTTGTGACTGGCAACCATAAAGAATACATGCATCGTCAGTTTGGGAATTTGAAATTGTTTCATGTTATTGATGGAAGGGAATGAAATATGTTATGTTAATGTATGAAAAGAATTTGTGTGTGTTTGTTAGAAATATGGTGTGAATATAAAGCTAAATAAAAGAAAACATGCTGGTGTTACGTTATAAGCCGGTGGGTGTTAGGGACATTTCTGAGCGATTATTTAAAAAAAAATAAAGGCAAGTGCTCTTTTTTAGCGAATCTTAGCAATGTTTAAGGTTTTTAGTGTGAGTTTTAAATTGATATTTGATGTGTTTATGTTTTCGTAAGTGCTATTCTAATCATACTGACTTTATATGAGGTGTACAACTAGGTTGCTTAATCCACTGTTGTTTTTTTAGTTAAAAACGGTCCACTGGTTGCCTAGTTTACGTAGCTGTTAGAGGTGGAGAAAACCGTTATTTTCAAAGAACAGTTGTTCACCGTTCCCGTTCTTTTTCCTGTTCTTTTGAGAACAGGTTCTTTGATTTATGGTAGCTTTATTATGACTATTTTATTCAATTTAAAAATGAAAATATACGTCTTTTTAACATGTACTATACTTTAGTACAATTGTAAAACCCGCAGTGGTCTGGGCACTAAACTCCGTTGCCATAAGAACACGAAAAGTGAAGCAGCATCCGGATTAGCCAGTGCTTGGGAGGGTCAACTTCCTCTCGGCTCGACTGCTGTGGGACCTTGCGCCCTAATGGGAGCTGGTGCACGAAAAATCCGCCATGGCTTCAATGTCCTCCAAATTGTTAAACGATACCTCTGGGGGTGCCGATTTCGGGGGGTGGGTCAATCCTCTAGAATTGGTTCAAAATTAGGGGACCCCAAGCTGAGTCGGAGTTCCTCCCACTGGGGCTCATTAAAATGGAAGCAGCCCCTTCCGCCCATCGCCTGCCTATTTGAGGGATCTGGCACCGCCCCGCGGATTGCCAGAGGGCATTAGCAACAACAACAACAATTGTAAAATGTTTAAAAAAAATTTGCAACCAACATTCTGGCTTTCTTCAAGTATGTTAACAGTAATGTTTTGTAAAAATATTTTAATGGCAGCTGTCGTCAAAAAAAGGGTCTCTAGATCTGTGGCACACGATGAACGTTTCGATCGTCCGCCCTCTTGCTAGTAGTTAAGTCGAGCGATGGCAACGGCCGCCCTTTTTTCAGCATTGGGAAATGGTTGCGCCTTAAAGGGTAAAAAAGTACATGCTCCAGCTTAAAAATTAAAGACTCCGTTTAAAAAGCTGTAAGTATCAGGCTCCAGATTAAAAATAATACGCCTGTATAAATATGTCGATTGCTTCGACTACGATTTAAGAAAATGAATACGGCTTTGGCATATAAAATTACATGGCTTCCAACCAGGGCCATACCTAGAAAATAATTTCGGAGTCGGGGGACATCGTATATTGGGATAAAATTTTCCGGATATATCCCCCACACCCAATTTCTGTCTAATTTAGCAAGATTAATTTTTTTTTAATTACTGCACAAACATTTCGTTCATTTATACATCACTGCATTTCATACCCCTCACCATGGGCGCCGGCAGAATATTTCCCAGGGGGGGCAAAGACTACTTCAACGTATAGTTACCATGTTGGAAAGAGAAAAAAAAACAAAGGATAACACTGCATACAAAAATTCAGGGGGAGGGGGCATTGCCCCCCTTGCCCTATGCTGCCGGCGCCCATGCCCCTCACCATCCCCACACAGAAAAAAATTTCTGGCTACGTCCCTGTATAAATACACCATGTACATATAATGTAATAAGTTCGGGGGAGTGGCGTCCAAACTCATAGGACCCCCCAATGGCGGATTAATGCATTTTTGTCAGGGGGTGGGGGGGTGTCGCCCCCCTTTAATCCGCCCTTGCCCCCCCCCCCCCGTCTAAGTACGACCTTGCTTCTGACTCCAAGTCTTACAACTTTGACCCTAGCTCAGAACTTAAGCAAAAGAACAGGGAACAGATTTAATGAAAGAACACCTTTCACCGAAGAACAGTTCTTTTAACCTGTTCAGCAAGAGAACACCTTTTACCCCGTTCCCGCTCTTAGCTCTCCGTTCCGAAAAAGAACTCCAGCTCAGGAAAAGAACGCTGAACTAGGTGTTCCCGCTTACTGCTCGGAGAACTCCTTGAGTCGTGATCAAAGAACGTGTTCTTTTTCAGCCAATAGGAGAGGCTGCTCCGGAACAGGTTCTTTTTCAGCCAATAAGAGATGGCTAAGAGCGTATGAAGCGAAGGCGCATTTTATATGGAGATAGTGTAATGCTTATATTATTGTTTGACATTGATAAAATATTTTTTTTCGATTTGTTTGTGTTTCAGACTATCATTTTCTTTATTATTAAATTTTTTACTTTGATTCAAATTGAGTAGTTTGGCTGGAATAATAAAAATTGACGAATTGTAATCCTGTGAGTGCATTTCGTATTGAACATATAAGAAAGCTTCTTATTCTTTGCCCGGGTCCTCTTTAAAATTATGGTAGGTTGGGTTAAAAGTTCTATCCCCCCCCCAGATAATCATCTTCGTTATCATTATTTCTCAAAATAACTAAGATTCCACATTTAGAATTTGATAAAGCTAAAATTGTGAACTTCTGTCCCCACCATCAGATACGTAGCCAATGTGGGGGAGGGGGGGTCTGCCGCCCCCCAGAATTTAAATTTTTCTTAGCAAAAAAATATTAATCGTGCCTTTCAATGAGAAATTTCACCTTTAAGGCATTTCCCAAAATTTCTCTTTTCAACACGCTTGCCTGCCATAAAATTTTGAAGCGTCGGACCTTAATGAACTGAGAACATGTTTTTGCCGTGATCACTGAACAGGGTGTTCCCGTTCTTTCTTGAGAACAGGTTCAAAAGAACAGGGTGTTCATTCTTTCCCCATCTCTAGTAGCTGTACAACTAGGTTGCTTAATCCACTGAAGTTTTTTTAGTTAAAAACGGTCCACTGTTTGCTCATTTTAAATTGCCTGTTACTGAATTTGCAGATGTTCTTTTGGTTAAATATAGACGTTGTATTTTGTTTTATTGTTTTTGCTAGTGAAATAATGTGCAAGCTAAAAAAAAAAAAAAAAATGTTACAAAATACTTTGCTGATCATGCAAAATGGTTGCCGACAGTCGCTGGGTCTTGGCAACCGCCAAGCTCCAACGGCCGTCGCCGTGTTTACACGGGGTGCGCACCATCTTGTATGATTTTACCCTAATTTATATAAAATTTGCCAATAAATTCTTCATTAGCACATGCAGATATTCAGGTAGAAGTGATGTTAAAAATCAGCTGGCTCTAACTTACAAAAATGGTAAATTTATAATAACAGCAATAGTATTTCAATATCATAAATGTGTAAAAATTTAAAAATATAATATAATACAGTCTATTTTTAACGCTACAGAATTAAAGATTAAAATAAAGAAATTCTTAAGAAAAAATTCATTCACAAGATTGAAATTGAATGGTCAAGCGTAATTTCCTGTTCATTATGCAATTTTAATTGAAAAAGTGGATTTCTGCATTTTTGCAGAAATGTTTGATCCTGACCATTATAATGGTATAATACACTACTACATTTAAATCTTGTTGTTAAATGTTTATTTCACATTTTTTGATTTTATGAATGTGCTGATGATGAACACAGCACTGTCTGTAATTGTTCTGATTAATGCTGATACATAATTGCTTTTATAATTGCAATTAATATTTGCTCCCCATTTGGTAAGAACTGTACAAGCTCAGTCAAATAACCCATAAACTATATAATTTACTCGCTGCAAAAATATAACAAAAGATCTTGGTTCATGCATCAGGTAAAAAATTATATATGAAAATCCAGGACTTACTGAAGAAATTCTGCACAGATTCTTTTTTAGCACATTTCTTTAATGCTTCAGATTCCTTTTTAGCACTTTTCTTTGATACTTCAGGATCTTTCTTAGCACTTTTCTTTGAAGCTTCAGATTCATTTTTAGCAATTCTCTTTGACTCTGTAGATTCCTTTTTAACAGCCCTTGGACTACGTTTATTTTGTTTTGAATTAATTACTTTCATGACTACTTTTTTATCAGTTTCTGGTGATTTTTCACTTCCATTACATTTTTCAAGTACTTCTGTTTGACTGGATGAAGTATCATTGGTTCCACCTACTTCACATTTCTCGATTTTGTCTTCGTCAGCTTCATTAGATTTGGGTGTGGTGTCTTGAACAATTTCATCAGCCTCAGTTGCAGCCTCTTCTTTCACAACAGTTACATCATTCTGTTTCACCTTTCTTGCAGATGGCATCTGCTTTCGAGCTAAAAAAAATTGTGATAAAAACTACTTTACAAAAAAATTTAGATACCAAGACAAATTACATTTCTATACTAAATTATAAAGTCATTTAAAATAGGGTTAGTGAAATCAGGAGTTAACCCCTCCCCCCGCCTTTTAGGGTATGTGTGTGTGTGTGGGGGGGGGGGGGAATCTCAAGTTTTATTTCAGCATTTTGTGAAGCCCCCCCCCCCCCACAGCAAAGTCTTGTCTTTCCATTCCATGTAGCTGAGAGAAAAATGTGTATCTGTGAGTGTGTGTGTGGGGGGGGGCAATCAAAAGAACCTTTAAAGAAAAATTCTCATTTTCTCACATTCACTTGGAAAAGGGGAGAATAGAAAAGAAATATGAGAACAGTAATCAAGCTCTGATCACAAAGTTAAAAAATAGACAAGTATTTTTGCTTGTTAGTTGCCATAACTACATTTCTACGTATGAAGCTATAATAGCCCATATTTAAATTTAAAAAAAAATTTAATTACAATCCCAGTTTTAAAATGACAGTAAAAGTACATACAAACATATGTATAAACATCATGCCAAAACTATAAACAGCCATCTTGAAGAAACTTAACCAAAATGTTCAGTGTGTGAGTGAAGAGTTACTCAAATAACCATTTGGTATACACACATAAAAGGTTGCTTATAAGGCAGAGTTCCCTCTGCTCAGTAAGATGGAAGGGCTTGTCTGAAGAAGACCGAAAGTATTTTTGGTCGAAACGATCGTTACGCCTCATAAGAAGCCTTTTATGTGTGTTTTTTCACAAAGCTTTTATTTATTTTATCATTTAATACCAGTATTTTGAGTGTTTTTTTTTTTTTTTTTTTTCCCATTTGGTATATGCTCTGCTTCAAGTAGACTAAGACTGGTTTGTGCCCAGAATGCTCAAACCACACTGAGAGGAAGTCTCAATGGCAAAGAAAAGGGTTTGCATGGTGTCCACCAACGTCAGGAGACAAAAATAATATCATTAGTACTGTCTGTCTATGGAAAGAACTCCCTCAAAATACAAAGCCCAACGTAGCATTCGAGGGAATTCTTTTAGCAGACAGACAGTAGTCTCACCGACATACAAAAGCCACCAGTTTAGAAGTCAGTTTCTTAATTTTGGTTACTAAAATAGTTGCATTTTTGCCTGATTTTGAAGTGAAGAAATAAACATACATAATATAGCTTCATTTTAAAAGACAATAAAATGTTAAATTAAAAAAAAACTTTGTGCATTATACTACAAAGCATTAAGTACATTTATTTTTATAGTACAATTAAAAAAACAGATTAGAATGTTTCATGAATGTCAATTGCAAATTTGAAAAGAAAAGGGATATGGGAAGCTTTCCCCAGGTTCACACCCCAGGACGTGATGAAAGAATAAGACTTCGTATAGTGGCAATTACATTTTATTTTAACATATCAACACATAAACATCAAAATTATAAAGTCCTACGGTGGCTGAGCAGACCCCTCAAAAACGCAGGTTCACTAGACAACTGCTAAGGCGTGAATGATCATGAGAAACTCAAGCCAAGAGGTTAGTACAGAAGCAAAACACGCCAAACAAAGTGCAGAAGTAACGTGACGCCAGTAGGCGTTAAGAACATTTCTATATAATTATTTTTGAATCCCAGACATGCCAACGGATAAAACAAACAATCTATCAGCTAAATTGTAACCCAAAATTAAAGCCAATGTTATTTATAGATTTGATACCATATATGGTCATAAACAAACCATGGAAACAGAAATGCTAGGCTTTACCAATGCAAAAGTGAAATAAAAATGAAAACGGAAGATTGCTTTTAAATACGGTAGGTGCAGAAATAAAAACTTTACAGGCGAAGGGAAGAGAAAACCAAATCGAAAGTGCAAAGAATAAATTTTGAACACAGATTAAATTTAGAAATAATTAACAATTAAGTAATTGATAATTAAAAATAAGATATGTGATGATCTGCACCACAAGGGAGTTTACAAAAACTTAAATCTGATTTTCAAATTAGTCACCTGGAGTAAGGTACAAGTAGCCAAAAACTTGAAAATTGTATGAAAATGACATTTTTTAATCAAAAAAGTCATCCACATCGCCTTATCTTTAAATTTGTAGCAAAAGCTCCTTTTTAGTCTTCAGTGGACACCCTCAGTTTTGTGCAAAATGTGTCATTATTGATCAGTCTACTCAAAAGGGTTTGTGTGTTAAAAGGATAAAAACAGATATTTGCACAAAACTTTGAATATCAAAATGTTTGCAAGTACAATTTTCTTTACTTCATACAAGGAAGTAAAAAAACATTTTTTAAGCCCCACAGGGATCTAGAAAAATTGTAAAACTACAGAAACTGATAATTTGAACTTTGTTTAATAAATATTTAATATTAGAGTTAAACATTACTGAACTTAATCATCACTTCTTACTTTATTTTTAATTATATATTTAACAAAAATCAGCTTTGATACAGCCATTTCCTTTTCATGTAAAATCTATGAAAGCCTATGCAAATTTTATAATCAGAGCATTGATTCTTGAGAAATTAATAACATTTAAAACAACCACTGTTTGTTACATTTAAAACAATCACTGGTGAACGTGTGTCAAAATCCAGAATCATCAATCAGTTTAGAAACATAAATATGCATTTAACAGACATATTTCAGTTTAAATATTTTTTCTTTTTCTGTCTCAGAAAATAGCAAAACAACGCTACATAAAATACACCCAATGTTGCCATAACCTTTATTTTAAATTAAATATTGGTTATTTAGAGCTCTCTCTCTTTTCATCTAAAATGAAAAATATATAAACATTTGCATGACATTTGTTTCTTATATAGCCTTACATCAAATGTAAACAAAACTAAATTTAAAGATATAAACCTGTTTTTCTTTTAGGTATAAAATCTGAAGAACCATTTTGATTTGTATTACATAGCTTTTGCGTAACTTCAGGGGATTTGTTAGCATTTTCACCATTTTCTTTGATAGCGTCTTCTTTATATCTTGAATCTTGTGTTTCAATCTAAAATACAAAAATAGTTTTAAATACTATATGGAGATACTAAAGTAATTTTTTGGTAGTTTTTAAACAGCTAATATCTATGGATAAGACAGGACTATTTATTAAAATACATGATTATAGAATTTAAAAAATCTCATTTTGCTATGGATCAATTAAAAGTGCAATAGATATCCAGAAAATATGCTGTATCAAGCCAAAATGATGGATATTACAGATATCCAGCAGTACATTACATCTAAAATTAAAGCCAACTATATCTGGGCAGATAAGGCACTGAACATCGTAGAGGCTGATGTGTGAATGTCCATGATTCTGGCCTATCTGATAATTTTTCTCCAGGTATAACTTAATATTAATTCTTCAGATATAACTTTATATTAATTCTCCAGATACAACTTTGGAGTTCCAGAACCCCCTTAAGAAGTTCTCCATCCAAGGTGTCGCCTCTTAAGACAGATAATCCTCATGTAGCTTTACCTTGACCAAAAAAAAAAAAAAAAAAAAAATACATTCAAGACTAGAGAAATTGTTTTCAATTCTCTAAAATTACCTTGATATTTTATTTTTTTTAAAGGTTTAAAAATATTCGGCATAGATGTTAGGTTAAATAATTTTTCAAATCATACTTGTGCACTGAAAAATTAGTGTCTGTCGTTTGTGAATTATTCTTGAGGATGACAAATTGTTTTATGAATTGTACACTCCAATCAAACTGTCAAAATACAAACAAAGCATTCTAAAATATGTCTGCTAATAAATTAAAAGTTTGGGCTCGTTTATTCTTGTAGCCCACAGAGCGAATGTCAATCTAATGGTCTGGAGCTTTGGTCGTTTCCAGATGCACTTGAATATGTATTAGAACCCTTAAAAAAGTCCTCTGCCTAAGACACACATTTTCATAAATTTGTAATTGTGATCGCGTATCTGAAAATCGGGGTGGGGGGGCGACACCAAACACATATTTTGCCCCAGGTGACAGATATCCTAGCTACGCCCTGAATTAAAGTACATAGGGTGTTTACACATTTTTAGAACGATTTCGGGGCCGTTTAATTAATGTTTAAAATGTAAAGACTATTTTTTTAAATGTTCGATCTGATATACTTTTTTCTGGACTATAAGTCTGCATCATACTTTCCATGATAGAAGAGCTTTTCGTAAAATTTCCAGGGGTATTGCGTTCCATTCCTCTTCCACTACTTTCCAGAGTCCATCTATCGTGGTGGGTTTGCGTTTAGAAAGAGCTCTTTTTAACAGACCAAAGACACAATAGTCCATAGGTGAAACGTCAGGGGACTTTGCAGGAATATGTTGAAAAGGTATATATGCAATACCTGTATCAGTCTTTATTTTTTCAAGGAATGCAAGTGTAGTTTTCGAAGTATGACTTGATTGAGCCACATGTCTCGGCAAAAGCTGGTGAACATTATGTTTTTTAGCTTTTTTAAGCTGTAAATCTTGGTTTATTATTTTATTTATTGTTGCTACAGGTGTATCTAAAGACTTTGCAATTGATCTCTGAGTTGGTGGATTTTCTCTTGTTACCAGCGATTTCACTTTAGAAACATTTAAAACAGTACATACCTTTTTCGGATATTCGTTTGGAGTCTTCTTTCCAAGTAGAAATAATGATTGTCGGTTTTTACCTTGCCGATTAAGAATGTTGCTTATTTTGCACTTAGAAATTTTTATACCATGCATTTCACAACGTTTTTGAATTATGGAATAAGAATATTTCTCTTCGGAAAGCGCAAAAACATATCCTTCAATCCACAGCTTGTTTACATATGACATTTTGAAAGAAGAATAAATTTAAAAGTAGCAGACGATATTTCTAATTTCAAATAATAAATTGTTCCCAAAAATTTTTATTCTGAAACATTTACTTTTTTTAAATTCTTTATCGAAATCGTTCTAAAAATGTGTTAACGCCCTCTGTACAGTAGGCAATTTTTAAAATGAAAAAGGCTGAATCGCTTGTAAAACCTGATCTCTTGAATCATCTTGACATGTAACCATTTTTATGTATGTTATTTTATAATGCTTTTAATTGATTTAAACTTTTAACACTAGTTTTTTGTTGAGTGCTCTTGTTAAAAATAATAATTGTTCTGTACTTTTTGGTAAAATAACACGTCCCAAGTGCCCACGCAATAATCAGGGCCTGCCAGGATGTAGTCATGCTTTGGAATGGAGGCAGGGAAAAGGCCAACTTACAGCATCAGCAATTTCTTATTAGTTTTTCCATGCAGAGTCAAAGTTGGCAAATTCATAGAGAACCTGACACCCTTAGACATGTTGCTAAAGGTTTTGCAGAAAGTTTAATGAGTTTACATGGCTGGTCATTGTTGGTTTCAAAAAAGTCATAGAGTTTCCAATTAAATAGCCCTGTTTCTGCAGTTCATCACTAGAGGGCCAAGAGCAGTATATGGTTCTCCCAGGTCTTTCTTTCTGGGTACATCACGCCCCAAGTTTTGCTGACCTGCCCAGCAGAATATCATTTCAAATGCTTTAATTCGATAGGATATTACATTGCAGCTTAATAATACTGCTCGGCTGACAAAAATGTCTGAGAAGATCATTGTGTTACATTAATTTGAATTGTTTTAAACTTGTGCATTAACAGCTTCACTTGGTCATTGACTAAACAGAATCCACATGACATCAGAAAAGACTTCTAGTGGGAAATTAAGGCATTGTTACCTGGCATCTGGAAATCCCGTAGATACAATTTCTTAAGATTTTTTTAAATCTAAGATAAATGGAAATATTCATCAAACCAGGGTTTTAAAAATCAACACCGGGTGGGTTTTATTGTTTTTTTTTTTTTTTTTTTTTTTTGGGGGGGGGGGGGGGTATTCAGATTTTTCATAGTATAACACTTTTTTGATTTAAACTTCATAGTTTTATTTCAAAAGAGGACAATTTTAGTCTAAAAGAAAACTTTTATTACAAAATAATAATTAATTAATTAATTAAAGTATAAAAATAACTTCAACTTTAATGCAGTACCATATTTTTCGGCTGGTATTCATAAAAGGTTCCTAATTTGTTTTATGACCATAGATAAAAGTATATTATTGTTTACTTAGAAAAATGTTGTTTTTGATTACTTTTAAAATTTACGATTTTTTTTTTTTTTTTTTTTTTAAAGTCAGTAAACCCTTTGCAGGCCAACTTACTACAGAACTACTATTTATTTAATAATTTTCTTTATAGTTATTCATTTTTGCTTTAATATATATTTCTTTTTACTTTAAAAAATCTAGAATTTATGTCTGACATCAAATCCCACATAAACAATGTATAATGTGAATTAGTTTTATATTTCTCAGTACTAAAAATAACAGCAACTAATACAATACAGGATGGTTTCCTGAACCTGAATTTAATCTTCAAATGCATGCTTGTAAGGTGTAAGAGACATATCCCATTCTTCTCTTATATGGGAAAGGATTACTTTTTGTCATTGTACTGATTAATTACATATTTTATTCGTATTTGAAAACTTATTTATTAAAGAGATAAATTACTAAGTTATCCTGCCCGCACTCTACATCTGTACATTTCAAAATAAATATTGCAGATAAAATTAGCTCAAGGTATTATTATTTTTAAAAAGGTTATTGTTCTTTATGTTGAAGCTGGAAAAATAATTATATAAAATTAAACTGGTACCTACCTATCTATCTGTCTATCTATATATAATCTAATATAATGCACAAAGTCATGTAGGTAATATTATACATATTTAATGTCAAATAACAAATGATTTAAAATGAAAGAAAGGAAAAATTTTGATACTGTTGAATAAATTGCAAAAAAACCCCATATATGTGTGGGTTTTATTGGTTTTTTTTAAGTGGGTTCCTTAAAAAAAAAGGGGGAGGGGTTGTGGGCGGGTCCGAAACCCTGCATCATACACTAACAGATTTAGAATTTTTTTTTAATTTATTTAATAAATTATGAAAAGATTTACTATCTTTCATATTTATAACATATTAAATCAAAAGCCCACTAAAACCTCAAATTTCTAGAACTGCAGTTTTAAATCAGTGGGGAACAAAAGAAATTCGTTTTCAAAAACCGCAACTACTACACAGTCCCTAGCAATTTTGTTCTAAATTTGTGATGAGTGCCCGCTGTTTGCATTTTTGAACCAAAACCTCTTGCTGATATGGGTTCACCAATCATTGCAAGTTCACGTGATAAGACCTCTAAAGCTGATAAAAAGCTTGACGCATCTGAGGAGACAAGGAAGATTGTGTGGCCTCTCTTACCTGGATAATCTGTAACAAACTTCAATAATAAAAGGATGTAAACCTGGAGTGAGAAAGAGTGTAAAGATTTATTTTCTTGGCTCGACTACAACTCTAATGTTGTTCTTATTGCATATATATATAGATATATATATATATATATACTGCTACCAGATAACCAGATTCTGATTGAAATTTCGGCCGGATAATCCTGTCATATTGGCATCTATTGCATCACCAGGATCAATACACTATGAAATGATGAACCCCCCCCCTCTTCCTTCTCCTAGTACAAAACAAATAAAGCTAAAGTTAATCTATCATTTTTATATAAAAGTGATAACATCAAATAATTCAATTAAAAGTATTACATAAATAGAAATAGAAAACCTTGTGCTATTTATTCTGCAAATTATAAAGTAATCGGACTGCCCATTTATAATGCATGCTGCATGCTACAAGTAATCTGATAAAATTGTAAGCACTGAATTTCCATTTGATTACAGAACATCAGCAGGATATTAGGAAAAATACTCCATTCACTGACAAGTTTCTATTTCCTGAAAAACTATACATTACAGCTATATTTTAGTGTCTTTCGAATTAAAACTTTTCATTTAAATCAAGTAAAAATTCTGCCTAGCCTTCAGATAACCAACAATTGAAGTATAAACAGCTAGGTTTACTGCACAGTTTTATGACATTTAAAAACATTAAACAGTAAAATTCTGTTTTGCTTAATAAAAATAGACCAGAAAGTAATTGAATAAGTTTAATCAAAGAATTGAAATACACACACACACACACACATATATATATATCGATTTTTCTGTAGTTTATTTTAGAAATCAGATTAAGCTATTAGACACAAACTACAATCTTTAGCCTTTTGCTGAATGTTGAAAGAAAAAGTATTCTATTGTTCTAATTCTAAGTTAAACAAAATAAAAAGACAAATGAATTAAAATACAAGTTACAATAGGGACAAGGACAGAGGGGAGGGGGATACTGAGATACATCATCTTGCCCCTGAAATTTTTGGATTAGTTAACATAAGCTTTTTGTGTAGAAATTCCGTTAATTTACTCATGATTTATTTCATATCACCCACTACTCTGAAACATTTTCCTGGCTATGCCCCCAGACACAGACACACAAAAAAAAAGAAAGAAAAAGAAAAAAAGATAGAGAGAAAGAAAACACAATTACACACACAGAGAGAGTAAGAAAATATAGTTACACATAAATATTTAAACCTGTTTACTTTTTCATGAGGCTGAGATGAGCCTATTTCTTCTTCCTCACTTTTTATTTTCTTCTGTTCTGGTGATTTTCTAATAAAATAAAATATTACTGTGATATGAGTTTTAATCAATATCCTTTTGACTGAATGACCAACTTACTATTGAATTAAAATGCACTATTTAAATAAGTCTTGTCATACGAAAAAAATTACTACATACTTAAAATATAATTATAAAATTATTATTATTATTTAATCATAGATCTATCATAAATCATAAATTAAGTATAAGGCTCAAGAGCGTATAATGTATGTTGGACCAGATGTAAATCACTCGTGATAGCAGGTAACAGAAAACGTAGTTGGCAGAAACAATGCATGAGTAAAGTAGTACCAATGTAGATCTTGTGCCACTGGACAGCATGAGTAAAGTAGCATATATGTCAAACAGTAATGTAGTAACAAAAAAAAAACCACTGAATTGGTGTATACTGCACCTTTCATGCATGATGTGCCAGAAATGCACCAAACTATTAATTTTTATTTGAAGAAGGGGGAGGGGGTTCCTTTTATTCTTCAAATTTACTTATCAATATGGTTTAGTAACAAGGGTCAATGTAGACAAAATTTGGGTCTGTTTTACGGCCCCTTCACAAAATTACTATAGATTAAAATGACTCCTTAAGAAAAATACAATCCAGTTATTTCTCCAGAAAATTTTGTCAGCCAGGAGGCATTATAAAGTTGTTATGTCTCATTTTATCGAAGTAGAGCATTTGAAATGATATTCTGATTTTCCTGCTGGATGGTCAGTAAAACTTGTCAAGCAATGCACCCGGCCAAAAAGGACTGGGGAGAATCTTGCAATCAATTAAAATTGCGCCTTCACAAAAATACAATTGATTAAAACAACCCTTTTCATTGGCAGTTTACCTTATATTTTAGTTTGTTTTGTAAATTATTTTTTTAAGGACTTTCACAAAAGTAGATCTTGAAATTCCCAAAAATGCACAGTTTTCACAAAAATGGGACCTTGTAAAAAATTTCTAGATTGACCCCCTGAGTAACCTCAAAAGCCAATATATTTCCACATAGAGAAAAAAAAAAAAATCATGCAGAATTTTTTTAAAAATTTTTTTTAAGAAAGAAAGAAGAAATACAAACCTTGGTGAAATGTCACCATTTTTTCTACCAATATTGCCATCCAAATCTAAAGAAAATATTAAATCTTAATAGAAAACAAAAATTAAACAATTCTGCTTAAAGGACAGAAAATTCAGATGTTAATATACACAAGTGAATTACAATATTTACTTTTACTTGGTGATTTGTCTGTTTTATTGGCAGATGTTGCAGAAGTCTGGCTATATTCACCATTCAATTTCTAAAAACATGAAGAAAATAGTAAGTGCTTTTACAATCAATTTAGCAGCAATAAAATATACTTCTTAAATAAAATGGAGACAAGACATCATATTCTGTATATTTTATACCAGTTTATGAGTTGTAGCATAACTGTAATCCACAAATATCACCACATTGACATCCAAAACAGAAAATTGGAAATAAAATGTAATATCATTTAAAAACAGGTAAAAACACATTAAAATCCTTTATGTAGCACTATCGGTGGCAGCCACCACCTTCTTCAGCACAGGTCTTGGTTCTAAATGGCCAGCTCTCGTCCTCAGCAGGGCGGTCCACCCAGGATCGATCTGCGCATGCGTCATATCATTCACAGCGCCATCTGTGGTTATAATCTGTAGGGCTTCCATATTTAGGGCATAATGACTGTTTTTGTAATTGGCGAGTTTTTGGCTATTGTTAAAGTTGATTTCTATGGGGTGTTCCTGGGCTATTTTTGCGAGGGCAGTAGTGGTTTTATTGAATTTAATGTCAGTTTGATGTTCCTTTTTTCGGTCTTTGATTTTTCGTTTTGTCATGCCAATATAGCAGCCCTGTTTATTGGTACTATTGTCTGTAAAGCTTAGTTTATAAATACCAGCGGTTTCATCAGGATTGATATTATCACTGCGAATACGTTTGAAAATATTTTGATTGGGTTTTATGGGGATTTTGATATTTTTCTTTGCGGCTTCATTTGTGATTTTTAGGGCGGCTCCCCTGCAGTAGGGAATGGCATTGGTAAATTTTAGTTTTGGAGTTTGATAGTTATTAATTTGTTCCAGTTTTTTTATTCTCTTTTTATAAAGGTTTTTTACTATTGAATTTGGGTACCCTGCATTTTTACATTGTGTTTTGATAAACTGGAGTTCTTCATTGAGGAGTGTTTCGTTTGAGCATTTAGAAACAAGACCTGTGCTGAAGAAGGTGGTGGCTGCCACCGATAGTGCTACATAACAGATTTTAATGTGTTTTTACCTGTTTTTAAATGATTTTAACTATCCGTCACTTTGCTTTTAAATTAAAATGTAATAATTTATTCATTGTTTTTTTGTTTTTTAACTTTACTTTAAAAAATACTGGTGTATTGCAGAATAGATTAAAATAGCTAGTTTAACTATTTCCGATGTGAAATTCTCTAAACCACCCCAGAGGAATTTTTTAAATAAATTAAATATTGTTGGTACATGTAATAGAAAACCAAATGACTTACTTTGTTAGGAATATCTGAGGACTCATCATCACTTTCAATGCATTTAACTTTTCTTTTCTTCTGATTTTTTACGGGACTTTCCACAACTTGCTGACTAAAATGATAATTGCATATAAGTATAAATAAAATACAAATTTTCAAATTTACATGTAGCATTCATTCGCATATGTTAAAATGAGTAAACAATCTGCCCTCAAATCATATTATTCCACCACCAACCCATATATAAACATATGGGTATGGAATAAGCAGATGCGATTCAAACCAGTATTTTACTTGGTTAAAAGGACTATACTTGTTATATACAATTTTAATTCATAAAACTTCTATTTCAGTATCAAAACTAATTTATCTCCATGGAATAAAAAGCACAATACAAATAGTTTGACATACTGCATAATTGAAAATTTTTTAAAGTCAAGATGGTATGAAGAATGAGACATGCACAAAATCTTAGCTTTAGAAAATTCAAAATAATGGTTGTGATTCAAACAATGAGAAGCAATAGAAGATTTGATAGAAACTTTTTATTAACGATGGTTTTCCCCTTCCTTTCATTCATTCTACTTAGAATGAGTTTTTATAAGTCTCTGTCATATTTCTTCCTCCAATCCTCTCAATTATTTTTAAATTTTTGGTTTAATATTTTTTAAATTAGCGTTTTATGTGTTTGTTCTTTTAAGTACATCATTCTTCTTCTTTAATGGTTCGACAGACCTGGGTGGCCCCTGGCCTTCTCTAGAAGTCTTTTCCAAGCAATCATACTCTTGGCAATTGTTTTCCAGTTTTTAATCTTTAGAACCACCTTTTTTCCAATTTTTGTCTTTCTGTATCAGTTATTAAATTTTTTAAATTTATTTAAACTTTTTTCCTTTTTTTGCTATTCACTACCCTTTTTTCCTCATCTTTTTTTTATGGCAATATCCTTTTTTTTCTGCACATTCTTTCTGTCTATCCTCTTTTCTGTCCACCCATTCTTGTTTATCTTTCTCATTTCCTTGCTTTCCTGGCTGTGCATAGATTGGTATTCTCACAGCTGCAAAGAGTGAACATTCTGTAATACCTAAAACATATGTGCTTCATAGTTTAAATTTATGAGTGTTTCTAATAAAGTATTATAATTTTTATGTTGATCCTAACACTGTTTTATTTTGTTTGTTTTTGTATTTTGAAGACGGCCAATAGATTTCTAATTCATTGCCTTACCTACTTAGCCACAACTGCAAGAGGTGCTTAATCCTTTGATTTTTTAAAAACATGCTGGGATTAGAATTTGATAAACGATTTAGCCCGTCTCTGAGGCTGACAAATGGCCAAGTGGATAGGATACTGTACATCAGTAGAAGATTGAAATGTGAAAGTTCAGGTTTCTGGACAAATGTGCAGCTGTCAATCTAATGGTCAGGAGTTTGGGGTAGTTTTCTAGAGGTGCAGGTGTGAATCAAGAAATTTTTTCCAGGGTCTAACTTTTCAGAAATTCATTATCTATTTTTGTGAATTTTCATATCAATTTTTGTTAAAGTCACTTTTTCTAGTTAAAATTGTTTACAAAACAAATTAAAATGTTGGATAAAATGCCAAAAGGTTCTTTTTTATTCGATTATATTTTTATAAAGGAGACATTTTAAGACAATTGCATTTTTTTAAAAGGGGTCATTTTAATCAACTGAAATTTTGTGAAGAGGCTTTAAAACAAACCCAAATCTTATCTGCATCAATTCCTCAGTTGTAGCATGAATAGTGTTAGAGCAGCTTAAAGAGTCCTCTGTCCAATGTGTTCTCCCCCCATTGGCAAATAGCCTTAGTATGCTTTACCTTAATAAAATATATTCTGTAATACTAGAAGAATTTCACATTGCACGTTGACAGTTGAATACATCTGTCTTTGATAAATATTGATAACAAACTAAAATTTCTCATATGAGAAACAAACCCAAATTGCAAGCAAGGAATCATTAGCACTAGATTATTTGGGATGTTACCAGTTATTTAGAAATTATTACAGAAGGACAAACTTAAAAAGTTTTTTTACCCAATTCTTTTTTTTCAAAAAATCACAATTAAAAAGTAAGGTATAGAATCAAAACTGGTTTCATATTTTGCAGAATCAAAAGAGCTTTTCAACAATGCAACAATCAAAAATGTCCAAATCAATATTTTGGTGGAAACAAGTTGATATGAGTGGGAAAGGGACATTATTTTTTGAACAACACACTAAATAAATAATAATAATAATAATATCTATAGAAAATACTGAGAAAAGAAAAACAGAAATACTGAGCGTTATTGAAGTTAAGCATACATACAAAGTTTTGCTCAATCAGATGATAAGTGATTAAGATTAAAAAACAAATTTGAGTTGGAATGATATTATAACAGATCAAGCTAATAAGAAAGCTTATTAGTTAAAATAAAATACGATGAACTTTCTTAGAAATTAAAAAATTCTAAAAATCTGTCATTTGTGTCTCAAATATTAGTTACATGACTATCATCAAAATCACACATGGTATTGCATCCTTTATTATATACAAATCTGTTTTAGTATATATAGTGTTTTGAACAAATAATTAAAAATTTCAGATAATGCAAATGCAAATGCACAAACCAATGTAGAATTTTACAAACTGTTAAAATATTTCAAGATGAATAACAACTAAAAATGTTAACAAAACTTAACAAGTTAGATTTACGGTTATAAATATAAATACAGTTTATTTTCTCCTTTCCTTTTATTGTTGGATCAGTTGTCATCAATAAGCATGACCACTGAATGGTCCAGGCACGATGGTTATTCTATGAACAAAGTTAATAGTAGGCAGGCAAACACTGCCCCATACGAGTGGGTCTTCTAATTTTGATTCAATTTCCAGTGTTCATCCTAGGTGTTTTTCGAAGGGCGCTGCGCCCTGCCCGCACTTTAAAGCAAAAAATCCCGCCCTACTTGCCCTTTCAAAAAAAAATCGCCGCCCTTTTGCCACCCAAAAACAGCGCCCTGCCTGCTGCTCTTCTAGCCCCGATTTCATTCATGGCGCCATCCTCTCCCCTCTGTTTACATTTATTGCATTGCGGCATCTCTTTCCTGACATTAGTTAGCACCTTCACAGATTCTAGTGTTGAATCTAGATTGATTTGGTAGGGCGCATCGCCCGGCGGCTCTTTTATCGTCTTTTTAGTGCCCAGCTGCCCAATTTCTCTTCTTTCTGCCCCCCTCCTTTTTATTATTCTTAGTCAACAATCACTACTTTTTTTTCCCTACATACCATTTGCGTCCCATCACGAAAATACGTTAAATAAAACGGCCCCTTCACAGAAATACGATCGAGTACAATAACCCTATCATAAAAATAGGTTCGAATGAAAGCGGCCCTTTCACAGAAACAGTCTATGAAATCGGATCTTTCCCACAAGTGTAATTTATTAAAATGCCTTTTTCAAATATTCTATTCTTTCAGATCGAAATACTGTTAATGCCTTTTTCATTGTCTGTTTTCATTTGCGCGAGCGAGTAACCCGAAAAGGCCCCTAGTGTGTTTTGTTTTTGCTGACTCAAGTGAGAAGCCCGATCGCAGGGCAGAACTACGCCTACGTGGGCATTTCAGTTGGGAGTTAGGGGAAGAAAATACGGTTGGGAAGTTCAAAATTTTATAAAGTTATCTAAATATTTCTGATTCCATTTGTCAATCCTCAAATATCGGTAGTTACGTTTCATAAATATGTAGTTGCGAGTTATCAAACAATCATTATTCGAGTGTTCGTCACCAGCTGTTGCTCTTCTCGATGTTTTTAATAGTTTTGCACACTAACAAGTTTATTTTTTATTTCCTCCCCTAAACGATTTCCTCTTTTTAATCGGCTTTCTTAGTACATATTATTCTTAATGTATAACAGTTATTTACTAATCATATATAATTATAGATGATACAGAAAGTATGCCTTTGCCTTAGCAAAACGAAGTTTTGCGATTCGAAAATTCTGCGGGATTTTCTGTTTCCAACTGTTTCTGTTTGCCAACTGTTTCTTATGGCAAGCCTAGACAAGGGATATATCTTGTCTAGGCTTGGCGGGGGGGGGGCGGCTTGGTTGGATGACTTTTTAAGGAGTTCTAACTTGTATTGACTTTACATCTGGATGAAACCGACCAAAACTCCAGACCGACAGTCTCGCTGCCGGGGCCCGAACGTGGGAACTTCAACACTTCAGCCGTCAACCATGTTCAGTGGCTTTATCCACTCAAATTGGTCTGAAAATCGAGCGATTTGCAAATACAGCAATTGAAACACATTATGCTTTTGCCAAATTAAGAGCATAATAATGATCTTTTGCTATTGCAATGTAGCGCATGGGTTATTGGCTCCCGGTGCGGTCCTTCAGTTTGTCGTCCCATTCTTTTTTAAGTTTCAGCATTCTGCCCCCCATTTCGGCCTTTTAGTTTTCCACCATATTATTTTTAGGTGTCCTGCAGGCCACCATCTTTGCTTTTACCTTGCCGCCCGGGCGGACCCCCCCCTTTATTACGCAACAGTTTTAATTGTACTAAAGTGGAGTAACTGCAGAATTTAGTAAATCAGACTATTGACAAGATTTGGTATTCTAACTATTCATATTATGTATCTTCCGATTTTTAAAAAGTTCTCAACATTTTAATGAATGAAGCAAAAATAAATAAATAAATAAATAAATAATTTCAACTGGCTAAAGCTAATTCTGGGAAAGAATGTCTTAAGAAAACAAATTGTGTCTTAAGTTATTCATAAAACTAACTGTCATCAATTTAAGCTTATTTTCAGTTTTTAAAAACTAAAAAACAAAAAAATTCGAAATGATTCTGGAAGTTTTTTTAATATGTAATTTGTTTGAGTACTTTTGACAACAGGATGTTAATTATTTTTATTATTTTAAGCTGATTAAAAACATTTGATAGTTAAAATATTTAATACTTTTTTATTTTAAAAGTATTAAAGCAAGGTTGAAGAACGAAAAATTGGTGTTTTTAAAGAGAACTTTTTAAGTATGCTACAAAAAATTAAAAATAAAGCTATGAAAAAATTATTAAATATAACTTTATTCACATTGACAATTCAGTAAAAAAATTTATTAACTGCTAAAGTTACATGTATTATTTTATTTATTTTAAAGAATAGTGCTTTTTAAAAAACTTATATTCACTTTTCATGAATGAGCAAACATTAAATTAGAAGTGAAAGAGAAGAACAAATATATTTCAGTAATTTGATTTCATATGGTGTACATTCCAACCATTGGATGCAATACAAAATTTGCATGAATGTCATTTATTCTAGCAATCTTCTGTGTTCAGAATTCAATTTTCCCAATTTCTATAGTTATCAATTGATGGATGATTTAGATTGTTTGATCCAATTTTAAATGTCTAATAGTAATAAGGGTAACTTTGAAAATCTTTACTTGGTACTTATTCAATAATTATTGTGAACAAAAGAATTTAAATTCTGATTTATATTATTAAATTTTATTATTTTTATTATATGCTGAACACATCTATCCAAATCCACTTACACTGACAGTCCTTTTCTGTTTAAAAGTTTGTACCAATATAGGTAAAACATCCTATATGAATGTGATCCAGTAATTGTGGTCCAGTAGTGATAGTGTCATAAAATTGAAGAACATAAATTAGCAGTCCCTCTGCCTTCCCCTACTGCATAACAAATCATGTCTGGCTAAAAATTTCTGAAACCTTCTTCAATAAATGTACTATTCTTATAAATAATAAACATGTAAGTTATGTAACTTGGAGAAAAAAAAATTAAGCAGAAAATTCAAAATTACTTTTATTAAAACTTCTTTTTTTTTAAATCAAAACTTCTAGTTATCTACAGATTTAATTCACATATTTATGTCATGCTTAGAGCAAAATATTATCAACAAATCCTTTTTCCTATTTCGCTTACACTTAATTCTACAGGATATTTTCTCCAAAAGATCAGGGGAAAAAACTCAGACAAATTGGAAAAAATCTAACTATGCATTGTAGTCAGAACACATATTACAACTCTACATGTTAAAGTTTCGGGGATCAGATAGTTTCAAACCAGTGTCTATATATGTTAGCTACCTATACATTCTCGTGGAACCCCAAAGTGCCTTTTTAAGAACAGGGTGCCCTTTTTGAAATTTCCCCCCTGTCGACCCTTTTTTTCTAGAGTCAACACTATTCTAATCACCTCCTCTTGTAAGTTAACCATTTTTTTTATGCCTATATAGCTATACATGAAAAATTTTAAGTGCCAATTATTTTATATGTAGACTCCTCGACCCCCCCCCCTCAAAAAAAAAAAAAAAAAAAAAAAAAAAAAAAACTTTAGATACGATAAATGCAGATTTAATATGAAAAAGCATTGTATTTTTGGCTGACCTTTTTTCTAAACAAGTAAATGGCAATATTCGCTTAGTATATACAGGCACGTATCCAGAAAACAGTTTGGAGGGGGGGGGGGTCCAAACGGTAAAAAAGGTTGAATTTTTCACAAAAAGACTATCATTTTCATTTTAGTAACAAAAATGAAAATTTCGGGGGGGGGGGGTCTATATATATATAGACCCCCCCCCCTTATATATATATATATATAAGGGGGTATATATATACCCCTCTATATATATATATATATATAAATATTCATATAGTGCCTCTTTATATTCTGACGTGCCCTTGAAAGCTTAAATTGCCCTTTTTTAAGGACTAGCACCCTGCCCCTTTTTCATCCTAGGATGATCTCTGCAATTTCCAATTATAAAACTGGATTGGCACCACCAGAGATAACAAAGGGTTATATAAATACAGTACATATTTTGTTTTGAAGCTTTATTTCATTTTATTGTTTGATACTTTGAATTATTATAATATCAAAAATTGAAATATTAATTAATGAGTAAAAAAAATGCTTTTTCTCACTCTCAAGTTTTTCCTTCTCCCTTTGCATTCTTTTAAGATTCTAAATTTTAAATCAATTAAATATTTCAATGCACTAAATTTTTAGAATAGCAAAGCAGTTTGAAGAAGCTTTTTAAAAAAGTACAACAATTTTAGTTTTTGGATTAGCAAAATGTCTGAACAATTATGAACTTTTAACAAGAAATTTGGTAGAATTTTAGCATAATTTTAAAGGAGTTTCAAACAATGCGTACAATATTGGTTTTTTTTTTTTTTTTTCAAGTCCTAATGTATACTAGCTTTTTGGTAGATGGTGGTATTGGAACAATAATTGCAAAAACAATGTAAGCTAATAACTAAGCCAACTAAAATTGATGCCACTTACCAATAAGAAAATGTACGAAAGGTTGAAAAACAACACCTTGATACATAACATCAACTTAACAGAAACGTACTGAATATTTTTATGAAAAATAATATTTAATTACCTTTCATTCTTTTTAGGCTTGCTCTGATCCACAGATTTGAAAAATGACCTACAAATATAAAAACAAAGTATCACAAAGGAAATTAAATTTCAATAAAATGAAATTTCAATAAAATGATAGGTACAATATATGAAACAAATAATATCAGGAATCAGGGATAGAAATACAACTGACTGAATAACCTATTATTATTTCATAACCAAGTTTATTCAACAGATAAATGATATCATCAAAAGGTTTTTTTTTTTTTTTGGTTTTGTCCAAAGGTCTTTAAAAACTTAGTATTTACTGCGATATTACAATATAAGAAATGCCTAAATGTCTATTTTTGTTAAATTGAAGAAACTGCCTTGTTTATCATTCTTGTTTCATTCAATAATTTTTTGTTTACTTTATTCAATAGTGTATCTGATAGCTATATACCGAATTTCAGAATTGACAGTAAGTTTTTAGGTTAAATTAAAAGTTAATATAAACTAATAGATGAGGATTTTTAATTTGTTTGGATTTCAAGCTGCATTTACTAGATACTTGATGAGCATGGATATATTATGTAATATGATTCACAAAATAAAATTATAAGACAATTAAAATTTATAAACCCTCCTGGAATTGACTAGTGTGGGAGCTGTAACATTTCCTAGTGTTTGCTCCTTTTCATACCAAACATGATCTTTGGGCTTAAATTTAAAGATGCCTTTTAGTTAGTACTAAGCATTTTATTTTGTACAGGTTCTGCTCAATTTCTGATGTTATTCCATGAAAAACCTCATTGTCATATTATACCATTGTCTACACTGCAAATTATAAGCAGAAGCATTATCTAAGAGATAGTTTTTGGTACATTTACCAGTATTGAAATTGAAAAGAATGCCCTTTTTACACTCTGAAGTTGCCCTATAAATTTTTTTTATGCCTGGTGTACATGATCAGAAACAATGTGAATTTCTCGTTTCAGGCATTGTTTTGATTTTCTGCCTTGTCAGATCAAAGTTTGCTTTCATTGTATTTTTTCTTAAGATTCATACATGACACTCCATGCAGCTTCAGCAAACTCCTGATGGTGTTCTCTAGGTCTAGGAGCTATACTTCTGGCTCGAATAGCCTCTCGGACTTGACACTTTAAATCCCATCACCACCCATAGCTGAAAAATGCCAGACTTTTGCAAGCTTACTTTGTATCATTGGAAAAAGCATGTATTTTTTTTTTTAAGTGTTGAGGTTTTCCATCAGTTTGAAATTCAATCTCTTGCACTTCAAACTCGGGATGATTTTTCATGAATTTCTCTGAAGAAACAGTAGCAGAGTCACTATCATAATAATATACAATTTTGGTATATGGAGAGTGTTGTACAGAGGTGGTAACATGCTTTAATTCTTTATTTATTAAATTGGCAACGTAAATTGAAAAAAAAATGTTCAAAATAAGGTGTGGGAAAAAAGTACGTTAAAAAACAATTCCTCTCAATTTTGAAAAAATTACACTTTTAAAATTTGTATACAAGACCCTCCATACAAAATAATTCCCAATTAGTAAAATGTGCCCCATGCACTAATGACGTGATGAAGAAAATTTAAGAATTATATCCTGAAAAGTGTCAGAGGTATGAAGATAAATATATATGCTGACATGCATAGATTTAGGTTCAGATGATAGCATTTTTCAGGGGTCATAACAAATGTCCTCAAAAGCAATTTGATGAATTGTAAAGAAATACTGCTGACACCAATACCATAACTTTTAAAGAATAAGAGTAAGGAAAAGTTCCTTGAAAAAGTAACTGTAACAGACAGGGTTGGTGTGACAGACATGACAAAATTTAATGTTCTATATATTTCACTTATTTTTAATTTTTTTTTCAATTTTTTTTTATCAATTATTTTTTTTGAAATATAAAAAAAGAAAATAAAGTGTTAATGATTTTTACTAAGTGGATTTTATTAAAAAAATAAAAAATCCAAGTTTTTGTGAGAGACATGGCATGAAGACTAATATCAAGTTTGGAGGAAATAGCAAACTAATTAAAAGGTATTAAGTGAAAATTTTAGTATTTTTAAACATAAAATGAACCATTCTTTTTAAAAAAATTGTATTTGTTTCAAAAATTTATTAGGTATTTTAATGCCTCAAGGACATTAAACTAGAGGTAAAAATGTTAGATTTTCCATTTGAAAATTAGTCTTTGAGTAATTAACTATAAAAAAATATTTATACAATTATCTTATTATTTTCATAAAATTTGATTTATTTTCTATAAATTGGGAAAAAGTTAGTTGAAATTTGAAAAATTGTGTCTATGTAGTATTTTTATTGAACTAGCCAAATGATGTTCCTTTATTATATAAAATCAATTATTTACGAAATGCAATTTTTTTTAATATTAGTCTTGTCAAATCATACATCCATTTTTTGTCAATTCATAAATAGCTAAAGAGAAAAAAATAAATAAAAACAGTAACAAAATTTAAATATGATTTTCATCAATATTTGAGTCCCTTTTAAACTGTTTGATAAATTAATTTTTTTTTCAAGGGGGAGGGGCTACATTTGTAAATACATTTATCAGATATTAATGTAACTTTTTGTCACATACATTATGATGGGTAAACCTAATCAGTGTCAGATCTCTAGCTCTAATGTTGTGTGTACTAAGGCAAACCTGCACGAGGGGTATTTGCCTAGAATGGGGGATGCCTAAGTCGGAGGACTTTCTAAGAGGTTCTAATGCATACTTACATTACATCTGGAGAAAACCGACCAAAACTCCAGACCATTAGATCAACAGCTGTGTGATGGGACGCGAACGAGGGACCTTCACACTTCAGACATCTACCATTTTGAGTGTCTTATCCACTCGGCCATGGTGAGGCCTCTCTAGCTTTAAAATTCAACAACATAGAAATGCAATAATAATACTAATAAAAAATAAAGGGTACAGCTTTAGTATTAGTCCAATCTGGCACGATATTATTTGGCGAGATAAATGAAAAATGTGGTAATCCTATCTTTCTTAAATGTAGAGAATGGTAACCCTATTTTCAGAGGAATCAAGAGCATTTGATCTGTGCTTTTTTTTTTTTTTTTCCCTGACGAATTGCAAGCATTTTTTCCGTGCTGCTACTTTTGGAGTCTTGTGTTTTTCAGTGCTTGCGGTTTGATTGTTGGATATTGGATATGCCATTTACAATTTTTTTTCAGCAGCAGTATGTGGGGTTGTCAGTGGTCCGTTCTAGTAGAAGGTTTACAGGTTTTACATTTTTGTTGTTTTATGAATTTTTGATTCAATTTTTATTTGATACTAGCTGCATGCCCGTTCTTCGCATGGTAGGAAATGAATATTTTCCTAAAATATAATCGTACCTGTGTAAAAACAAAATCTAATAAAAAAAAGTTCAAGTAGTCCCTTTGTTGAAACTAAAGTGGGATATATTAACGAAACGTAGGTTTATAGTTTAATTAGTTGTAAGTCGATCACGCGCATTGAAAAATGATGAATAGAACACATTATGGTTTCCTGAACCTGAATTCATTCTTGAGATGCATGCTTCTAAGCTGTAAGAGAGAGAGACATGTCCTATTCTTCTATCTGGGAAAGGATTTTTTTTTTTTTTTTTTTTTTGTCACTATACTGATAATTACATATTCTAATAAATAAGCTTTTAAATATGAATAAAGAGATAAATTACTAAGTTATCCCTGTCTGCATTCTACACCTGTTCATTTCATAACAAATATTGCAGATAGAATTAGCTCAAGGTATTATTTTTAAAAAGGTTATTATTCTTTATGTTGAATTTGGAAAAATAATTATAAAAAAATTAAACTGACATATATATATATATATATATATATATATATATATATATATATATATATATATATTTAATCTAATATAATGCATTAAGTTATGTAGGTAATATTGTATGTATTTAATATCAAATAACAAATGATTTAAATGAAAGAAGGGGAAAATTTTGATGATTTTTAATAACCCCCCCCCCCAAAAAAAAACCCATTTCTGTGTGGGTTTTATTGGGATTTTTTTTTTTTTAAACCCACTCAGTTCTTTTTGGGTTTGTGGGCGGGTCCGAAATTCTGAATCATACTGACTGTATATGAGGTGTACAACTAGGTTGTTTAATCCACCAATGTTTTTTTGAGTTGAAAACAGGCCAGTGTTTGCCCAGTTTACATTAGCTGTACAACTAGATTGCTTAATCCACTGTAGTTTTTTTAGTTAAAAACGGTCCACTGTTTGCTCATTTTAAATTGCCTGTTACTGAATATGCTGACACTTTTTAGGTTAAATATAGATGGTGTATTTTGTTTTAACGTTTTTGTTAGCAGAATATATGTGCAATTTTAATGTGTTAAAATACTTAGCTGCAGTGTTGTAGTCCTAAGAAAAAAAGTGGGGGATGCTGATTTTTGACGAAATTTCACCTAAACTTATCGGATTCATTAAATGTAATTATTCCTTAAACAACCAATAAAACTAATTTAACCATCATTTGTTTATTAATTAATTAAAATGAACTCATTGTTAAATTATTGATTACTTGTTAATAGTCTAAACTAAGACTTTTTGATCAACCGTGTAAGCTACTTAATTTGTTGTTGCAAACATGTATATTGGATTTGTGTGCTTGGCTTGAAGCCCTCTTATAAATCCTCGTCAGAAGAACAGCACAAGGGGGTGCTGGGTCTTTCTAAGGGGTCCTAACTCGTATTTACGCAAAGTTTTGGAGAGAACCACGGAAAACTCCGAACGGTTAGGTCGACGGACGCGCAATGGGACCCGAACCTGGGATCTTCACACTTCGCCCATCTACCATTTCCAGTAACATAACCACTGTACCATGGTGAGTCAACAATCCAAAGTGACAGATTTTCTCTTGGATTGGTACGTGACTCTTCGCTACCCCGATTTTTGTCACTTTTTCAGCCATTCGGAAAAGCATTTTTTACTAAGAGTGTGTTCGGGAAGATTACAATTTGTTCTATTCTTATGGATATGTTTTCACAACCGAAGTGTTTAAGAAACCCTTACAATCCCATTTGTAAAGTCTATTCAAACAGTCAAAAGTTTCCTTTTGATTTTTATACCGATATACTTGCTCTCGCACGAACAAAACAAAAATTTTAATTTCTTCACAGAATTTTAAAAAGACCTTGTAAATGAGCGTCCCCCCTGTGAATAAAAAGTAGGGGGGCGTATGGGCTGAAGTACAGTCACTGGAGCTTGGCAGTTGCCAAGCTCCAGCGACTGTCGCTGTGTTTACATGGGGGACGCACCGTTATTTTTATTTAAATAGTTAGATTTTTAAAAATATTTGGTCTTCCTAAATCGTCATTTTGTCTACGTTTCTGCATCTGCAGTGCATCTCAGGAAAATAATCGTAAAAGTCAAGTGCGCTTCCTCTATGAATCTCACAGCCTTTTGCGTCGCAAGCGCGTTGCCGAACGAGAAAAACCAAAATAACCAATGTGTAGCACAGTGGTTAAAGCCAATGACATTGGTAGATGACTCAAGTGGAGGAACAGGGTTCTGTCCTCTCACGGGGCTGTCGGTCTATCGGTCTGGAGTTTTGGGCAGTTTCCTCCAGAATACGTGCATATTCTGGTAGTATATATGTAACGCGCGTATATATGTAACGTGAATACACGCTAGATATGCAGATAAGTCCTCCCCCAAGGTATTTTGCCCTCCCCCCTTGTGTCTGTCCTTCCTCTGACGTGGATTTATAAGCGGTTCCTCATGAACAAGCACACAAATCTGAATACATGTTCCAACACCAAAATAATAGCAGAACCCAGAGATAATGAATTGAACAAAGCAGAAGTGGTTGAATCCCAGAGACGTTCTACAGAAGAGCGCCAATTCGCCAGTTTGCTGACAATCGCCAAGCGGTGGGCTAAAGCACATTTTCACTTTGAATCCGGGGATTCTTCGGTTACTGGGTGTCGTCGCCAAGCGGTGATGAGTCGCCAAACTTGGAGTTTGGTCGAAAGTTTGTTTACTTTAGCGTTAGAGTCAGATGTCTGTTGTAACCTGTGTAGATTGAGTTGAGGTGTTGGATGATGCTGTATTTTGATGAAAAAACGCTCGGTGGGTTCATTAAACGATACCAGGATGTTTGGTAAAGGAATTTTGTGATTGGTTTAGGCAATTTAACTGTAATCGATAAACCGAAAAGCAGGTGTGAATTCGATGTGTCAGTTCTTGTTTGGTGTTTCTTGAGCTATTTACGGGGAATAGAAGATGTATTTGGAAATGTGTTGTGTTATTTGAAGTGTAGTGAATATTATGTGTTTGTTTAAAAAGGAAGTGTGTGTTTATTTGAAGGAGGGCGTGATTATAATGTTAAATAAAAGGAAGTGTTTTGGTGATATGTTATTAGCTGATGTGTTATGGATATTTTTGAAGAGTTTCTTAAAATAAAGGTAAGTGTTTTTTTTTTAAAGAATTTTTGCAATTGCTTAAGGTTTTCAATGTGAATTGTAAATGGATATTTGATGTTGTTATGTTTTCATATAGTGACTTTATATGAGGTGTATAACTAGGTTATTTAATGCGCCGATGTTGTTTTGAGTTGAAAGCGGGCCAGTGTTTGCCCAGTTTACATAGCTGTACAACTAGGTTGCTGAATCCACTGAGGTTTTTTTAGTTAAAAACGGACCACTGGTTGCGTAGTTTACATAGCTGTACAACTAGGTTGGTGAATCCACTGAGGTTTTTTTAGTTAAAAACGGACCACTGATTGCCGAGTTTACATAGCTGTACAACTAGGTTTCTGAATCCACTGAGGTTTTTTTAGTTAAAAACGGTCCACTGGTTGCATAGTTTACATAGCTGTAGAACTAGATTGCTTAATATTCTGAAATTTTTTTAGTTAAAAGTGGTTTACTGTTTGCTCATTTTTAATTGTCTGTTACTGAATTTGCTGACAATTTTTAGTGTTAAGTATGGATGGCGTATTTTGTTTTATTGTTTTTTTTTAAGTGGAATATTTGTGGAATTTTATTGTGTTAAAGTAATTTGTATTTCCTGACAGTGCTGAACATGTTGTATTATTTTATCGTATTCTAAAATGGTGTTTCACACGTGAAAAATTTGGCGACAAAAAAAAAGCGCCAAGTAGCGGGTGTTGGCGAGAAAAAAAAGTCGCCAAAAATAGGCGACACCCGCTAACCGAATATTTCCCTTGAATCCTTTTAGAGAGCCAATTTTTTGTGCCATTATTTACTATCGGTAAAGCCGATTGCGTCAAAATTTCCGATCAGCAAATCCGGGTCTTCCCTTGGCGACAAAATTTTGTCACCGAATCAAAAAATCGCCAGAAAGGACCAATACTAAAACTGTTGCAAATAATGAAATGCATTACATCAAATTTCATTTTCTAAACTTACACGTATTAAAACCATAGCCTAACATATACGTAAATAGTTTACTATAAGATCTGAAAAATAAGAAGCACGCAAGGAAGTAAAAACATTTAATAGTATTTTCGACATTAAAAGGAAAAATATTGCTACTTACAAGATAGTCTTTTGAGACATCGCTGAGCAAGTTTTATGTAAATGGACTCTATAAATTTGCTGTACGAAAGGTTCTGATTTTGACAGCAAATATACGCTGTTTTCTTTATTTGATCTGAACAAAAATTTAATGACAGATTTAAGAACCAAACATTGCGCGCCCGCGCGAAAAGTAAACATAAATAAGAATTTGGTATAACCGGAATGAGTGTTTTGAATGAGTCAGGAGTCCATGGAGGTTGAGTTGAAACTTAATGAAAAAAAATATTCTGAACACTCTCATGGTTGCTACGGTTACCATGGCTCAAACTCAAACTTGAGTTTATTTACTTCATGTCACGGCCGCGGCAAGTTGTTTTTGCAACTCTGTAGTATTCAAAAGCATCATGGCAGGAAATTTATTTGAATTGCTTAATCAAGTATTTAAGTTGATGTCAGAGAATAAACTGAAAAGAGACATAGACGACACGCTTTTAGAAAAATTGTTGACATTAATTCAAAAATGTGCTTTCAATTTTTCTGAATTTGGTAATAGTATGGATAATACGAACAATGAAAACGCATCCTCAGGTAAAATAACTTAGTAGTTTATTTTCAATAGGTTTGACGATTTTTAACAATAAAATTTCATGACACATGATGATTAGGTTAATTCCTACTTTAGGGTGCTTCTTGGCGCGTTTTCAAAAATCGCCAATTTGGCGCGTTTTCCCGTCTTGTCTCTGGGAGCTGAAACGCTCCCAAAGATACTACGGGAGAACGCACCCAAATTAGTGATAAATACACAAAATAAGCAAATTGAAAAGCATAAATATTAAAGTTTAAGGCGCACCTTCGATATACCCCCTACCTTGAGTTTTGGCGCCAAGTCCGTTTTCGACAGCGCGAAAAATAGAAAAATGGCCGTGAAACCACTTCCGAAAGCGGAAAAACCATATGAATTAGACATTTTTAGAAAGTGATTCCATCAACCTTTCAAGTTATTAGGCAAGTTGGAGTGTATAGGCTGATTAATTTTATTTTTTACCAACTATGCGAAAAATTCCAGAGCTGGGAATCGAACCCAGGACTGCCGCATAACGTGCGGGTGCTCTACCACTGAGCTACTCTGGGACGATTCCCAGATGAAATTTCTCGCATTAGATGATAAATGCCAACGGTTCTAATGCGAGAAATTTCATCTGGGAATCGTCCCAGAGTAGCTCAGTGGTAGAGCACCCACACGTTATGCAGCAGTCCTGGGTTCGATTCCCAGCTCTGGAATTTTTCGCATAGTTAGTAAAAAATAAAATTAATCAGCCTATACACTCCAACTTGCTTAATATATGAATTAGATTTCCACAAAAAATTTAGGGTTAAAATGTAAAAATGGCCGCGAAGCAACGTTTTCAGAACCGAAGAAAACTATGAGAATTAGAAAAATTCTACAAAAAATTTAGGGTTAAGAATGTAAACAACAATAAAATCAAGAAAATTTAAGAATTCATGAACGTAGAATTCAGGCTTTCGAACAAGAAATTAGAAATAGAAAAATTGTAGAAATAATTAAGGGTTAGGAATCTAAACACGAATAAATTCAAGGAAATTTAAAAATTGATGGACACAGAAATCGCGTTTTCTAACAAGAATTTAGGGTTAAAAATTTGAAAAAACCTAAATTTCACAAATAATGGGATTTTTATGTGAGGGGGGGTCAACCCTCCCCCCCATTTTTTTGGGTTTTTTTTACGAAAAAGGTAGTCGGGAAAACTGGAAAAATAAGAAATCGAGTAGAGCGTTTTAAGAAAAAAGCCAAAAACTGTGAAGCCATTCGCCTGTACCATGGCTGACTGGGATCTTCCCTTCCCCGGCTGTCCAGACGAAACCGAGAACAATAGGAAACCCCATATAAGCGGTCGTTCGCATTCCTTCCGTCGTGGCGTAGTTATATGTCCTGAACAGAGCGATTTAAAGGGCCAGTCCATATGATTAAAAGGGCATTAAAACTGTCAAAAATGCTTGATTAAAATTTGTTTTGTTTTGTTTAAACAGAATGTATCTTTATCTATAAATATTTTGAAACGTTTCTTCATCCATGCACATATTGAAAAAAAATTTTAGAAATTGTTAGTTGGTTAATCTTTTAGGAGCTCCTTCGACATGTAATAAATTAATAATAAATAAATATATTAATTTATGTTTTATTTAAAACTTCAGAAGACTGTAATACTTTTTAAAGACTTGTTTTTCGGAACTCTTACATATTTTAATATATTAATACAGCATTCTCCCTATACGTGAAAAAAACACACATAAAATGTAACTTATAATAGTTACGATCGTTTCGACCAAAAAATTCCTTCGGTCTGCATCAGAAAAAGTCCGAGACGCAGGGGCATAGCCAGAAGGGGGGCTGCTGCCCCCCGCCCCAAAATGGGACAATTTACTTAGCTTACAATTTGATATTTAGCTTACAATGAACTTTAGCTTTTTAGCTTTAAATTTAATACCCAGCCCACCCCGAAATAAAATCCTCGCTACGCCACTGCGCGAGACGAACGTCTTTGTCTGATGAAGACCGAAAGAATTTTTTGGTCGAAACGATGGTAACGTATTATAAGTTACATTTTATGTGTGTTTCTTTCACAAAGTTTTTATTTATTTTATTCTGCCTATACTTCCGTGTATACGTATGTTCGTGTCAGTGGCGTAGCCAAGGGGGCATAGGGGTCACCAACCCCCCTCCGATGAGGAATTTTTTGCCATACAAATGCATATTCTTCGCTCCCTTATCACGTACACTTATACACAAATGTGAGTTGCAGTAGTCGTACCCCCCCCCCTCCATGAAAAAATTCTGGCTATGCCACTGGTTCGTATTAATAGGTTTTGGTTTATTTATTGAGGTTGGGACGCCCGACCAGGGTAGAAAATTTCTAGAGGCGGTATAACGCCTATGGTTAACTTATTTTAAAAAGATTAAAATATCATGGAGTTTTGGGCGGTTTTCTCCAGATGAAACATGAATATGCCTTAGAACCCCCTTAAAAAGTCCTCCGACCAAGCCCTCCACCCTTCTGCTTAGGTGTATTATTAAAAAAAAAGAGGAAAATTCTCTATGCAAATTATTCAGGAGTTAAGTTAAATTGTTTAAAATTACTCTAACAGATTAAAATAATAATAAATAAAAATATGAAATTTTTCTGGAGGATGGGTTCAGTTATCTAAACAAATTATACTGCAACAAATAAATAAGTAAGTAAATAAGACACTGAACATGGTAGATGGTGGAAGCGTTACGGTCCCCGTTCGGGCCTACCGCGCGGCTGTCGATCTAACGGTCTGTAGTTTTGTTCGGTTTCCTATAGATAGAATTTGAATACTCGTTATTCATAAGGGATGTTCGCAGTGGCGTAGCGTAGGTGGGGCGGTTGGGGCGCTAGTCCCGTGCAGAAAATTTTTGCGGGCGGCAAAACACCTATCGTTGACTTATTTATTTTAAAAAGATTAAAATGACATTTTTTAATATTTCTACACACACACATATATATATATACAGTAGAAGATCGATATACCCCAATTCTATAAACCGCAATTCTCCATAAACCGCATTAACACTGCGGATGTAAACAGAGAAAATCACAATTAAGAAATTTCTACAATCTGCTTTTTTTTTTTTTAATTGCTTTCCTAGGGAATTAATTTTGAGACATTAGATAAATCCCACAACATGCCAAGCTTAAAATAAACAATTATTCTCCCATGCTTGCATTATGCATTATCAGCATAACAGCTGGCCGGCCGGGTCCAAGAGGAAGGAATGTTTACTTTAATAAACCACGAACCTCTCCCTTTTTCCCTCCACTACGGAACCACTCTCTTTCTCCCTCCTCTACCATTGACTTCCCAAACAGACGTTTATTTATTTAGTTATATTTCTCTTTGTAAATTGATTTGTTTTATATTAAATCGTATGCCGTTACTTGGCTTCCTAAATCATACGCATAGCATCACCAAAAGTTTTTTTTTTTTTTTTTATGTGTGTGTGTGGGTGGGAGAATGCACATAGCATATTCTAAAGTAAAAATAGCCATGTTTCTTTAAGTTTGGCAAGAAGAAAGGTTTTAAAATGAATGGTTTTCTAAACAAAGTTGGGGGGGGGGGTTGGCACACGCCCCCGCCCCCTGCCCGACGATATGCTTATGTCTCAATATTGACAGTAAAATACTTTTAAAAAGTCTATGAGAAGTAGGGGAGTTTTCTCAATGTAACACTATTTTAAAACTGAATTTTGGAACTGGATTTAAGCCATCTTTAGTTAAAATGAAAACTGCTGAACTAATGCATTGTGCACAAAATGGAAAGTACTCAGTTTGCAAACCTGCATGAAGAAAACATTTTGAATATTTGGTAATGGATGATAAGTCACAAATTGTTAATCATTTGACCAGTGCTGAAATAATTTCCTCTGTTTCAAAACAAGAGGAAAGCAATTCTGAAACAGAATCAAATGCTGGAGAGAAAGTTAAAAAACTTTCAGAATCTGAAGAATTTTCCATAAGAGATCAATATTTTAAATTCCTAGAAACACAAGACTGCGTAACCAAAGTAAAATTATTACCTGTTCAAAGGCTGCAAGAAAAGTTATTTGTTGAGAGATTGCAAATTCTAAAACAAATCAAAATTAATATATTGTTTAACAAATAAACTTTAATGCTTTTGGTAATTTCAATTTATTTATTTTTTCTGTAAATAAATAAATTCCATTTTTTTTGTTTTTTAAAGTAGTATTTGTATTTAAAAAAAGTTTTAAGCATTATATTTATGTGTTCTAGCTATATTTTAATATGTTTACTAGGGAAGTTTAATGATATAAGTGAATGATCCATATAACGCAAAATTCTATATAATGCAAAACCTTGCGTTTCGAGGTTTGCATTATAAAGATCTTCTACTGTATATATATAAATAAGTAAGTAAATAAGACACTAAACATGGTAGATGGTGGAAGCGTTACAGTCCCACGTTTGGGCCTACCGCGCGGCTGTCGATCTTACGGTCTGCAGTTTTGTTTTGGTTTCCTACAGATAGAAATTTGAACACACGTTTATTCATGACGGGATGTTCGCAGTGGCGTAGCGTAGGTGGGGCGGTTGGGGCGCTCGCTCCATGCAGAAAATTTTTGCGGGCGGTAAACCCCTATCGTTGACTTACTTATACCATTAGAAAAGCCATTGCTACATCCGTAGTAATAATGTTAAATGCAAATCATCAAAATAAAAACTTTGTGCAAAAAACACACATAAAATGTATACTTCGTTACGATTGTTTCGACCAAAAATTCTTTCAGTCTTCATCAGAGAAAGACCTTCGTCTCGCGCAGTGGCGTAGCCAGGATTTCATTTCGGGGTGGGCTGGGTATCAAATTTAAAGCTAAAGTTCAATTGTAAGCTAAATATCAAATTGTAAGCTAAGTAAATTGTCCCATTTCGGGGCGGGGGGCAGCAGCCCCCCTCTGGCTACGCCCCTGCGTCTCGGACTTTTTCTGATGCAGACCGAAAGAATTTTTTGGTCGAAACGATCGTAACTATTATAAGTTACATTTTATGTGTGTTTTTTTCACAAAGTTTTTATTTATTTTATCGTTTAACCCCAGTATTTTGAGTGTTTTTTACGTATAGGGAGAATGCTGTATTAATATATTAAAATATGTAGGAGTTCCGAAAAACAAGTCTTTAAAAAGTATTACAGTCTTCTGAAGATTTAAATAAAACATAAATTAATATATTTATTTATTATTAATTTATTACATGTCGAAGAAGCTCCTAAAAGCATTAACCAACTAACAATTTCTTAAATTTTTTTTCAATATGTGCATGGATGAAGAAACGTTTCAAAATATTTATAGATAAAGATACATTCTGTTTAAACAAAACAAAACAAAAAAAATTTAATCAAACATTTTTGACAGTTTTAATGCCCTTTTAATCATATGGACTGGCCCTTTAAATCGCTCTGTTCAGGACATATAACTACGCCACAGCAGAAGGAATGCGAACTACCGCTTATACGGGCTTTTAGACCCGTTTGGAAAGCCGGGGAAGGGAAGATCCCAGTCAGCCATGCCTGTACAAATAGTGCACAGTTACCACGATGTATAATGCGAAACAATATTATACATTAGCAAAAATATCTCGGAAAGGTTAAGCTCACACTCCGAAAGGATGTCTCCCTCAAAAAATCCAAAAACTTCTCCTGGTCCACTAACAAATAGCTCATAACAAAAATTATATTAGCTACACCTTTCTTCCCACACGTGGGATTTTTATCAGACAACTTTAACGTTAAATTTTGTTCAAAAATACCCTGATAATTTTCAATTACATTAGCTACGGAGGTTCTTAAAAAATCATAAAATCCTAACCAAAAATATAAAAAAAAAGTACAGTAAAATATCAAAAGATCACAGTACCTTTGCAGAAGCGCTTTCGGTCAACTTACTACCTCTCTCTAAAAATGTGAAAAAAAGTTCTCACAAGCTTCCACGTGCAGGAGCTATTGCATCACGGCGCTCTGTCATTGGCCGGCCGGCCTAGGTTGCCATAAATAGCCTCCCCCATTCTCGCCAACGAAATTCGTTTGGGAAACCAGAAAATCCCTTTTATCGCCAAGCTTGGCGCAAAAAACGTAATCTTTGGTGCGAAAAAAAGGTAGGGGGTATATCGAAGCTTAGCCAAGTTTAAAACAACAAAAATTATTGTACTTACATAACTTGTTGAACAACTGATTTTTTAAAATTTAAATAATCATATTCGTCGTCTCACAAGTCGTAGTGGTTTTCTTTTTTTTTTTAATGTTTGTGGATACTATTTTAGAAGGGATTTTCTGTAATCTAAAACGAATTTTCTAAAATCTAAACACTAAACCATAAACGTAAAATCAAAACACTAATCACAAACCATTCAAATAAAATAATTTTCTGAACTCTAAAATTTTCTTTTAGGCGCAATCAGTCCTTCTTTCGTAACCCATTCAAGAAAAGATTTTTTTTTAAATCTAAAATGAATTTTCTAAAATTTAATGCTAAAATTTTTCTTTTAGCCACAACCATACACCACGAAATTTAGAAAAGCATGCTTACCTTCTTTAGAATTAAAAATGTTAAGTTTTCTCATGCATTTTCAATGTCAATGATCGTCAAATTTAAACGAACAGGGTTCGTATGCCTCCTGGAAATCCTGGAAAACTCCTGGATTTTCATTTTAAAAATTAAGAGCTCTTAAAAACTCCTGGATTTTACTGGAGACTCCTGAAATTTAGTAACTACTCCTGGAAATATTGTGTATTTAAGTTTTTCATCTGATATTTAAAGTACGAAAATGTTTTTCTGTACATAATAAAAACATATAAAACATTATTTAATACGGCGGATTTATTAGTTAAAGTTTTTTATTTGGGAATACCTTATTACCCCGTACACGATATATATTTCGGTTACACACATAACCATCATCAGTCGTTTCTGGATCTCACACTAATGGCGGCTTCCTTTTTTATCTCTTCGTTCTTCTTCTGGAAATTTCGATGAATGACGTCATCCCATGATTGGTCGATTGTATGAAGCGCATCGTTGATGCTGCCATCTGTCGTCATTATTTCTAAGCTCTCACGAATGTAGGCATATATACTATTTTTAAAGTTGGCTATTTTTTTAATATTTTTAAAATCAATGGTAATGGGCTCTTCCAAAGCAAAACGTGCCAGAGCGGTACTTTGTTTCTGGAGGTTAATGTCTTGAAAATGTTCGTTTTTTCGCTCTTTAATTTTCCTTTTTGTAACGCCGATGTAGCAATTTTCTTTATTAGTATCGTTTGACGTAAAATTAATTTTATAGATCCCTGCGGTTTCGATGGGGTTGATTGGGTCTTTTTCCGATCTAATGCGCTGAAAAATTGTTTTATTAGGTTTAATTGGAATACGGAAGTTCTTTTTACTGGCGATATTAGAAAGTTTATTGGCTATCCCCGGCTAAAGGGGATAGCGGTAGTAAAACGTGGTTTATCTTTTTGACGGTTGTCTATAATATTTAATTTACGTTGCCTAGCTTTGAAAACTTTATCGAAAATTTCTCGAGGGTAGTGGGCATCTTGACATTGTTTCCTTATGAAAGCAATTTCTTTTTGAAGGAGGTCGTTGTTAGAACAAACTTTGAAAGCTATTGACGGGTATAGATCTATACCCGTCATCTATACCCGTCATCTATACCCGACATCTATACCCGACATCTATACCCGTCAATAGATATTAAGGAAATGAACCAAATTATTAACAAACAAATTCAAAGTAGTTTTAAAGATATAGACATAATTAACACGCTAACTAGTGCAATAAATCTAATTTTGAAATAATTCATATTTTCAATATAATAATCACTTCTACCAACAAATAATAAGGAGTCCCCATGGGCTCCCCCATATCCGGAATAATTGCCGACTGGAAAATGAGAATCCTTGAGGAACAAATTAAACAGACACACAATAGTGCCATCAAACTTTGGCTTCGCTATCCTTACCACCCACAATAATGAAGAAAATAATTTGATCAATCAACTTAATGCCATAGACCCGAACATTAAATTTACCTATGAAAAAGAAATCAATAATAGCCTCAATTACTTAGATGTGAACATAACCAGAAACAATAACCGTAATAGAGACCACCATTTTCGAAAACCTACTTGTAATACTAATATAGTAAATTTTAAATCTAAAACCCCTTTCAACTATAAAATTGCTACCATTCGTTCCTATATCGACCTCGCTTTCAAAGTTTGTTCTAACAACGACCTCCTTCAAAAAGAAATTGCTTTCATAAGGAAACAATGTCAAGACGCCCACTACCCTCGAGAAATTTTCGATAAAGTTTTCAAAGCTAGGCAACGTAAATTAAATATTATAGACAACCGTCAAAAAGATAAACCATGTTTTACTACCGCTATCCCCTTTAGCCGGGGATAGCAAATAAACTTTCTAATATCGCCAGTAAAAAGAACTTCCGTATTCCAATTAAACCTAATAAAACAATTTTTCAGCGCATTAGATCGGAAAAAGACCCAATCAACCCCATCGAAACTGCAGGGATCTATAAAATTAACTTTATGTCAAACGACACTAATAAAGAAAATTGCTACATCAGCGTTACAAAAAGGAAAATTAAAGAGCGAAAAAACGAACATTTTCAAGACATTAACCTCCAGAAACAAAGTACCGCTCTGGCACGTTTTGCTTTGGAAGAGCCCATTACCATTGATTTTAAAAATATTAAAAAAATAGCCAACTTTAAAAATAGTATATATGCCTACATTCGTGAGAGCTTAGAAATAATGACGACAGATGGCAGCATTAACGATGCGCTTCATACAATCGACCAATCATGGGATTACGTCATTCATCGAAATTTCCAGAAGAAGAACGAAGAGATAAAAAGGAAGCCGCCATTAGTGTGAGATCAGAAACGACTGATGATGGTTATGTGTGTAACCGAAATATATATCGTGTATGGGGGAATAAGGTATTCCCAAATAAAAAACTTTAACTAAGTTTTTCTGTACTTTTGACCTATCGGAAACAATCTTCGATTTTTATTCTCTGTACGAGTATCTCAGATCTTAAAAATTATCAGCTATTACCTTTATTGGGAATTATTAGCTTTATTGGCTTATTTAGTACAACAAATATTTCATCTTCCAGTGGTGGAAAACATCGAAGCTGTACCAATTTAAATTGTACCATGGTTCAGGCTCGGAAAACATCAAACTGTAATCTTGAGGAACTATTTGGAATCTCTCAAATTGCGAATAGGGCATTAAATTGTGTTGCAGTTTACGAATTTTAGACAACTTTTAATTTATCGTGTCACATTCTGACCAGGGTAGTCAAGTTTAGTTATTTCGCGCAATAGTTTTCATACGGAGTAATATTGAAACATACGAATTTGGAAAACTCTCACTTGCAACAGAATTTATTAAAGTTAATTTGAGAGATTTTGGGGTTATTTCTAGCTAATCAGTATTTCAAATATTTCCCAGAGCTATTTTGCTAATGATGTAACTTTTGTGCGAGATCTTGTTAAGTTGCTAGAATTTAACCAAAACAAAAGTGTATCTAATATTCCACCAAAAGTCGTTCAAACTTGATAACATTTTGCACAATCTTGGGAATGCATACAATAACCGTCGTTAAACTGATAGCGAATACTTTGCATTATGTTAAATAGTATTTGCATCTTGTGGCAGCATTTGAATGTCCCTCGATTTAAAAAAATGCAAGTTTCCTGTCGTTATTATGGTTGCTGAAAAATCACAGAGATTGTTAAGTATAACACGCCTATTAAACAAAATACTTTGAATTTTTATAATAGTAAATTTTTGTGTCAAAGCCTTTTAAGATAATTAGATTTCTAACTCATTTTTAAACTCATGACGTCAAAATGGCATCATTCTCAGTTGCGATATTTAACATGAATTAGTGAAAGAAGAAAAAGAAAAAAGAACATGTTATTTTATTTCCTACAGCATCTGGTAATCTGTATGGAAGTTTATTATTTCACTCGTGGTGTAATTTTTTGTCAAAACTTGTTAACCTCATTAGGATTTTTAATGCATTTTTACACTTGTGACATCAAAATGACATTAGTCTTACTTGAATTATTGAAAGTAATAAATAAATAAATCTAACTTTTTTAACTATGCTCACGAATGTGCTGAAATTGGACATTTGAGTAGCTTTCTTCCCTGAAAATTGCAAAAAATCATAAAAAATTAGGGAATGGGTGGATTTCCAGAATTTTAAAGCAGCCTACGGGCTATTCTATGTCATTTTACGCGTATGTGCAAAATTTCAAGCGAATCGGTCGAATGGTATGGTAGGAGTTCCCGGATGAACAAACTAACAGACAAACTTCCACATTTATATAAGATAAATTGACTAACTCATTTTGTCTTTTATATCACTAGTTTAGTTCCCCTGCACCTAGAAAGAAGTCTGTGTATGCTACTAAATCAGATATTGAAAATCATTTACACTAGATATTTCTAAAATAAAATAAAAGCATTTTGGCAAATTTAGTACCATGTAAATTTTTGAAATGAGTTTTAATAAGTATATTAAAATAAGATAGTTAAAATCTTTAAGAATTAAAACATTATTTAATGATGAAAAGCTTTATTTTCCATCCCATAAAATATGCATCGAATTACTTAACCCCTTTGCTTGTAGGACTTATGATGCATTTGTCCTGAATGTATCATACACAACTACCAGTTCAGATGTATATCCTGTTTCACTTGTATCTGAACTGTAATTTTTCTTCTTATGATATGGTTCTCCCTTCTCCATAGAGACATTTGGCTGTATTAGATGTGTTACTCACTTTTCTTTCATGACTTCAGTCATATGAGGAGGCATGACATACTTGAAAAAAGCAGTCTGGTTGTCAAGGGAATGTATTTTTTTTTAATCAATAGAGATATATAAGTTACAAGATGCATAAACATATTATAATCCATTACTTGATAAAACATGTTTCATAATATATATGCTATTAATATACATTATGTCTGAGAAAGATCTTTATTGTTCTGAGCATTAACAAAAATGCTAACAGATGAAATAAGATGCAGTTTGCTGCAAAAACATTAAAAAATCAAAAATTTTTTTTTTTTCAGTACTTTCAATAAAGCTGTACACGAGCTCCATTTTTAGCAAGAAGAATATCGAATATGTACTTGATTTTCCTCCAAATGTTTTTTAACATTTGCAGTGTAACTGCAAGGATTGCTAATTGTATCTTTTGAACCTAAATGGATATATTAGAAACAGGTGTTGTATAAACTATGTCTTTAACATAACCCCTCAAAAACAAATCCAGTGGAATTATGTTGGATGATTATGGAGGCCAAGGTATGGTTCCAACATGCCCAATCCATCTTTCAGAAAGTACTCTGTTAAGTAATTCACTTTCAGAGCATGTCCAGCGAGGCAGAACATCATCCTGCTGAAATAAAATATGGTGCATCCAGTCAGAAGTTCTTTGGGCAGTTATGGGTGATTTTGTTTCATCCAGCAACAATGCACACCATGCTTTCTCCTGTGCAGTTACTATTTTCTTTTCTTATCATACAGGGCTGGCCTAAGGGGGGTGCGAATGTAGGCGATCGCCTAAGGCCCCGCTCCTGGGCCATTTTATTGCTATCTCATAAGACATGATAGAGAAAAGGCCCCGCTCTTGCACTTCGCCTGGGGCCCCGCACGCTCCACAGGCCGTCTCTGTATCATAACAGGCATGCAATTAGTGCTTACGCATTATCTTGGGCAATTTATACCAAAAAAAAAGTTCAATATTTTCATTCTTTTTTTCTGCACACTGCATGTTATTTCACCTGTTAGTGTTTTTCTTATTAATTTTTAGAATGATAAAGACCTTTCTGTGACACACTGTACATTTCTTGAATTTTACAAAGTAATTTGCTTATAATTGTTTTACAAAAATGTTTTTCATTCTAGATTTTATTAAAGACATAATCCAAAGAACTGAAGCTTTATATTTGATTGAAAAAGTTCTTTCTTCAGTTACTTCAAAAAATGCAAATATTTCAATGGGAATAAAATCGTTCGTCTTAAGATTTCTTGGTGTGATTTTAGAGCAACATGGTGAAGCGATAATTCCATATGAAAAGGTGCTTCCATTATTAAAAGATTCAAATAATAGCATTATTACAGATCATGCTTTCTCTGTTCAAGATGCTCTTCTTCACTGTTTATCATGTATTGTGAAAAAAATTGAAGGAGTAATGTGGTTTATTAATCAAAGTAAGTTTATTTCTATTTCTAAAATTACTGTTAAATTCAGCAAGTTCACCACTTCAAAATGTATATCTTATCTAGATTTGTCAGATTTTGCTTCACAAAAATGGAATATTTTCCTTAAAATATTAAATAGAAATGAAAACTTAAGGTATGATATCAGGTATCTGACATAAAAGCATTTTTCTAGAGCTAAAATGCTGTCCCGTGGCTCAAATTAAAAATATTTGTTGTTTTGCTCATGAGTATTAGGTAGCTATTAGAACATAACTTGCCAAAAAGAATTGTCTATTGATCGTCTCTAAATTTAATGGATTATTTTCACTAGATTTGTAAGCAGCACAATTCTATTTATACCACTAATGTATAAATTGAAGTCCCCGCAAAACTTAAGAAACATTATCCTTTAAAGACCTAAATGTCTTAAGATTGTTCCTTTTAAAAGACTACAGGTATCAAAAGACTTTTAAATAGCTTTAAAAACAAACCATTGGTTTTGAAAAAATTAATAATTCTTCATCATGTGTACTACAGTGTGTCCCAAAAATTTATAAACAGTTTTTTTCTTTCATTTTATAATTGAAAAAGGTGAATAAATATTTCAAAAAGCATTTTAAATTATAATTAACATCAAGACAATAAGAATACTATACAAAAATAATATCACACAATCACAGACTTTACGATAAATACTAAAAATAAAAATTTAGTGTCCCAAAAGTTTATAGACAACTCATTTTTTCAACATTCAAATCTTTGAGCCATTTTTTCTAATCACTACAAAAACTCGATCAGGCATGCTCGAAATAAGAGTTTGAAGAGATTCTGGCTTTAGAGAAAACCAACTTCATTTAATTTTTAACTTTAGATCTTGAACTGTTGTAAATTGATGCTCATTAGCATATACGCCTCTAGATAATATTCCTCAAAGGTTCTCCACTGGGTTCAGGTCAGGACTTAGGTCTTGCCAGTCTAAAACAGCTACTTGGTTTCGTCTAAACCATTACATTGTGGAGTTTGAGATGTGAATGGAGAAAGTGTCTTGCTGATATATCCATTTGTCCCCCCCACCCCTACCAACTTTCCGAATGGCAGTAACTGTACTTCAAGCATTTTCTGGTACATCTTCGAAACACTGACGGCCTTTTAAAAAACAATTTCGGTAGTTTCATTATAGGAAAATTCTCCCCATACCATGAGTGAACCCCCTAGTTGTTGTCTCCTGAAAAAAGTTTGCAGTTCTTTGCGAATATCGTGCCAGTAATATGCCCATCCATTGAGGCCATCTAAATTGAACTTCTTTCCATCACTGAAGAAAACACTCACCATTCATCAGTCCAATTCATATGCTTTCGAGCCCTCTGAACACGAGTGTCCTTATGCCTTTTGTCAAGTTTGGTGAACGAAGCATTTTGCGATAAGCAAGCAATTTACTTACCTGCAGCCGTTGATGCACAGTGGATTTTGATATTGGAATGGTCACTTCTCTAGAAATTGACCATACGGACAAGTTCTGGGTTGAAGCTAACCTGAGGATCTCTCTGTCTTGCCGTTTAGTTGTTTTCTTTAGTCACCCACTGTGAGATTTTGCTTTCAAATTGTCACCTTTTGACAGAATTTGTATAAATACCAGCCCTACTGCATCCAAGTTTTCTTGCAATATCTACAACTTTCATTCCACCAGCATCCAAACAATAGATTTGGGAAATTTCAGTTTCAGAAAACTGCACGTTTCAAGGCATCTTTACAATGAGTCGAAGAAAGAAAGACAGCTTTGCTTTTATCTCAAAAAGCTATTGAATGTCCAGTACATGACCTTGAAACATGCAAATTTGGAAATCAGTACTCCAATCAACTTTCAACACCGGTTGTCTATATATTTTTGGGACAGCATTATTTATTTTTTATTTTTTTATATTAAATCTATGACTGTTTGGAGTACTTTAAGCATTTCACTATTCCTGTTGCATAAATACATATTTGCATAATTTCTTTTGTCTTTCTTACTTGTTTGATTAACTCTTAAATCCAGAAAAATGCTAGTCTATAAACTTTTGGGACGCACTGTATGCTCTTGCGTTAATAGCAATTTTTTATGTTTCATATAACTATGTGAAAAAATTCTTAAACTTAAAAGTTTCAATCAAATATGGTCTGAACCGGTATCTGTTTAGAGAAATATAGACTTTTTCCTGGGTGTTTTGTTATGAATTCACTATTTGCAGTTATTCATAGTACAGCTTGTAAAGAGACATTCTAAATTTTTTCATGTCTTTAAAACAATTTGATTCTTTAAAAATCTTTTCAAAAGTTACATGATTTCTAAAAGGAGCAAACTTAACTTCAGACAGAGAAGTCCTACTCATTCATCTGGAATTTCACCATTATGAAAATTTAAAAAATTTTAATTAGATAATATGCACTGTAATATCTTGAAATAAATACCATACAATTGCTAAGTGAAATCTTTAAGAGTGAGTTTACATTTTTTTTAATTAAATTATTTGAAAACATAATTTTATTATTAATTTGGATTATATTATTTTACTGTTCATTTGATTTTATAACATTTATGATTTCCCCATTAATATTTAGTACATTAATTATAATATTGTTAATGTTATAAAAGTTTTATTTTCAGTTGTATGCTTAATAGGTATATTTTTTTATTCTTTACAGATCTTCAAGATTTTGTAATTTTCAGTTTTAATTCAAGCAGTTATTATGTCAGAAAATCAGCAATAAACTTTTTTGTTGATTTCTTATCACAGTGGTCAGCACATGTAGTTTCCAATAAAAAGAGAAAACCTGAAGATGCTCATCTAGAAATTTTTATACAGAATCTTATTTGCTCTGTATTACAAAAGGTTTGTGTGTATCAAAATTCAAAAGAAATTGTCTCTGCTGAATGCTGTATTGTCATATTAAAAAGAACATTGGAATCAAAAACTCTAGAATTAATAAGTAAAAATTATTTAAGCTTTATTAAGAATATATCAGACTGTTTCGTGGATTTATCTGAAGATAAAGAATTTAACGGCAAATTAGCAGATCTTTTTCTTACCATTCATTCAAAGTAAGTTTTTTTTCCTTTTTCTCTCACAATTTATTTTCAAATTTTCCTTCCTTTTGATTATGCTTTTTGTGTTTGTTTATTTGAAGATTAAAAAATCAAGCTAAATGAACTTTTAATGTATATATTATTGTATATATTATTAAGTTTTTAACTTTCAAAATTCTTTAAAATTTTAAAAGTAGTTTGATTTGCACATTAGTTGCTTTATCTGTTTAATAATTATCAGGTTGTAAAGGGTAAAATTTGTAGGGGAAAAAAGGCAACGTTGGTCGATAACTTACAAATATGAGAAAATATTTTATTCATTAAAGTATGCACCCATATTATCTCTACACCTTTTCCATTTAGTAGAATGTTGTCCAGGCAAATAGTATAAAACCTTGGCAAATGAGAATCAATGAATTCCTGGAAGACCAGTTCAATAGCATTTTTGGCAGTAAATTGTTTTCCTATTAAAAAGTTGCCCAAATTGCAGAATAGTCAGTGGTGCTGGGGCTGGTGAGTATAGAGGATGATTTAGCTTCCAATTCCTGTAGTCAGGGACGCATCCAAAAAACATTTCAGAGGGGATCCAAACAGTAAAAAATTCAAAATTCTTCACAAAAAAGACTATCATTTTAGTAACAAAAATCAAAATTTCGTGGGGGTGGTGGGTCCGGATCCCCTGGACACCCCCTTTAAATACGTCCTTGTCAGTAGTTTTATCAGAGTCATTTTTGCAGTATATGGCTTTACATTATCGTGAAACAAGATATGAGTCAATTTCTTCCCCAATCTTGGTTGTTTTTTGATCCTCTCATCCAGTTGGGCATTCATAGTCATTCTGAGATTGAACAAACTCAAAAGGGATCTTTAGTTCACCTTTTTTGGTCTATCATTCTCGGTGACTGTGGGGCTCATTCGTGAAGTCAAAGTTAGATGTATGAAATTCGGCAAACTACAGGTAATTCGATTTATTTTGCTGCATAGTAACATTAGAGCCAAATATACTATTAATTAAGGCTTTGTGCAATTTGCGATGCTATAGTTCTATGTAAGAACCTGCTCTTTTAACAGGCACAATATGTAACTTTTCAAGGGAAAAAAAGAATGAAGCCAGCATCAAATAATAAGCTGCTAAAGTTGCTGTTAGTTTTTTTTACAAATTTCATCCTTTAAGTGACATAATATAAAGATTTCATTATTATTATTAATTATTACTTTCATACATATCATTTGAGATTTATATGCCAATAGAACTTCATATATATATTGTTTTATTTTATCTGTTCATCATTCATGCCTGAGGAAGCTAATGCACTACATAATTTTGTTTCTGTGATTTTTTATTTTCTTTGTGGCAGTTCAAGATTTTTTCATGATAGACTTTGCTTGTTTATAGGGGCCTAGAGAGTAATGAGATTGGGTGTCAATCAATACCAGTGTTTAAGTTTTCAAAATTTTTTGGAGAGCTGAGTCAAGTTTTACACTCATATATAAAATATACAGTACTAGAAAAAGAAAAATTAACATTTTAATTTGACAGTAATAATGTTGAGAGTTAAATTAGGTACCAAAAACACCTATTGTATGTTTTCATGGAAATACAGGTGTCTATAAATACATGGTCATGCAATTAGTTTGGGGTGCTGGGTGGTGTTTTTTGTTTGTTTGTTTGTTTTTTCCATATACAGTGTTGCCAGTGGCCAATAAAAACCTGGAATAGTCTGAAATTTGTACTATAAAGGGAAAAATTGCAAATTTTAGCCAAAAACCTGGAAAATCTTACATTGTGACCTAAAAAGTTATCTGAAGTTTGCATTTATAAATTAACTTTATATTGCCGTATTTCTGGAAAAAGAAATATAAATAACTCAGCATAAATTGCACAACAGTGGTGGAAAGCTTTTTTTTTTTTTTTTTTCTGGGAGGGCTTGTTTTTTTTTTTTTTTTTTTTAAAAAAAGCTTAATAAAATGTACAATAAAGCAAAATGTTACCCTAAAGCATTTTTTTTTTCTTTTTTTAACTAGGCCCTCTCCCCCTTGAAAAAAAAAAAAAATCTATTTACCACTTTTATGCTGCTATATTAAATTATATTTGCAGCATTCCAGGTATGGAAAAATTATTTATAAATTCAGATTTTAGATACTTTTCCAAATCACATTTCAAAATTTTCCTGTTTTTTAGCCAAACTATGCAATATTCTCTGGCTTTTTCTGTTAAAATTAAAATGCTATGGCTATTTCAGGTTTTTTCTGATTTTTCTTGACCAGTGGCCAGCCTGCATATGTCAAAAATCCTCTCAGCATTCTGACTTGATCACATGATCATACATATCCTCATTTCTATGAAAATGAGCAATAGGTTTTTTTTTTTTTTTTAGCATACAGTTTTACTGTCAACATTATTACTGAAAAATTAAATTCAACTTTTCTTTTTGCCAATACTATACATAAATAGATAGATTGCTAAATCAAATTAACATTCACAAGTTCAACACCTATTGTCTCAAGTACATTAAATCAGAAGTACCCATTTTTATATATAAATCAAAACTTCACTGAAGAACAGTATAAAAATGTTTGCTTGAAGATAAAAATAATCTATGGCCATTACTTTATATATAGTTTTAATTGTATAAGCTTTTCTGTATATTTGATGTTTAAGTGAATGATTTTGGAATAGATTTAGATGAAGGAGCATTAATTAATTATTTTATTTAGTTTTGTGTGCATATTGTTTTATTGCCTTAAAATATTAAGATTTCTATAATAATGGAATATATTTGTAGGTTTTCTGTACCTGATGAAATAATGAATGATGTTATTAAATGCCTCATATTTAAAGAAGATATCGAACTTGCTTTTGATATGATTTCTTCATTTGCTTGGTATGCAATTAGCTATTTGAACTCTGTGAATCTGTAAATAAATATTTCATACTAGGCCCAAAATTTGTCCTATGCATTTTATAATATACTAGCCAAATGCCCCATTCTTCGCATGGAAATGAATGGATTCTTTTTTTATATTACGGTTTGTTGTAATTACTATTTATCATAATGAATAGATATAGCAAAATTGATATCTCATAAATATTATCTGCGTTCAATAATTATGCATAAAGAATTTCATGGTGATTGTTTTAACGGTGAAGAAGATGATTCGGCACAACGCCATCACTGTTGAAGTTTTTGCAAAATGGATAGCATCAAAATATTTTCATGTTCAAATATCTATGTGTATCAATTTTCATAGCAAACAGTTTTACGGTCAAGATATGCTGCAGTACCATCTAGTGACAAATTAAAGTAATAATACGCTACAGCGCCATCAAAGGACAAGTTAAGCAAAATGGATAACACGAAACTATTCTCTGTGTTCGAATGTGTATGTATACCAATTTTCATAGCGGTAGTTAAACAATCAAGAAGTTGATTGCTGAAGTGCTATCTAGTGTCAAGTTAAAATAATAAACTCTTAGAGCTGCAGCCAGGAGCAGATTTGCTGATTTGGGGAGACCTGGACAAAAGCTTCACTAGAGGACCCTCTTACAAAAACTTTGTCAAAATTTACAAATTTTTAAACTTAAGGAGCAATTTGCCCCCCCCCCTTTTTGTTGGGGGCCCTGAATGCCCTCCTGGAAATCAGGCCCTGGCTGCAGTGCTATCAAGTTGTGAGTACAACCAAATGAATACTAAAAAAATATTCTCTCTGCTCAAATATGTATGTATACCAATTTTTAAGGTGATCGGCCAAACGGCTTTAAAGTTGATGCGCTGCATCAGCATCTAGAGGCAAGTCATAGCAAAATAGATAGTGTAAAAATATTCTCCATGCCCAAATATGTATGTGTACCAATTTTCATATATCAGCTGAACGGTATTTTCATAGCAAACAGTTGAACGGTACAGAAGGCGAGTTATAGCTGAACGTATGCGGCGAAAATCTTCTTTTCGTTCAAACATCTATGTTTACAAATTTCCATGGTGATTAGTTGAATGGTCCTGAAGTTATTGGTTTGAAGTGACATCTAATGGTAAGTTATAGCAAAATGGATAACGCCAAAATATTCTCCATATTCGAATATCTATCTATACCAGTTTTCATAGCGATCGGTTGAAAAGCCTTTATATGCTGCAGTGCCATCAAGCGATGATTTAAAGTAAGAAGTTGATGCACTGCAGTGCCATCTATTGGCGAGTTAAAGTAATGATGTGCTACAGCACAATGAAGTAGCTATTTATAGCAAAATGGATAGAACGAAAATATTCTCCATGTTCAAGTATCTTTCTGTATCAATTTTCATAGAGATCAATTGTCCGGTCATGAAGTTGGTGCGCTGCATTGCCATCTAGTAGCAAGTTAAAGTAATAATGTGCTGCAGTGCCATCTAGTAGTGAGTAACAGCTAAATGAATAGTCAGAATATATTCTCCGTGCTCAAAGGTGTAGGCATAAAAACTTTTAAGGCAGTTGGTCGAACGGTATAGAAGTTGATATGCTGCAGCGCCATCTTGCGGCAAGTTATAGCAAAATGGATAGCATAAAAATATTCTCCATGTTCATATATCCATGTTTACCAATTGTCAGCAAAATCGGTTGACAGGTATTTTCACAGCAAGCGCTTAAACAAAATAGAATTTCGCGTTCTGCAGCACCATCTAGCAGCAAATTACAGCAAAATGGACAGTGTAAAAATATTCTATGCCTTCAAATATCCGTATGCACCAATTTTCATCAAAATCGGTTGAATGGTATTTTCATAGCAAGTGGTCGAACAGAATAGAAATCGACATTCTGTAGTGCCATCTAGAGGCAAGTTACAGCAAAATGGATAGTGTAAAGATATTCTACGTCTTCAAATATTTGTGTACCAATTTTCATCAAAATCAGTTGAACGGTATTTTCTAGTGCTGTAAAAGTAACGACAAAATGAGTATCCGTATGTATTAGTTACTTAGATGTTCGCTATTCGTTACTAAGTATTCGTTACTCGTTACTTTCGTTACTACTAATAGAATCGGTAATAGGGTGTTATATAGTGCCCCATAACAACACATCCGGGACAGTGTTGTTATGGGTATATGCCGCCCATACATAAACCCATAACCAAAAAGAATTTTTTTTAGCGAAGTTGTACAAAGTTGTATTTAGAGCTTATTTTCTCTGATTTACAGATTGTTTTTATACACATTTATGGTTTTATACAATGCTAAATTATCCGAATTACTGAGTGCACATAGAAATCTTCCAAAGACATATGCCATTCTTTTTTTTTTTCTCAATCCCCCCTTTTTTTAATTCTGAACGCTGGTTTAACCTGTTCATTCTTATCATAAAAAGTGTAAAGGAAAGCTTGTGACTCGTGTTTTTTCTGGGAGCGGGTTCTCGAATACTGAGATCCAGGGATTGGGCCACATATATAAAATTCACAGGCAGGGGATCTCAGTATGATATCAACTACTTTGCGTCTCTAAAAGCATAATATCTTTTTTATTTGTGAGTTCTTATTTCATATCAAAAACTTTTTTTGCTGGACCATTTTTCGAAGTAAATTAAAAATTAGCACATTTTAAATTAAAATTGTTTTATTCAATGAGAATTACCTATTTTTAAGATATTTCCAGTTCTATTTCTGCACTTTTGGGATGAAAGGGGTTAGCCCCTTCTGTGGGTGCATATATGAGAGCATTCTTTAAACAAAAATTATCACTCCTTTCATACAGAAAGAATGGTTGCACCGGGCTATGCGTATTCCATGAGTTCATGGAATAAAATGTACCATAAAATAGGGCAGATGGCCCCCTAAACTCCGACATTTTAGAAACATACTGAACTTCATTGAATTATTTTAATACCAGTGGCTTACGCAGGAGTGGGCATAGAAATCCCGGGTCGCTCACAATTTTTTATATATTTTTTAAACAATTACTTAAAAAATGTGTTTAGGTTTCCATGCTAAATATTTTTTTTAGTTCCAAATAATATTTTAAATAATAAAAATGTGTGAATTCGTTTACTTTATAAAAATATATTTTTTAAAAGGTGTATTTAAATAATTTGTTATTTATTACTCATATTTCGATTCTAGCTAAAAAAAAAAGAAAAAGTTAAGTTCGCAATCCTGCTTCGGAACCACCCTGAAAGAAAAAATTCTGATTGCACCACTATTTAGTACCAAAATGTTAGAAAGCCCGAAATTAGCACCCCTTACTAACATGCTTCTCTTATATGTATTGCTCCTCTACAATTATAAGAACACCTCCTTCCCCCCCCCCCCGCAAAAAAAAGTTCAACTGCGCATAAGAACATGCTATACACCGGATCCTATCCTCCCATTGTACGACCCATATCAATAGAGCAGCAGATAGTATATCCATCTCCATAACTGTAACGATACATACGGATTCTTCCAAACCTCATCAAAACGATACCATCCGGCTCGGCACAAACGAATTGCAACCAGAACATACTACTACTCAAATACCGAAACTGATTTTTCCCTTCAAACAGCGAGAATCCATAATACTTCCGGTACCTAGTAACGGAACGGAACATACTATTACTCAAATACCGAAATTCATTTTCTCCCACCCGCAGTCTTGTATTCGAAGTTCGAACCTGGTCGATCCGAAATGCACACTTGAAAGTCATTTTCCCCCTTGAAACCGCGATCCGATATCCAGTAACTGCCAGTAACAAATAACAGAAGATATTAGTACTCGATTACTGGAACCTGTTTCCCCCCTAGTTCGCCTCGCCTGGCAGTCTGTATTCGAAGTTCGAAGCTGCTCGATCCGAAACCTTCGGATCGAGTAACGATATCAACCGAAAAGTAACAATTCGTTACTTCGAGTCTGAGTGATTATCCGTATCTTAGTACCGAATACATGCGGTTTGCTTCAGCTCTAGTATTTTCATAGCAAACGGTCCAACTGAATAGAATTTGACGCTCTGCAGCGATACCTAGTGGCAATTCATGACAAAACGGATAATGTAAAAATATTCTCCGTGTTAAAATATCCATACGTACCAATTTTCATCAAGATAGGTCAAACGGTATTTTCATAGCAAGCAGTTGAATAGAATTCAACATTCTGCAACACCACTTAGCGGCGAGCTAGAGGAAATTGGATAGCATAAAAACCTTCTCCGTGACAAAAGACTTAGGTGTATCAAATTTCATGGTGATCGCTCGAACAGTTTTGGAGTTTTTCAACATCATACACACATACACACCCACAAACATTCATTTTTATATACCGTATTTACCCATGTATAAGTCGAGAATTTTTGGACAAAAAAGAGGCTTTAAAGTTGTGGAGTCGACTTATACGAGGGTCCTTGATTTTTTTTTTGTTTGTTTTAATCAGAAGTCAAAAATGCCCTTTTATAAGACAAATGTTCTCTTCCTGCATTCCATAACACAATGAATGAAGAAGAATGTAACGATACAAAGATTGGCAACGTGTATCATGTTGTTGTTCTTGTTGGATTACGGCCAATTTGCTATGCATGGACTCTAGGCCGAAGGGTAGGGTGCCATTCCCTTTTACACTTTAAAATTCCTTCTCTAAAAGCGTGATGTAATTAGTGGATGACCCCCCTAAAAGACTAACTTATCGCTAATTTCATAAAGCAGTAACGATCATTTTAGGTAAAACTGTACCTGTTAATTTCACACATTTGAACTCGTTTGATTGCTTTTCCCAACAATGGGATCTTTATTTAACTTTTATCAACTCATAGTTGGTCCCCTAATGTAAAGATTTTTTCGCCTGAAAACGGATGCCAACACAGTAGGTAAAGTGGTTTAAGTCATCATTTTCAAAATTAATTTTCTGTCTAACTATTTCACTTTACCTACATGGGATTTAAGACATGGGATTTGTTTTATTAATTTTCTTAGTCAAAGAGCAACATTCTTCTAAGAATAAAAGGTAGGAAAGGAGGGACCATATAAAAATTAAATTTCGTATTTTAATATGTATTGTAGTGTTTCTTTACTACTGCCGTGAAAAATAGTTTAACAAGGATAAAATTTTGATTTCAAATTAAGCAAGCTACCAAAACAGAATTAAGATTTGACCATGCGTTGTGACTGTAATAGTTAGTTAAATAACCCAAGGTTCTCAGCCTTGCCTGAAGTGTGTGTTAGAAGTGTGGTAAAATAAACACAGAGACATTGCATTAGATCACCAAAATACAAATTTTATTCAACAATAATAGGGGTAAACAACTAGTGGCCTCACGACAACAGTATTTCAAGAAATAAAAGTTAAACACTGCTCAGGGGTATTACAGCACGTGGTAGCAATACACAAAAGCCAAGATATTAAAGTGCTTTAGTTTCCCATTAATTGCCCTTGGAAATTGAAAAGTAAAAAAAAAGAAATAAAAAGGTAATGCTTAATTAAAATTGTCATGACAAAAGTAGCTCGATTTGGATCCAAAACTTATGTTAAAAGGCTTTGCTGCAGCATAAAAAAAAAATTATCCTATCAAAAAAAGAAAAGAAAAATTTTGGCAAACAAGTCCCCACCTTCTCCAAGCCACACAGGGCATCTAATGAAAATCCCTCACAAAATCCTTAACTGTTACTTGAAACCCCACTTTTACATTCCAACAGATGAGCTTAAATAGTGAACAAAATAAATAAAAAAGAAAAAGGAACTTTGCTATTTTGACACCAAAGGGTGCAGCAAATTCACTGATATGCAGAACAACTCAAACAAGTAATTACAGAGATTAGCATTGACAAAGCCAGTAAATAAAACAGATTTTATGACCCTCCAAAAATTAACTAGGTAAGGAAAAAAAAAAAAAACACAGCATCAACAATTATCATTTAACAAAAAAAATTTAAACATGGCGTTACTGGAAGTTATACATCAGGATAGTACTCAAAGAAAAAGAAAATTTAGCTTTTACAGTTGTCTTCAATTCCCCCCCCCCTCTTTTAAAGATGAAAAGTTAATAAAAATTTAGCGTTCTTCAATCGGTACGGTGAACATGGTGGTTAGGAGAGTAGTGAATCGACTTCCTGGGTGGGCCGGATCCTTGCAGATGGAAATAAAAGGCAACGATCTTACCGGGATTCAGCTGCTGGAGTTCAAAGATTTCCCGAGGACATCGTACGGCAGGACATTCAGGCATCTCCCGATGTGGCTAAGATGACTCGATCGTGGGCCGGGCAGGGGTCACGCGCTGCTTCACAAAATGGTGTCGGAGAAGGCGCTAACTGCCTCAAAAAAAACAGCGTGAAATCTCATCAAGGGGGTTCACTCGCTCGCCACCCCAAAAAAATATAATGGGTTATTCACCCGGCATTGTAAAAATAAAATTTGCTGTTCTGATGATCATACGTTTTATCAGGCCCTCTGGCCTACATGCTAAAACTTCACATAATGAACTTGTTGTAAGTGACGACAAAAATGCCGAGCTAGACCTCTAATGCGCGATGAAACAACGGTCAAGCCACGTCCTAGCAGCACCACGACAGCTCTCAGAATGACGCTTTCTGCCCCACGCGTGAGGAGCTTCACCGAGACGCCGACCCCGGGGACCAATCAGAGCGCGCCATCTCAGCCGGGAAACTTCGAGAACATTCGATTGTCGGGGGAAGGAAGAGAGGAAAGAAAAAAAATGGCGGCCAGCGACTTCTGCACGCGGGAAAGAAACGAACATGGCCGAGAAGAAACGCAGGCAAGATCGGCCATCTTGAAATGGGGAAAAAAAATTTAATTGATTAAAAAGGCATTAAAACGTTATTAAATTTCCTAAAATTTTATCGGGAGATGGCTAATCGTCCGAGACAACCCTGGGTAAAATTTGGAGTAAAAATTTAAATTAGAAGAGAGTAAAAATAATTAAAAACCGGACATGAACAAGAGATATTGCAAGAAATGAGTTAGGCTATTGAAGAGAGAGGGAAACGTAATAGTCAGCAGAAAATCGACAGAATTTACATGATAATTAAATTTACACCTCCGGAGACAGGGCAAACAACGGCAGAATTAATTTAAAGAAAAGGTCATTATTTAGAAAGTCCCAACAAAAAAAGGGTAATTAGTATTAATTTAAAAAGACAAGCTATTGAGTTATAGAAGAAGAGTCACCCAGACCATTATATCTTCTGACAAAAGGTATTTAAATTGAACTTCCAGGTTAATTACAAGCATTAGAAAATAAATAATTAATGGTTAAAACAATTAAAATAAAAATTACTGCATTTGATTTGTAAAAACATAATCCCCCAAAAACAATACAACATATTATCCTTCCTTCTCCCCAAAAAATTTTTTACGAAGTAAAAAATTTTTCGTGGAGAAGCCAGGAACAGACCGGTGAAATGTCTTGAGAAGCAGCGTATAATTCCATTTTGACAACTAAACCTGGGGAAGACCAGCCATGGCAGCAAGGAAAAATTTGCAAAATACCTCAAATAAACATCAAGAACCCGTGTCCCAAGTCAGGACACATAAAAAAATTTTTAACCCTATACCTACATATTCCACAAAAAAAAAATCAATCAAAAGGCAAAGTTTTACCTGCACATTCCTTCACAACAAAAACATACACTATATATGTAGTACGACATATAAAACATGACAGAACAACATTAAACGAAGACAAAAAGGTAAAAATCTTTGGTACATAAAAGGGTAATACGCAATTCTGACCATGATGATTTAGAGTCCAAGGAAGTGGTCAGTAGCAAAATTTTGTAAAGTCCTCGTCTAAGTAGTCACTACGTGGAGTTTGTTGTCACAAGCGTGGGTAAAAATCAGTTCAGACATTTCCAAAAGTAAATAAAAAACTAGTCAGTGTCATGTATTGAATACAAGACCACTAGCAGGCAAGTACCTAGGATGTTGAACCACCCCCTTTCAAAGAAAGCTGAGAAAAAAAAAAATTTTGACAGGGGCATGACAATCCCAAATTTGTAGAGAAAGAAAAAAACCAATTAATGCATCAAATTAGAGGTTAAGTTGGTAAAAACATTAGGAGACAGGAGAGAAATGATCCCTGAACAACCCCACATTCAGCAGCAATTGGCCTGAGTACAAGAGGCTAAACACCAGCCCAATTGTGACCGAAGATCAATTACCACCAAACATGGAGGTTAATTCAAGTGACCAAGAAGGCTCTAGAAACACATCTGGACACTAATCATTCTCTCCAAAGAGGAAAACAAAACAAGGTAATTTTAAGAAAACAGCCCAAACCAGCATGAATAACTTAAAGCAAACACTCCCCCATTTAACAAAAGGTAACCAGAAGGTTGGTAGTAACAAAAGAATTACTTATTGTAAACAAAGTGAGAAAAAAAAATTTTGAACCCTAAGTTTCTTAGATAAAGGCCCTGGGATTGTCTACACCAGCAAAGTTAACAACTTTAAATTTTCCTCAAGCCATTACAGAGAGAACAAAAGTTTGAACCCAGAAATTTCTGCACTGATTTGACAATTCCAGTACAAGTTTTTTTTTTTTTTTTTTGACATAATCAGGTAAAAAGTATTTTAAGAAAACTTTCATGTGGTTATACAGTAATAAAAGGTAAAAAAAAAAATATCACATGAATTATTGCAATGGCCCTTAGCCATACACAATTTGTACTACCAAAAGGGTACTACATCAGATTATAACACTTACACAAAAACATCAAACCAAAACAAAATATTTACTTCAATAGGAACTTGCATAAGGAATGTAACAACATATAACACAGATTGTGCAGGTAAAATTTGATTGATACCAACAAACAAGTAAACAAAACACCCCACCCACAAGAAACTAAAAGTAAACGAAAAGGTAAACACAAATGCAAACACTAAATGAAAAAAAAAATACAAAAATGACACCAAATTCAAAAAGGAAAAAATGATTCGCAAATAAAAGACTCAGCACTATGTTTTAATTACAAAGCCAAATTGATCACGTGGCCTAAGATTATACCCATGACTACTAGTGGAGCTAGACAGGCCTGGAGAAATCGAAGATGGGGTTGCGGCATCAATATCATCACCATTTGAACTTAAAAAGGAAACAGGGGACACAACAGTATCTCTAAAAAAATCAGTATCAGGTTCTGCATCAGACAGGGCTACAACAGGCAGCATAGGAGAAGCTTGAAAACTACCAAAACTGTCATCCCAAGTGGGATCATAAGGAAGAAAGGGGTTTGGGTACTCTTTCAACATCTTCGCTTCCCAATCCTCAGTTGAAGACGAAGGGGTAGACTCAGGTAAAACAGACTCAGGAGTGTGTGGCAAGATATTATTACTAGTAGGAAAAACATCTCTATCAACAACTTTAAAAATTCTATTGACATGTACCTTTTGAACATCTGAAGGGTTAGTTAAAAGAGAAATCAAAAATAAAAACAGGAGAACATTGCTTTAAAACGCGATAGGGACCCTTATTGAATTTACAAAGCTTTTTCGACAAATTAGGTTTATGTGCAGGTGTGTGTAAGAAGACAGTGTCACCAACTTTAATGTCTTTTAAGTTAAATTTTGTAGGAGCAGAGTTAGCTTGGTTATGAGAGGCAACTTCAAGGCGATCTTTAATTATTGGAAAAGTGTTCTGGAGATTGGTGACAATTTCCTGAGCATAGGATCTAGTGTCGGCATATGTCCTGAATTTAGATGAAAAAATCAGGTCATATGGCAACACCAGATCTCTACCATAGGTGAGAAAAGCAGGAGTGTTTTGAATAGTTCTGTGGTAGGCGGTGCGAAAGGCCAGCAAAGCAAAAGGAACCTGTTCGCACCAATCCTCCTGAGTTTCACTAACCAAATGACTTAAAGAGTCTACTAAAACCTTGTTCAACCGTTCAACGACCCCGTTGCCTTGCGGATTATAGGCTACAGTGTGCATTTTCTTGATTCCTAGGACCTTATAGACTTCCTCCATTGCCTGCGAGAGAAAATTGGACCCCCTGTCTGAGTACAGCACCTCCATAATGCCATGTCTCGAAATAAAGTCCACTAAAACCCTAGCTACTGTGGCACTTTGTATGTCTTTAACAGGGTAAGCTTCAGGAAATCTAGTAAAATAATCAGTAATTACAATTAAAAATTTGTTCCCATGTTTAGAGGTAATGAAGGGACCAACCGCATCAATCGCACATTTCTGGAAAGGTCTATCAACAGTGGGGATCTCCTGGATGGGAGCCTTTTGACCTTTTTTGAAACCACGTCTTTGTAAACAAGAATGGCAAGACATCACATAATTTTTAACATTACGGTAAAGACCTACCCAAAAAAAATTTTGCCTAACCCGATGCAATGTTCGAGAAAGACCTGGATGCGCAACAGTTTTGTTGTCATGGCAGGCTTGAAGAACTTCCTGAACAAGAGATTGAGGGACAACAAGTCGAATATTGGAAAAATTTGCATCAGTAGATTGGCAAACAAGAACATTTTGTTGAAAAAAAAATTTATTTGACTTATGAATGAAAAAGGGATCTTGCGAAATATTACTCGCCATCTTTTGGCAAAAAGAGTCTTCCTGTTGTAATTTAATTAAGTCCTGGTCAGGCAAAGGTAAAATTTCACACTTAAATGGAACATTATCAACAACGTTAACTTCTCTAGAAAGAAAGTCTGCCATTAAATTTAACCGTCCGGGTTTGTGTACAATAGTATAGTCATATTGTTGTAACGTCATAATCCAACGAGCTATGCAAGAGGTGGGATCCTTCAATTTAAAAAGTTGCGAAAGTGACTTGGTCAGAAAAAATAGTTACATGAGTGCCATAAATGTACTGTTTAAATTGATTAATACCAAAAACCACAGCAAGGGCCTCCTTCTCCACAACAGAATAATTTATTTCAGCGGCAGAAAATTTTTTGGAAGCAAAACAGACTGGGTGCGGAAAGCCGGCTTCATCCTCTTGTGTGAGCACAGCACCCATGGCGAACTTGCTCGCGTCAGTACAGATAGAAAAGGGCTTATTGAAATCTGGTAATTTTAAGCAAGGTTCTTTTGTTAAATCAGACTTAAGTTGGTCAAAGGCATCTTGTTCGAGATCCCCCCAGGAAAATTTTACGGAGTCTTTAGTTAAATTGGTTAAAGGGAGAGCTTTTAAGGAATAATTCCTTTATGAATTTTCTATCTTCCTCCGTTACTCTTTGTCCTAAATACGTAATTTCATTTTTTGCCAAAGCACACTTTTTGGGTTTAAGTTTTAGATTTGCATCAGTTAGACGCTGAAAAACGAGCTCGAGCCTAGACAGATGATCTTCGAAGGTAGTTGATGCCACAACCACATCATCAATATGAACACCGATTTGGAAATTGGACAGTCCGGATAACACAACGCCCATTAAACGCTGGAAACTAGCACTCGCGTTTCGCAAGCCAAATGGCATCCGTTTGAAGTGAAAGAGGCCCTCCTCTGTAGTAATACCCGTGAGATGAGCATCGTCTGGATGCATGAACATTTGATGAAAACCTGACGTCAAATCCAAGGAAGAGAAAAATTTAGCCCCAGAAAGAAAATCAATCATCTCTTGCAAATTCGGAAGAGGGAAATTATCTGGTATGGTCTTGGCATTTAGCTTACAGAGATCGGCCACCAGGCGAAATGATCCATCCGCTTTTTTGACCAGAAGGACTGGCGCAGCATAACTGCTGGTCGATGGTTCGATAATGCCAGCCTCCAAAAGAGTTTGAATCTGCCTCTTCATTTCAGGCTTGAGGTGGTAAGGGACACAATAGGGCTTAGAACGAACCGGAATGTCATCTGTAAGGTGTATACGGTGTTGAATGATGGGGCAGGCGCCCAAGTCGGAGGAGTTTAATGAAAAAACAGACTTATATTTGGACAAAAGAGCAATCATATCATTACGTTGAGATTCGTCAAGATGGGATAAATCTATGTCCTTAGCCCACAGGCTAAAATCATCTGAACCAGCTTGTTGTTCTACAGAGTTGACTTCGTCAGAAATTTTATTTAAATGGATAGGGGTAATATTAACTATTTTCATATTCTTATTTAAGGTAATGGAATCATGGGTAAGATTAATAACTTGAATTAAACACTGACTATTGTCATTGATGGTGGAAATAGCATTGGCAACAAGAAAGGAAGTTAAATTTGTATCAGGATTAGGTTCAATTATTACAGTAGAATTTTTGAAAGAGGGATCACAGTTTGGAATAGTTACAAAAAATCTCTTTTGAGAATAAGCGGGTAAAATGATCTTAGCGGGCAACTTGCCAAAAAGAGAAAAGTCAACATCGGGATCAACATCATCATGTGCACTAGGCACGACAGCATTCAGAGAAAACGGGGGATGTTCATGCGTCCAGACCACACTAATATCATCATTAGATAAAATACAGTTGTCACAATCAACATGAAATTTGTAAGTCTTTAGAAAATCCAGTCCCAAAATGACATCAAAGTTAGGAGAAAGAAAACTCTGAGCAACCAAAAATTTACACGAAAACGGGGTGTTACAAATGTGCAACTCAGTTTGAATTAATTTTGGGGTGACAATGTCAAAACCCGTCAACGCTTTTAAAGAGAGGCGAGAACTATCAAATTCTTTGAAGTCAATAAGAATATTAAAAACATTAGAAGAAATTAAATTAACACTGGCTCCAGAATCTATGAGTGCACGAAACTTAAAATTGCCAAAGTTAACATAAATTATGGGTAAAGAACTCGACACACTTACTTTGGGTTGCACAGCGGGATCAAACGGGGAATTAATGGAGTGTTGTGATTCAGACCAACCTCCCCCCAAATTTAGTTTAAATTCCCATCGTTAACCCCACTCTGATCGGAGCCTGAAACATTGGCAGGAGCCTGATTTTCCTGACGAGGCCTGTGTTGGGATCTAGAAGCCTGGTCACGCTGTTTTTTCCGACAATCTCTCCTGTAATGTCCTGGGCGGTCACAATAAAAACAAGTTATGTTACGTTGAGTGCGGGCAGATTGGGAATTTCGCTACGGAGGAAAAGATTGTGGGATAAAACTCTGTGACTGCATTTGTGATAACTGAGCCTGCATCGCAGCCATCTGGCTGGTGAGCAATTCAAGGCTTTTTGTGTATGAGTCCGTGGTGGCCTTAAGGAGCCTCTCAAAGTCGCCTTCCACCATCTGGGAACGTGCCGTTACGGCATTTATGTCTGACAGGTGGCATTGGAGTGCCACTTCCACACGTTTCGCGACCTGTACCGCCTCGACAAAAGTTTTAGGGTCTACAACAACGACCTGGGCCTTAATGTTTGGGAGAAGACCCGCTTTAAATTGTGAAAGGAGCATCTCCTGAGAAAAACTCTGAGGGATAGAGTCCGAGGAATTTACAGGATTTTTGAGGGCCTTATGGGCAATTCCTTCCAGCCTAGTGGCGTAATCACTCACTGTCTCCCCAAAATTTTGCTTACAGGACGTTAATTTTTCTATGTCCTGGGCCAAGGATCCCGCTTCTGCAAAGTGTGCCATGAAGCGGTCCTTGAACTCTTTCAAGGTTAGACCCTCAATTGCCTCTAAGGTAGATGTGTAGAATTGGAGAGCAGCACCCTCCATTTTCAACTTAGCGACTGCCATGGCCTGGTCATCCGTCCAGGCTGCCAAAGGCTGAAACAAGGCAAGAGAATGAAAGAATTTTGAGCAATTGCTACCGGACAGCGTTGGGAGCATGCCGATAAAAGCCGGACCTGGCAATGCCGCCGCCCTAGCACCTTCTTCTAGGGCCATACTGGGACTTAAAAAAAATTTGAAACACCCCAAAATAAAAGTTAACCTCCCAATGTGCTTCTCAAGACAGTCCCCAGTTACAAAGAGAAATGTAAATGCGTCAAAAAATGAAAATTTTCTTTATCCATTTCACCTCATTCAACACACACAAGATTGGCAAGGAGAGGTCATGGCACCATTTGTAGTGTTTCTTTACTACTGCCGTGAAAAATAGTTTAACAAGGATAAAATTTTGATTTCAAATTAAGCAAGCTACCAAAACAGAATTAAGATTTGACCATGCGTTGTGACTGTAATAGTTAGTTAAATAACCCAAGGTTCTCAGCCTTGCCTGTGTTAGAAGTGTGGTAAAATAAACACAGAGACATTGCATTAGATCACCAAAATACAAATTTTATTCAACAATAATTGGGGTAACAACTAGTGGCCTCACGACAACAGTATTTCTAGAAATAAAAGTCAAACACTGCGCAGGGGTATTACAGCACGTGGTAGCAATACACAAAAACCAAGATATTAAAGTGCTTTAGTTTCCCATTAATAGCCCTTGTAAATTGAAAAGTAAAAAAAAAAAATAAATAAAAATAAAGGTAATGCTTAATTGAAATTGTCATGACAAGAGTAGCATGATTTGGATCCAAAACTTATGTTAAAAGGTTTTGCTGCAGCATTAAAAAAAAAAAAAAAAAAAAAAAAAACTTATCCTGTCAAAAAAAAAGAAAAAGAAATATTTGGGCGAACAAGTCCCCACCTTCTCCAAGCCACACAGGGCATCTAATGAAATCCCGCACAAAATCCTTCACTGATTCTTGAAACCCCACTTTTACAATCCAACAGATGAGCTTAAATTGTTAACAAAATAAATAAAAAGGGATCTTTGCAATTTTGACACCAAAGGGTGCAGCAAATTCATTAATATGCAGAACAACTCAAACAAGTAATTACAGAGATTAGCATTGGCAAAGCAAGCAAATTAAAACAGATTTTATGACCCACCCAAATTAGCTAGGTCAGGAAAAAAAACACAGGATCATCAATTATCATTTCACAAAAAAAATTTAAACATGGCGTTACTGGAAGTTATACATCAGGATAGTACTCAAAGAAGAAAAAGAAAATTTAGCATTTACAGTTGTCTTAGATTCCCCCCCCCCTTTTTTTAAAGATGAAAAGTTAATAAAAATTTAGGGTTCTTCAACTAGGTACGGTGAACATGGTGGTTAGGAGAGTAGTGAATCGACTTCCTGGGTGGGCCGGATCCTTGCAGATGGAAATAAAGGCAACGATCTTACCGCGGAATCTGCTGCTGGAGTCCAAAGAAGATTTCCCGAGGACATCGTACGGCAGGACATTCAGGCAACTCCCGATGAGGCTAAGATGACTCGATCGTGGGCCGGGCAGGGGTCAAGCGCTGCTTCAAAAAATGGTGTCGGAGGAGGTGTAACCTGCCGCAAAGACAGCGTCGAAACTACTTCATGGGGGTTCACTCGCTCGCTGCCCCCCCCCCCCAAAAAAAAAAAAAAAATGGGTTATTCACCCGGCATTGTAAAGAATAAAATTTGCTGTTTTGATGATCAAACGTTTCATCAGGCCCTCTGGCCTACGTGCTAAAACTTCACATAATAAACTTGTTGTAAGGGACGACAAGAATGCCGAGCTAGGCCTCTAATGCGCGAGGAGATACCGGTAAAGTCACGTCCTAGCAGCACCACGACAGCTCTCAGAATGACGCTTTCTGCCCCACGCGTGAGGAGCTTCGCCGAGACGCCAACCCCGGGGACCAATCAGAGCGCGCCATCTCAGCCGGGAAACTTCGAGAACATTCGATTGTCGGGGGGAGGAAGAGAGGAAAGAAAAAAAATGGCGGCCAGCGACTTTTGCACGCGGGAAAGAAACGAACATGGCCGAGAAGAAACGCAGGCAAGATTGGCCATCTTGAAATGGGAAAAAAAAAAACTTAATTGATCAAAAAGGCATTAAAACGTTATTAAATTTCCTAAAATTTTATCGGGAGATGGCTAATCGTCCGAGACAACCCTGGGTAAAATTTGGAGTAAAAATTTAAATTAGAAGTGAGTAAAAATAATTAAAAACCGGACGTGAACAAGAGATAAGTTAGGCTATTTGCAAGAAATAAGTTAGGCTATTGAAGAGAGAGGGAAACGTAATAGTCAGCTGAAAATCGACAGAATTTACATGATAATTAAATTTACACCTCCGGAGACAGGGCGAACAAAGGCAGAATTAATTTAAAGAAAAGGTAATTATTTAGAAAGTCCCAACAAAAAAAAGGGGTAATTAGTAGTAATTTAAAAAGACAAGCTATTGAGCTATACAAGAAGAGTCACCCAGACCATTATATCTCCTGACAAAGGGTATTTAAATTAAACTTCCAAGTTAATTACAAGCATTAGAAAATAAATAATTAATGGTTAAAACAATTAAAATAAAAATTACTGCATTTGATTTGTAAAAACATTATCCCCCAAAAAACAATACAACATATTATTAATTTGATGAACTTTTCTAGTTACAAGTATGTTTCGATCACTTATGGTTTAAAAAATAATTGCCTTAACATCTATTTTGAATCACCTGGTATATATATGTAAAACATTTTTTATTTTCAGCCCCCATAATTCAGAAGTTATTATTATTATTGTTGTTATTTTTCAAAAGTCAGGCACTTGCTCATTAAGCATTCGTCACTACTAAGTCCTGAATTATTGGCCATTTTATCATGGGAGCATCCAATGGGTGGCTAGCATTACCCCTTATGAAGGGACTAGCAAGTTAACCCCATGCCCAAGCCGGGAATCGAACTCGCACCCAAGGTGTGATAGAATGATTTGTTTTCCACTACAGTACCTGGGCAGACCATAATTCAGAAGTCTTAGTCTACCATTTAAAACGCTTATTATTTTTAGTTTGAAAACTAAATTTTTCTGTATCATCAGTGTTTAACATAACAGAATTCATAACTGTCTTACACAAAAGAAATTAACTATATGATAATTATTCAATTATGTATTGGTTAGTTTGAAAGAAAAATACCCTATTTAGCTATTTATGAATTGAACTAAAGTTCTTAGATTAAACACAAAGTTTAGGATCTATTGAATAATTATTCAGTAAAATAACAATGCTTTTACACTCAAGAGAATTAGCTTGGTTTGGCAGTGCAGAAGTTATATTGGTGAAGTACTATTCAGTAATTATCAAGTTAATTTAGCATATTCCAATGAAAATAATAGACTCACCATTACATGTATACAATGCTGAATTATGAATTATCACGATAAGAGTAAAATACTCTTTCAAATGTAGCAATTTAATAATGAGTGTAATAGAAGTTTTATAAAAACCCTAATGTATGAAATGATTATCATCAAATATAGGTAAGAACCACCATGATTAAGCATACTTTCTAATAATAAAAAAGATATAATAATAAATTTTTAAAAATATCATCAGTCTATTTGGAATCTACAGTACCACAAACAAGCACACACACTGACAAACAAAAACCTCAAACATCCCTCTTCTTGCATTGAGAGTCGAAAATAGACTTAAAAATTAAAACTTTTTCTGCATTTCGCATTGCACAATAGTTAAAGTAAAATATCATGTAATCTAAAATTTGTTAATCCGTAATCAACATGTCCTAAACATGTCATCGTGTAAATTTGGTATTTTACAAATTTTAAACTCATATACATTCAGATTTCTGTATTATTTTATTGAATTTCTGATTTTAAAAAAGTAGGTCAGTTTTTTCTTTCTGAAATTTTACTTCTTATAACACTTTAGAGCAGTGATCGCCAAACTGTTGATCATGAGCTACTAGTAGCTTGGGGGGGCATGTTGGTAGATCACATTAATGTTCCAGTTGGCTGACTTTGATTCCTCCACTGAGCCAGCAGTGACACCTGTTTCTCTCACACAAGTGCCACTGTCAACCTTATCTCATAGTTGATTAATCCATAAGGGTGTGCACATTATGTTTTTCATATGTTTTATCCTATTGACTAAAGTTTATAAACCTGATAAAAAGAATTGTTTATTACACTAGGGGCCAAGGCCCCCAGACTCGCTACGCTCGCTTTTCGTATGAGGCATTCGGCCCCTAATAAGGCTTATTCGTAATAAAGACGTAATTTCCACAGACAAAACCCAAAGATTGGATCAGATAGAATGTTACTGAGCTACACATTGCTTGGTTCTTGCATGTTCATTGGTACATAAAAATTTAAACTTCACACTACAGTAGACCCCCCCCCTCATAACACGGACGATATTTTGTTATGGGAATCCGTGTTGTACAGGTCCTGAGCTATACTCCACCTGGAGTGCGGACTCTGATTATAATAGCTGGAAAATTTATTTGCACTCCCCAGAAACACAATGATATTTAATGTTGCCATTCAAAAGTTATATTAATTAGGAGCTAAAATGTAATAAAATCAGAACATCTGTTTCAGCTGTATTTTTAATAATGTAAAAGCTATATTGAACACCTTGCGAATTTGCCACCCATGGCGATTTTTCATTATTTGGCGACTTGCGTACATGTAAAGTTAATAAAAGCTACGGAACAGATAGGATAGCTTGCCACCAATGGCGACTTTTCATTATTTGGCGATTTACACATGCTCACAACCTATAATTACTGTTCATTTAAGGTTATCGGAAAACCGTTATTCATATTTTCATTTACATAATCGTTTGCAGATTGGCGTACTTAGCACCACGAATTATGCCATCTCGCCCAGGCGCGTAGCCAGGATAATTTTTCGGGGGGGGGGGGGGGGATATGAACTTATATGTGTATAAATAGACGATATTTCATCACTAATCCAAAAATTTCGGGGGGGGGGGGATATATCCCGATATCCCCCCCCTGGCTATGCCCCTGATCTCGCCACGCTAGCAAATATCCAAAGTGTACTATAACTGCTATAATGGCATAGTTAATGCCGCCAAATATTTCTACTGGTAGCAAATAATCCAGCTGGACCGAACCGGTTTTAAAATAATCTGCATTTTAATTATTTTTCATTTTCAAGATATTAGTTGTTCTGTTTTGGAAAAACGAATAATCGCTAATTCTAAACTCCTGTTGTCTAAGCGAACTTACTATTTGAAAATTGTCAACTTTGTGTAACACATTTTGAGTTACTTATTTCATATAGTTTTTATTATGGCATAAAATGGGCGTAATTCTAACTCATGTTTGTAAATTTCACGCGATTCTAGATACTTGGAAACGCTTTGTTGCAAAGGAATGAATGATTTTATGCCAAATCTGGCTACCATTCGGTTTATTTTTTCAGTTTTTTATTAATATCTTCTAAAATAATTCGTTTTTTGAAATTTAAATCAGCTTAGCAGGTTCCTCAAAATTTTTCAAATCTGTGGGCACCTTAGTCGAAATTCAAATCCCTACGGTTTATGTGGAGATAGGTCCACAAGCTTTGACGGCGACAGCGGCCTTTACTTTTTTTTAGAAGAGAGAGATTTGTTATTTATTATTAACTGCACTTCAATTTCTTCCTTGTGTACAATTCAATTTCAGTTTCTCTTTGTTATATGTACAATTTAATTAGAATTTATTTCATATTTTCTAGAAATGTAAGTTTATTGACAATAATCAAAGGTATTTTTTTCCAACTTAGTAGCTCTGTTGGTTGGTAGCTCACAGTAAGATTTTAAAAAGGTATGGTAGCTCAGAAGCTTCATAGGTTTTGGGACCACTACTTTAGAGGGACCAATATAAATTATCGATACTAGAGACATACTAACATATGGTATAAAATACTGACATACAATATTGTTCTGCAGATATTAAACAGTTTTACTTTAAAAGTTGATTCAGAAGTAATTAAACAAAGTATGTGTGTGTGTGTGTTTTTTTTACTGAAAATTTATTCTTTATTTTGTTCTTTTGTATGCTATACCTGTAGTCAGTGTAACCTTATTTCTTTCTTTCTTTCTTTTTTTTTTACTATATGTTATATTCTTGATACTTTAAAAATTCGTAAATATATTTTCCTGCCTTTTTTTTTCTTTTTGAAATATTAAAACATTTTATGTGTTTATTAATATTATTATTATTATTATTTAGTATGAGAACAGGGAGGAAAAAGTTATGAGATTATGATTATTTTTATATGTATTTTTTAAATTTTGTTATTTTTATGTTTGAAAAACATTTAGTATGAGAACAGTGAGGAAAGATAATGAGATTATGATTATTTATGTACGTAAATGAAAATATTTTCTTTTTTTTCATAATAACATAATTTTTCCTGGTCTTTTTTTTTCTTTACTCTAATTAAAAGTAATTAATGTTTTAAAGTTATTCTAGACTTGTTGTTTTGAAATATTCCTTATGTTTTTAAACAAAATCCTTATCTTAGTATGTCTTGAAATATTTGTATTTTATCAATTTTTATTTTCATTTTAGTACTGTATGGATGAAATCCAACTGTCCCGAAGAAATGAAAATATTCTTTTTACCTACTTATGTATTATTGAATTTGCCACCAAACACTCTTTTTGACTGTGATTACATCTTCAGTATAAAATATGAGGATGTGTATGCAGTTATATCTAAAAAAATGGATGACAAATTTCAATGTAAATTGCTTTTCAAATCATCTTTAGCAGCTTTGCAAAAAGTAGTTTCTCAAATGAATACAAATGTAAGTATATGAATTTATACACACATGTATGCAGTACACAAAATAAAAATGTGATTGCAAACAATATGTATCTTGTGTTCCCATTGTTGCAGAAAATATTTCAACTGTGGTTCATTGTTCTATTTTTTAGTGTAAATTATAATTTTTTGAGGGGCATCTATATATGTATATAATGATTCCTGGGATGTAGTCATGCTTCGAATGGAGGCAGGGAAGAGGCTCACTTACAGCATCAACAATTTTTATTACTCTTTCTGTGTACAGTCACAGACGGCAAAATATAAAGGAGCTGAGACCCTGGAATGCATTGATAAAGATTTTGGTGAAAGTTTGACGAGTTCTACATGGCATCGTTTTTTTTTTTTTTTTTTTTTAACCTTTTCTGGTGAGGTTCCGATTAAATAGCCCTGTTTCTGCAGCTCCTTTCTGGAGGGCCGAGGGGGGGGGGGTACATTAATTTTAATTATCTTAAACTTTGATTCACAGCTTCACCTGTCCATTGACTAACAGAATCCAAATGACATCACAGAAAGATTCTGTGGGAAGTTCGTGCATCATTGCCTAGTATCTGGAAACTTCATAGTTACAGTTTCTTAGAATTTATTCTTTTTAAAATAGAATGCTTTTTATCTAAGATAAATATGGAAATATTTAACAAGCATTATTAGAGTTGGAATTTTTAAAAATTTATTTATTATAAAAAGATTTACTCTTTCATGTATTTTAATTTTTATCCTATGTATTTTTAACTTTGAATTTTTGTACACAAACCATATTTTTTTGAGTACCTCGGTGTAGTGGCTAAATAACCATTCTATCACACCTTGTGTTAGGGTTTGATTCCTGGCTTAGACTTTGATGTGAACTTGTACATAGGGAGTAATGATATCTGCCACTGGATGCTCCCATATAAAAATGGCCAGTAATTCTAAGCCTTAGTAAATGCTTGATGAGCAAGTGTACCCTTTAAAAAAAAATCATTCAATTCCTCCAGCTATGAAACTTCCATTGTTTCACAATAAAATTCAAGCAAGCTACCTCTTGGGATGGTAGCGTAGGCAGGAATTTTTTACAATTGTGGCTGAGAACTTAAAAGTTTGGATCCATATAACTTATAAAAATCAATACATATCTTTTTTCAAGGTAGAATGGGGCTCTTTTTAATTTGCCTAAAAATTTTTGCATATAAAAATTTAAAAAAAACTTTTTTATAAATTGAGTTTAAAACTTTGCAGTTGGAAAGACATGAATTAGGTGAGGGGAGGGGGAGTATGGCTTAGGTCCATAGCTGAACCTCAAATTTCTCCAGAGGAAGTTTCAAATTTATCCATGAATATGTAATTTTTCTCCAAATCTCATGTTTACTTATACAGGGGTTACAGTCCCATCAGCCACTCCCTCCCTGCCTTGGGAACTTAATTAATATTTAAATATACAATTAGAAATCTAAGTTCAACAAATTCAAAGAACAGTAGACTTTAACACATGATCTGTTAAAGTTTGATTTTAAGTGTGTTAGCTGATATGACCATTAACAAAAAAAAGAAAGGAATTTTTTTTATTGGAATTATGAGTTTTTAATGTGCCCTACACTTGTATTATGAGTCCCTGAAAAATTATGCAAAGTGTTTCATTGCACCTCCAGAGAGAACAGTCATATACAAATTTTAAAAATGTAACTTTGAAAATTAACAAGAAGAATTTTTCTTTAACATAATGTTTGTCTCTATTTTGAATTGTTTCTTTATTTTATATTGCTTACTTTTCTATAATCAATAAAGAATTAAAGCAATTTACCGTCTTTTCAGGACATCCAGTATACATATGTGATATGTGTAATTTAGTTTATGGGAGAACAGATCATTTTCATGTTTAATAGTTCTAATTCTGTAATATGAATATAATAATGGTGTAGAAATAAAGATATTAAGATGTAGGATATCATTTAAACTTACAAATTAGAACTTTTTTTTTTAAACACTGAACGTTTTGGAGAAAAAGAAAAAAAATTAAGTAGCATTGATTTTTATAAAAATATTATCTATTTACTTGTGAAAAATATTGCTATTTACTTATTAATCATGTGTAATTGTGTATGTATAAACTGTTGATTTAATAATCTTTATGACTATGTAGAGTTGTCTCATTATATGATACTCAATATAACTTATCAAGCACTGTAATTTCTTATTTGTATTGCTTAATAATTTTGTTTTTTTTATTCCTTATTTTATCAGCTTCAAAAATGTTTGGCATTAACTATGCTAAAAATTTCAAAATGTTCTGGGGATCCTTATCATAAGTGGCTTTACTCAGTACTTGAAGATAGACTGGTACATCAATCTTTAATTGAATTCTATTCATCTTTACTTTCAGATGAAGGTAATATTACATTAATTTATATTAAATTGTATTTGTTTATATCTTTCTAATAGCCGCTCAGGTAGTGTAGTAGCTTAAGAACCATTCTATCACGTCTTTGGTCTAGGTTTGAATCCCTGATTGTCCCTTCATAGGGGATAACACTGGATGCCTCCATTATAAAATGGCCACAATGCCTCCTGGCATACTGGCCAATGTGGCAAGTGCCCGTTCGTTGAAAAAAAAAATCTTTCTGATAAAATAATTTACCTCCCCCCTCTCTCTCTCCCCGCTTTCCTCTTCTCTCTCTCCTCCCCCACCCCCCAAATTTTTTTTTTAAATCTGTCATGTATTATTAAAACAAATGCACTGTTTGTTTAATGATTTAACCTTTTTTGGAGAACTAATCAATTCTTAATTGTTGGAACATTTTCTAAAAGGGGGGGCTTGGTTTACTTATTGACTAAGCTTGGCTATTATTGCTTTCCTCCTTCTGTTATTTTCCATCTGTTTTCTACATTAAAGCAGTGCTGTCAGCATCAATAACCCCTTACTTCAAAAGTGGGAAAAATCTTTTATTATCTGTCAGCACTATTAGCTTGTTGTGAGGGTGAATACAATAAGCATTAATCACAGTCGTGAACTATACTCATCTAAACCTGTTTTATAATCAATAATTGACTTTTTTTTTTTTTTTTTTTCCAAGGCCTAATTTTCTTGAGCTCATCGTAATCGCAAAAATGAAAACCTCACAAAATCCTTTTTTTTTTTCACTTTAAATAATAATAAAAAATCAGAAATTTTTCACTTACCAAGATGTAATGATATATTGCACAGTTACAAACTCTTTCTTGACAAAGCGACTTTCTTTCTTACAATAATTTCTTGAATACTATACAATTATTTCTTAAGTATAAAACAGTAATACAACTAATAGAATGTAGCTCATTCACAAAAAAAATTATACCATATTCTTTGAAGCCATTCAAAAAGAGAAGGGGAAGGGCACAAACTTTTTGGACAAGGAGTTTCTTAAAATACAAAATCCAATTTTAGGTTCTATTCAATGAAAATTCATGAAAATTTCAGCTCATGAAATCACCGATATCTTCATTTTTGCAAAAATTATGGCTCGCAAAATAAGTACTTTTACAGTATTTTAGGAAGCTCAATACTATGTTTCAACAGAAAATCCATGATAAAAAAATATTGTATTTCATTTAGAGTTATGAAAAAGGAATTCTGTAATTTTGCCTTTTATAATTTGTTATAATCTCAGTAGTTTAATATCATGCTTATGTTCAAAATAATCCTACTAATATTTCAAATGTGAAAATTTGTATGTTTGTTACTCTTTCATGTTGAAATGGCTGGATGGGTTTGGATGAAATTTAACACATTAGAACCCCTTAAAAAAGTCCTTTGCCCAAGGTCTCCTTGGCAGATGGCCCTTGCATAGCTTTACCTTCATACAACAGTGATAATTGAATGAAATTTGAAATGGCGGAGATAGCTTATATACCCTGAATTAACACATAGGGTACCTTTTATCACTCCCCTCCCCAAATATATATAGATACATGTATTCCTGTAATTTTTATAGATTTCTAAATTTTGTGGCACATTCCAAAGCATGACATGTGCTGGAAACTGAAAATGCTTAAGTAAGCATAGCCTTATCAGCAAAATTATCTACTGGGAAAATGCATATGTTAAAAATACATATATTTATGAAAAACAAAGTAGATGATTGGCATCAGCTGACAATTCTCCCAATAATCCACAATATTTTCCTGAAAATTGTACCCTATCATCTTATGCACCCAGGCAACACAGATAGTATTAAATAATATGTACTCCCTGCACTATCCAAACAATTAATAAAAATATAAATTTTCTCTTATACATTGTACCTGTACCAAGTGGACACAGAGAGACAGGGTTTTGCTCTTCTAAAGATTAGCATCTAAAATTAATGTTCCTTACTCAAATTGCTTTTTGTGGCATGTAAATCAGTTAATTAGAGCATGAGTTATCTCTTTAAAATTACTATTGAAATTGCCAAATTTTAATGTTATCACATTTGTGTAAAGTTCCCAAGTTTGTGAATTTTTGATGCAATTTTGAGTTAGTCATTTGATTAATAATAGGGAATGCAATCCCACACTGTTTTTCTTTTCGAAGAATTTCAGGATTAAGACTTATTAATCCCATGGGATTGGCATTTCATTCAGCTAAGAATTCATGTCCACAGAGAAAAATGGGAAAAAATAAGATTTTAAGCTCTATAAACTTTAATAGTAATAATTAATATTTTGATAATTAATATAACTTATGAAAGTATAGTAATGATATTCAAAATAATATGCTTAGTTCTTAGTTGCTAATAAAGAATGTAAAAAAGGCAATGTAAAAAGTCACTTGTCTTCCTGGTCTTGATGTCATTTTATTTAAATGGTTAAAAGTGTAAATTAAAAAAAATAAATCCTAAAAGAAAAACTTTTTATAGTTTATTCATGATTGTTTGCTAAGAGATAAATTAGTATGAACTATTTCTGTTCATATTAAAAAGTTAAAAGAACACTAAAATCCTTTTAAAGCACTTTCGGTGGCCATCTCATCATGTAAGTGTCAGTTCTTTGGTTGTGCACTGATCTACCTTCATAAAAATTACCTTCTGTCCTGGATCTATTTGGGCATGCGTTGATTTTAGAAGAAGGTAGATCCATGCACAACCGAAGAACTGAAGATGGTGGTGAGATGGCCACCAAAAGTGCTTTTAAAAGATTTTAGTGTACTTTCAACTTTCTAATATGATTGTATCTCTATTTATTGCTTTTGTAAATATTTCTGTTCATTTGGAGATTGGGAAGTTAGCAAAAAGTTTAGATTACAATATTTGATCCAGTCTTTCGTTGGAGGATAATTAGTGAAATTAAAACTTTAAATTAAAATTTGTAATTATTTATTCGTGTATTGATAAGATACACACATATGCAACAATTTTTGGTCAATTGATTATCAAGAAGGTGACATAAAATTGTAATAAAAATAATTTATTTCTCAGTTTCAATACTGCAGGATTATGGTCCTAATCCTGTGAGACTAGTTCCGCAAACATTTGTGTGAGATCCTGCAGGATACCATTCCCATGGGATTGGGATTTCATTTCCTAATCAATAACCATCATTAGATCATTTGCTAATTTTATAGTAGAATTGTTGCACAAAGGGCAGCTTCGGCTGAAAAGAAGTGAAAGGAAAGAAAAAAAAGCATTGGATGTTATTGTCTTTATTAGAAACAAAGTAAAAAAAAATTCCTGTCTTGTAAAGGTAGATAAAATATTCTGAAGCTTACATGATCATTTATCTATGATACAACTATGAAAATGGTTGAAAATGAAAAAGAAATTTTGCCATTAATTGTTAAAATTATGATATTTGTAAATTGTCAGTGTCAAAAATACAATAATGAAAATAGAATTGTAGAAATTGATGTTATATATATATCATTAGCAGTTTCTAAGTTGTACCAATATTCAGGCAATGCTTCTCTTCTGTTTAGGTCTGTCATTCATTCCAGTTTTTTTAGACTCCATAATTGTAGTGTATTAAAATTCTATAGTGTACTCCCATAAGAGCACTAATCATGCTTCTCATAATTTTACTATTATTACAATGCTATCAGTGGCATAGCCAGAAATTTTTCATTAGGGGGAGGATAAGTTACAACTACTATAACTCATATATATGTATACATGCATGTGATTAGAGAGTGAAGAAAATACATTTTGTATGACAAAAAAAAATTCTCATGAGTGGCTGTTGTAATCCCCTTACGCCCAACCCCGTGGCCACTCCACTGATTGTTACTGATTTTTGATATGCATACAGAGTTCCAATTTAACTGTCAATTAGGAAATTAGCAAAAAGTTTATTTAAAGATTTGACCTAGACATACAACCCATGGTAGTAAGTGAAATAAATTATGCAATAAATGAAGAAAAAATTTAATTCATGAGTGTAAATAAATTTTTGTGTTAAACTAATATGAATTATATATGTCTTTTTCATTTTAGTTTATAATTCACTGAAGTATGCAACATCTGATTTGGTTTTTCAGACTATTTTAGAGTATTTGAAGAAACAAACTTCTGATTCAAATGTAAGCACTCAATTGATAATTTCAAAACATGATTGTCTAAAATAAGATCAAGAAAAGCAGATAAAAAAATCATTAAATATTTTTATGAAGTATAGGTTAAAGGTGTAACCATGTGTAAAAATGGGTATTTATGTATTATCCTGGTGGTCATTCTCACCGAACTTTTTTTTTTTTTTTTCAAATGTGCTGGTAAACTGTTACCAATCATATTCTGAACCATCAATAATTTCATGTGACATTTATCTTGGCAAAAAATTGCTCATTTTGGCAAACTGCTGGGATAATACATAAGTACCTAAAACTGCATATAGTGTTTGTTATAAAACTGCAATGTTGTTTTCCGTCATCGAAGTATGTTAAAAAGTGAGTTGTACAGTCATTGTTGCAAATAAAATGTTATGAGTATATGACCCTTTGACCTGGATGACAAACGTATACATGCATACATACAAAACTTAGTAACCATTTTGTGGACGAATTTGGCAACTTTGTTGACGAAAAGAAAGTTCTTGAAATTAGTGGAATTTTGGCTTTACCTCTATTAGTAGATAAGTTTCTGGAAAAGGTTATCAGAATGGCATCACATCTGCTTCGAAATCTATAAATGAAAGAGTCACTCTCACTGTCAAGTTTGTGTGTGATAGGCTGCAAAGTGAAACGTTGACATTGCGCTTTGAATAGAGTTATTGCTGTGTTAGTTAATGATTTGCCATTGCATGTGTTACTAAATTTTGTATTTCTGTGAGATATTTGTGCTTTGATAAGTATTATATTCATTTTTTGGGGGGCTTCTTGGACTATTTTATTGTTCACCCACTACCAGATTTTGTAACAACAGTAAATGTAAGTAGCATTATGTAAAAAGGTACAGTTCTATCTAGGTTTAGTTTTCGATATAAACTTTGGCTAAATTAGTAATGCAAATAGATGGCAGTCTTGGCTCTCAATATTCAAGCTTCTGTGTTACTAAGGCATTTATTTCAATGTAAATATATTTATTATTATTATTATTATTATTATTATTATCTAGTTCAGTTTTTCTTACTGAAAAGGATTTTCATTTTTATTTTAAATGTTAAAAATTTTGTAACTTTTGGAGAAGAATTTTACTTTGATTTATTTTTGCCTTCAAAGCTGCAGAATCAGCTTTATTGTCTTATGACTTTAGCATTTCAACCTAAAATATTGTCTAAGAAAATTTAGAAATTTGTATAGGTATAATTACTGTAATAATAATAATAATAATAATAATAGTAATAACAAAAGACTAAAATCACATATTTCAAAAAATGTACTGTTAAAAATGAACCAGTATACCTTTCTTTTAATAATTTTCTGCGATTATAGCTATACTCTGAAAAATTACTTTTATTCAATTGATGCCAAGCTTTCCGACTGCTTTTTTTTTTTTTTTACTCAGTCATCTTCGGGCTTTGGTCTTTCCCCTCCTCCTTCCCCCAGTCTTTAATTTCTTTTCTTTTTTTTTTTAAATCCAGCTATCAACTGTGCACTGATCTCCTCATTTGCTGCTATTTTAATTGCTTTGCACTGGTAGACCCAGGTGTAGCCCCTATTATGATGCCTTTGATTATGATTGCTGTTTTAATGGCTTTGTACTAATGGACTTAGGCATAGCTCCTATTATGAAAAGTTGCCAATTTTTCTTAAAATCAGTGGTATGAGCAGTTCTGCCAGAGCTGTAATTTGTTGTCTTCCCCTTAAGTTATTTTTTTTCTTTCTGTCAGTTATTTTTTACTTTGTTACCTTTATGTTGCAACTTGTTTCATCAGAATTTATGTATTTTAAATCAATTTTGTGAATTCCTGAGATCTAAGTTTGGCTTTTCTTTCTCAGTTCTTATTCTTTAGATAATGTTTCTGTTAGGTTTTATGGGAATTCTTATGCAGCTTCTGTCTCTAAGCTGAGTATTAAATTTTTATCCCCATCATTCTGCCCATCTTCAGTTTTATCAAATATTCGTATTCTTTCTGTAAAGACCTAAACAAAAAACAAAAAAAAAGCCTGTGAAAATTATGAGATGAACAAATTTTGTTTAATTTACCATCTTTTTTTAAATTATATGATATGCAAACAGAGGGTTAAAGTTGGTTTCTAGGGATCGACCGATACCGCATTTTCGCCGATGACCGATACCGATACTTTAGCCATAAATTCATTTTCAGAAATAGCCGATACCGATACTTTACATAATTTAATGTCATTTAAACCTGCATCTGTATTCTAAGCAGTTTTTCTAGCAAGAGTGTAGTGCTTGTTAAAATGAATAACAGCATGATGAAATTTGATCCCAGTAGAAAGCCTTAAAAAGAAAAAGCAGTGGATACATTGAAGTGTGAATTTACAGTAGTTCTAGTCTTTCTTTCTTATTCAATCATGCCGACGAATGGCCGAATTTATAAAAAGCTGAGCATTGGGAAGCGTCTTAATGTGCAGTTTCGGAATTTTTTCTCCTCGCGTGGCTGTCGATCTAGTGGTCTAGAGTTTGGGGATTTTCTCCAGATGTTACGTGAATATGCGTTAGACTCCCTTAAAAAGTCTTCCGCCCAAGCTCCCCCCTATAGGTAGATGCCCCTCATTCAGGCTTGACAAAACACAAACACGGGGGGGGGGGGGGGGGGGGAGTTAAAGGGATATATTAATAAGAGAATCCATTTCCAGTGCCGACTGGTGCAAATATTTAAATCAATTTTTCTCAACCTCTATTTTGTAGCCTAATTGTTGCTATGAACCAGATAAAAGGTTTCCATATTAGACCCAAAACAGCTTCCCGCTTGCTCTTACTATATGTGTCTTTGTTTTTGGTTCATGCCTCGATTTTGTGCTTACAAAAGTAAACACATGAACTTTATTCAACTTCAAAGCTTGTAAGTTTTATTTAGATTTTCTTTAATTATAATTCTTTCACATATGAAACTATTTTTTAGATTACTTAAACTGCATTAAATTGTGATAATGTATAAACTGTACAGTATTATGTAAGTACATGTGTATTTAGATATTGTTCATTAAATACGCATGTAAATTCTTCCCTTAAAATGCATAATAAGTTCACATTAATTAATGGTTTTATTTATCTGCTCCAATTATTTAACCACTAAGTGAATTATTAAATGTTTTAACAATATTTCTTTTTTAAATGAACTCGTATGATCATTTTTAAGTTTTTTTTGAAAATCCGAATATTTTGATTCTCCGGACAGGGTTAAGTCACAATTAATCCGGATGATCCATATATTATATATAGAACAGGTACACACCGAATATTCCTGTGTTTTCCTTACATATAAAACAAATACTATTCACAAGAAATATTTTTTTACCCCAAAATTTGAAATAAACTAAATAATAATTAGTATTACTAATTACACTAATACAGCTTCAACTTTTTAAATTAGCAATATAAATAATTATTAGATATTGATAATTATTACACTTCTCAAAACAGAATGATACACAAATTGTATGTTCTCTAATTAATCTGATAGATAATAAAATCATTAAATGTTTGATAATTTGTACTTTTGATAGTGGGTAATGTTTTAAAAATGAATCATTTTTTAACTTCTGGACCAACATAATTAAAGTTCACGGGAGATGCCAGTTTTCAAGTCACTGCCAAAAAGTTAACTTCTTTTGCGACACAAAAAAGGAATAAATTGTTTTTACATATAGGTTTCATTTATAATTTTAGTATCATTAATTTTGTCATTGAAACAACTACAATATGAAGAAAAATATTTTTGCTTGTTTTCAAGCTACGCCTGGGAGGGTCTAAATAAAAGATGCTTAAAAATGACGAGATTAAATGAAGGTTAAAGAAAAATCCAAAAATTATAAACTAAATTCAATTTTCAAGTCTTAAAAAAAAAGTTGCTCTTAAAGTATCCATATTTAATGAAATTGATCTTCAGTGTTTTTATTTTTATGATCATTGTTAAGATGTTTTTCTGTGATTGATATGAACAAATTTTATCTGTTTTAATTCTAAGCTCTGAGCAGGGGCGGCGTGGTACAGTAGGAAAGATCTGGGTGGCATCGTCGAAAGGGGGGCCATTTCAAACTAAAACTGAGAAAATCTTGATCTAGAGCAGTGGTTCCCAAACTTTTTTGTCCTTCTCTTCAAAAAATCTTCAACTAGATTTTTTTTTCGTGACCCACTACTACATAATGATAGCCAATATAGACTATATAAAATAGTATAGTTTACTATATATATAAAATAGTAAAGTTTAATTTTTCCCATCCTTTTCGACCCACCGAAATTGCTCCCGTGACCCAACAATGGGTCGCGGCCCATAGTTTGGGAACCACTGATCTAGAGCACAAATGGGGAGCTTTATTTTACGTTTGCAGAGGGGCACCATGGGGGGGGATATGTCCGACAAACGTCATTCGGTTCAAACCCTATCCCCATTTGCATTTGCAGAAATACGATTCACTTCCGATAGCAGAATGCTACTTTCGGTTTCAAATATTTCCGGCTGACTAATATTAAAATGTCTGTTTCTGAAGTTCTATAAGCTAAATAGAAACAAATTCCTCAAACGTATTTCAAAGGATGAAATATTACACTTTAACACACATATGGGAAACCGCCGGCCCGCGGGCCAGATGTGACCCGCCACGGCTTTTGAGCCGGCCTGTGGAACATTTGAAAACTCCATGTAAACCATTCAATATCTCATATAAATCCCAATTATACGGCCCGCCACTTCGCTAAAATCCGTAAGTTTGGCCCGCGACTTTGCTAACATCCTAAAATTTGGCCCACAACTTTTCAAAGGTTGCCCATACCTGCTTTAACACTTTAAAGGTCGTCATCCCCTGAAATATCAAACGTCAAGGACTGTCTTCCCCATCAATTTTGATATCTATATCATACCCAAGCCGAATCAGATGTCCTTGCGCCAATTTTTTAAAATAAAATTTAAAGCATGTCTCTTAAGCGTGAAATCTATATCAAGAGCTAGACTTTCTCTACCGATATCAAAAGCCTATATATACAGTAGAATCTTCCTATAACGAAATTTTTCATGGAAACGTAACTTTAAGGCTTAAACATTCTCCATATAATGAAGAGCTTATCTTCCCATAGAGAATATTTCAGATTTACCTTTGATTTTTGTTGTTGTTGTTAGTTTTGAAGAAAATTTTAATTTTTGAACAGATCACTTAGTGGAAGAGTAACAGATGATGAAAATGGAAGCCAGAAAAGTGAAACTGACTCCGATAATGAAGACACTTCACCAGTGCCCGATTATGACCAACAGGGGCACCGGGCATTGATAGATTTGGGGCCCCCTAATCTATGAAATTTGTTATATTTTCCATAAAATTTTGATATAAAAAGGAATATTTCAGAAAAAAAAAACATTTAAAATTGGGGGCCCTGTGCAAAGTCCCGATTTGCCCATATAATAATAAGGCCCTGTACTTCACGACCAAAACCACATGAAACTTTAATGCTTCAACCTTTCAAAACCATTAAAAAGAGGTTTCCAAATGGAAGAAAATGTGCCTCACTCTATTTTCAGTGGACTTTTAAAATGTGAATATTTTCATGAAAATTTAAAATCACAGAATGCAAAACAATGTAAAATAACGGAAGTTTGAAGTAAAATAAACGTAAGTGCATTACATATTTTATTCTCTAAATTCGTGGATTGTCTTTACTTTTGAACATTTCATTTATACAATGAAAAGTAAGAAAGCATAGGTTTAACAAATTTATAATAAATACCAATTTATTTTTAATTGAAAGTCATAATTTAATACTTTTAAACATCGAATTAACTAAAAAGTTAATAATATTTGCTGAAATAACTGCAAAAATCTCTAATCTCTGTACAGCGAAATTTTCTCTATAGCGAATCTTTAACTGGAACCGAGCGAGTTCGTTATAGGGAGATTCAATTGTGTGTGAGAAAATAAACGTTTATAAAACTGAAGTAAAATTATAGCCTACCTCTCGACATTTGTTTTTTGCAATCCTTGCGGATAGCGTATTTAGTGTTGTTCAAAGTTAGCAAAGATAGCGTATTTAGTGTTGTCAATTCAAAATAATTTAGAAGAATAGATGATTGTCCTGTTAAACTGTCATCTAACGATTCTTCGTCCATAATTTCGACCACACTTGGGGATACGACATCCATTTAGCGATGGTTAGAATTATAAAAAAAACAGTTCGAAAACACTCGCGCAAACAAATGTGCCAATGAAACGACGCCTTTCATCTCATTACCAAAATAAAGATTCTAGAATGGTGTTGCGCCTGCGTGGTTTCTTCTGAAAAGCGAAGTATCAGTTGAAAAGTATCGGTGAAAATGGATGAAAGCAACAGAAACCAATACTTTCCCGATACTTTTAAAATCGAAAGAACCGATACCGATACCTAAAAAAATAGGAGGTATCGGCATTGATACTATCGGTCTCTACTATTGGTTTCTCTTTTAAGTCCAAAATTCTATCATACTATAAGTTATTTATTTTTTTCCTTTTTTAATTATATTTTTCATTACAGGATTAGATTTCTTGTATCATTATATATATATAAACATATTTACATTTATATATTTTTTCAGTTTATATCTCAGCTATTATCACTCATGACAGACATACTGAAATTGCATGAAGCCCATGAATTTGATGTAGAAAAAGCTGAAAAATCTGATCTTTCTCAAATACTATGTAGAGTTCTTCTTGACAATAGAGAGAATGTTGTTGACAGTGCTATACATCTTGCAAGCCAGGTCATTAATATGAAAAGTAAGTTTTTGTTGGTCGTAAAAATTTCAATTTTAATACGTATTATTGGGTAACATATTTACAAACCTTTGCGGACCTTGTTTCACTTCCAGTTACTAACTCCTTTGAAAACCCCAACATGCTAATGCCACTAACTCAAATAATGGCAATTAACAATTCAGCTCTCTGAATCTCAAATAGCTGAATTAATTATTGTTAGTTTGTTTTATGATACGGTCATTGATTTTGTCAAAAATAGGGATCTGTGTTAATCGCAATTCCTGTTAAGAATGGTAGCAGTTAGCAGATAGATGTTGTTTACAGACATGCTACCTGGTTTCATCGATGATGCTTTAAAAAATATGATTCATTTGATCACCATTCATCTGTAATGCACAACATTCTTCTGTTTCTGCTTTTATTTCAAAATTAGAAATATTGCTGACAGAACCCTCATTATTGATTGAAAGGGTGCATAGTGATGGATGTAATCAGCTAGTCAGTGTCCTCTCCAGTATATATTCACCATGTATGGCATGCTGAATCACATTATGTATTCGGCATGTCATTTATTTTTACAGTGGTGGTAAGATTTAATTGTGAGTGCATTTTTAAAATCTCGAGCCTATATACTAGTCTTCTTAGGGTACTGGCACATAAGTTCAAACTTTAAACTAACTAAAAAATTGCATTAGAGTTATAAATAATTAGTTAGAGTTGTAATCTTTCTGCTTGTGTGGATGGTTGAACTTGTTTGCAGCTGAAAAAGGGTGGACTTTTCTATACCACCATAAACAATCATTTTGTGGATAAATAACTTTTGTAGTGTAGTTCCTATTTGGAACACCACAATTAAATTTCACAGCTAAAAAAAAAAAGAAAACAAATCAGCAATGCGTTGTTTTGAATAATGACAATAACCCAGGATTTTTCTTGCCACCCTTAGTGTAGATCGTTGTCAAAGTAAAGAGAACCAAAAGATGGGATTGAAACATTTTATTTAACCAATTAACATATTAGATCAAGAAAAAAAAATATTTAAACATAATATGCAGCACAATGAACACTTTAACAATTTAAGCAAGTCTCAGCAGCAATTAACAATGAACCGTGGAATAAAAGGTGAAATTTACATTCATATCTAGGGCACAACCCACAGCTGAATTAAATCAATTACAAAAGATTGGGATCAAATTTACACCTGCTCCAGTGCTGCAAAAGAGATCAGGTAGCACTCATAGATGTTGGTAAAAAAAAAATTTAAAACCCCTGGGTACCCATGGTTGCAAACCAAAAAGATTAATTTAGTTGAAAATCATGTTTTGCTTGAAATTCACAATTTACAAAATTTTAGCATAGATGCTACTGTTGTAAGGGTATTAACACTTTAAAGAATGGTACATTTCAACAAAATACATTCAATCCCTATTTTATAATTTTACAGGAAGACCGATGGTCAAAAGAAATTTAAACAAAAAATAGGCTTAAAAAGAAAAGAAAATTACACCTTAACAATAGATAAAAAAAAGGGGGGGGGGCAGATGACGCGAAGTCCACCATTTTGAGACAGCATGAGAAGCAGTAATTCACTTAGATCATGGTAGAAAAAGAAGGATCAAAATCTTCTAGTCAGTCCGGAGACTCGGGGCTAGGCCCACATTGCAGTCACCCGTCTAAAGGCGCCACTCACGGACTCGCATTATATCAAGAGATTGATAAGTACGGAAACATCTCACCATTATCATGGGCGCTGGCGGCTTGGCGATTAGATGGGAGCACGGAGGGCCATGTGCTAATCAGCGACACAGTCGGCGGGGGCTGGAACGTGCGTCGGCCTAGCAGGTCATGACATCCGCGCTCCTTTATCTGTTGTGCTTGGTACGCTTTCAGCGGCCAGTAGACGAACAGTAAATCATGGCTATCTCTTCACGGTGGGGCAGATCGCGTCAACTTGGGTGTCGAGGGTCTTTCTTCAGTAATCAGGTCATCCTACACGATTTGTCAAGTCAACCCAAGGCTGGGCTGAACTTGAGCTCTCAAGAGCAAAAAAAACACCACCACCTAGTCAGGACGTTCAAGCTGAAACTGCCCAAAAATCGCGCGCTTGCCTCTCCTCCTCACTCCGGAACCGCCACCCTCAGCCAATCAGAGCCAAGAGTGCCCCTTAAGTCATTCCGGGTTAGTCCGACCTGGGAGGGGGAAGAATGTTCTAGAACAATTTCGGAGGAAAAGCGCGGGAAAGATTAGCGTCCTCTCCGAGATCTGATGTAACAGGCACAGAAAATGATGCAATAGCATGAAATTGTAAGCAAAACTTAAAAGATGAAAAAATTATTGAAAATTCACAGGGAGACGCCTAACCGGAGAAATAAAGTAATTAAAAAAAATCTGATGTGTCCAACACATGACTTCCTTGCACGTCCATTAGATCAAAAATATTTTCGACGCACTTCCTCTAAATTTATTTGTTTGAAAGAGATAAAATATCAATAATAGTAAGGTTTAGCGATTTCTAGCCAAATATTTCGATATCGCCAAGCTGAGTTCAATTTGAAGGATTTCCTTCTGACACTTTATTTGGCGATATTTCACCAAAAGCCGACAAACTTGAGATAGTCAGCGAGATTTTGGGGATAGCCAAAGTAGTCATTGACCACAGACTTTCAATGAATTGAATGCATCTATACACCTCAATGTATTCAAAGTCATTTGGCTCACCATGTAAATAAATTCTCAGTCGATTGCTGTCAAAAAAGATATTGAAAACAGTTAGATATTAAAATAGTTCTAAATACAAAGTTAAAAAATCTACGGGTTAAAGTTTTAGAGTTATACAAAATAGGAAATAATTTTTGGCGCCAAATTTGACGATATTTCGGCGAAACTCGTCAATGTCGACGACATTTGGCGAGATTTTAAGCATGAACCAAACAATGACAGATTATCGCCAAATTTGGCGATATTTCGTCAAAACTCGCCAAGAACGATAACAAATGGCGATACTTTGGGCATGGACCAAATGACTGACTATCGCCAAATTTGGCGATATTTCGCCAAACCTCGCCAAGGTCGAGGACAGACGGCGAGATTTTGGGCATGTACCAAACAACAGTTGTATTATATTGAAGATGTCCATAGACATTAAGGTACTGAAATTCTTTTCGGTGGTCCTGTAAATAAACTCTCCAGTAGATTGGAACCAAAAATCGAGATGCACAACTAGATGTTACAACATTCTTATATATGAAATTTCATAATAGTTTTTGAGATTTGAGAGTTAAATATGCACACACATACACCAAAAGTCGCCAAGCTTGGCGACTTTTGGCATAGTTCTTGAGGGAGGCACGTGACCGTGGTCGGACCATTACCTAACTTATGTGGTAGGACAGTATTGTGCTTGAAATGGATGAATGTCCCTAAAATTGCTATTGACCGTAATGTATTGGAAATCTTTTGAGTGTTCCTGTAGCAGAACTATAAATGATAAAGACACTTTTTTTAATGGAGAAATTCATTTTCTAACTCTTTACAGCATATATCACTTCTGAGTCGTTTGAAATAGCCCAATACCTCTAAAAAACACTTTGATGAATTTCGGCCCATTGAGTGTAATGTATTTCGAATGTTTTGGGCAGTCCTGTAGATAAACTATCCAGTCGAATGGAACCAAAAGGGGAGGTGCACAACTAGATGTTACAACTATCCAAAATATGAAGTTTCGACATTCTACGCCTAATAGCTTTTGAGTTAGGCGAGTTTAATGAATTTCGGCCCATAGAGCGTAATGTATTTCGAATCTTTTGGGCGGTCCTGTACATAAACTATCCATTCGATTGCCACCAAAAGGGGAGGTGCACAACTAGATCATAGAACAATCCTAAATATCAAATCTCAACATTCTACGACCAATAGTTTTTGAGATATGCGAGTTACATACATACGTACGTACGTACAGACGGCATGGAAAAACTGGCCACAGTAGACTCGCCACTGGTCAAAATGAGTTGCAGACGCGTTAATATGATCGTGCATGCTAGCCTACGATGAGATGCATCGAAAAATTTTTTTTAATTAAATTTAGAGGTAGTCAAAATCGGTTTTTATGTCGAAATTTGGCCCCCAAAATTTTTCGGGATCACATTACTTCCTTATACTACGTACAAGGAAGTAAAAAGGAAAAGGCAGGATTACGGGAAGTTACGAAAATTAATTTAAAATAAAAAATCCCATCAAAACAACTTTAATGAAAAGGGAGGTATGAAGTATAGCCACTATATTTTAAGGTGCTGATTACCCACAGAACGGCAATTAAAAGGTGAACATTAATTTTAAACACCCTGAAGGCAAAAAACGGCCGTTGAAGAGAAAATTTAATCACAAAAAAAAAGTAAACAAAAGAGAAAACTTTACACTGCCAACACAAAATAAATACATAACAGCCCCCCAAAAGTAAGAAATTACACAGTGGTTATTTAAATTTTTTAACTAGAAAGATCTTAAATTACTAAAACGTTCTGGGTAGAGGTAAATTAAATTAATTATTAACCAAAGAAAAGTGATAATATAGTGACAACACCACACTTTAACAGTGTTATTCTATGAAGGTTTTAAATATTTTTCTTTTTAATATCAGAGAAACAAGCTTCTGCAAACAAGCAAAATATTGCTTACAATAGCACAATTCTCCAGCTAATGATCCAACAGTGAACGTAATGAGCTTTAGAACCCAACTGAACTGTTCGGCTTACCTGCATCCTATATATAGATGTTGGAGAAATTAGGTGAAATTTCCAGAAAGAGCCATTTCTTGAAGGGTCCCGATAAAGAACGAATTTTGATTAGGTCATAGAAATACAGTTGAATCACTAGGCTATTTCATAATATTAAGGCAGGGAAACAAAGATTACAGGCCCCATTAATAAAATTGCACGAACTGCCCGAAATGTCACAAAATTGGCAACTTTTGGCAAAATATTGCCAAATTTGGTATCAAAAATAAGTCCTCAAAAGTGAGGTCAACGAAGCTCTAGCACCAATATTTCTTGAGATTTCTAGAAAACTGTATGTTAAGCGATGGGAAAACCCGAAATTCCCGATCTCATGTTCTAGTTAAACGATTTTGATGCAGCAAAATGTAAAATTTATTTATTTGACACATAGGATATGAATTTTAAACTAATTTTAATCTCTGAAAGTCTGAACATATTGAAAATTCGTAACAATATGTTGAAATTTTGTTATGCTGATAAAAATAATTTTCTTCAATTGTGTTTTTATTTTTCCTTTACAATGCTGCTCTTTGCAAATGTTTCATGTACTACTAGTTTCCATCATATGTGTATCATTCCGATGTTGTTTATATTTTTTCAATGTATTGATCAGTTTTCACAGGAAAAAAGTCGGGGCTGCCATTCAAATTTGTTTATTGTAATCTTAACTGTGACAATTGTATTTTTTTAAATAATCGCAGTCTTCAATGCATAACTTTAAATAATATCCCTTTGATTAATGGAGCCGATAAACTGCTAGGGGTTCATATATTGAGATAGTTTTTTATTATAATCACTCTGTTTTTTCTGTAGTATTGAATGTGCCGTACTTTCCTTCATCAAAATAAACTTGTCAACAAATATATTTTTGAAGTGTAAACTTCTTTAGGTGTGTTGGGCACTTTTAGGATGGAGAAAAAGCATTGAATTGATGTGGCCATCATACTGAGATACATGAGGAGAAAAGGTGAATTGTGACATCATTGAATTTTAGTGCTGCCATCATATGTAAGAAATTTAACTTACTTTTAAATTGCGTCCTTTTTGCTTCCGCCAGCATAAAATTATTCATGCCTTTGCAACAAAGCAATTCCAAGTATGTAGAATCACAAGAAATTGACAAACAGGAAGTATTAATCGTCCAAGGTCAAGAGCAAAATTTTCACTTTTTGTTCACTTTCAAAAGTACCCTGCTTTTGTTAATGAGTGCTTTAAAGTTTAGAATGCAAAACAGGAATGAAAAAACTATGACACCCCCCTCCCTTGTTTATCGTAAGTATGTTAGCATATACACTGGCAAGTCACCTGTATTTGCTTGAAAATCCTTTTTCTCTACTTGAACACAAAAGGGCCACTCTTTGTAGGAATTGAACCAACATCACCTCTGCCTTCTAGAAATTTTTAAGTTCTCTAAAACCGAAGTCATGGTTCACTAAAACTGAAAAATGCAATGAACATTTCTGACGTATGTGGATCGGAACTAATAAAATGCATTCACTATAGCCGAAAGTTCACTATATCCAGGTTCATTATATTCGGAGTTGACTGTATTTATATTTTTGCATATATAAGCAGGTATAAGCAAAATTAAGTTTTTACAGTAGAAGGAGAATATTACTTTCAGATTGCATAAATGATTATAGTGTATATTACTAAATAATGTCTGTACAACATTCTTCGCATGTTCATAAAACTTACAACATATATTTGTAGTTTTTGTAAAAACATATCTTTTCTCTCTATTCTAAAAAAAAATTAACTCCAGCTGCTGTTGCACTGCTGTGAAAAGTTTGTCATGCTATCTTCTCCAAAACCGTGGGGATTGAGTTTCGACAAAGGTGTTCATGGATTCGGAAAATTCCGGGGAAGCCAGTAAGCTGACTTAAATTCAAAACTCCAATTATTTCAGAAGATATTAATGAAAAACTGAAAAAAGAATAACTGTTGCTAAGTGGCAATTTTTGCCATCATAAAATAATTCATGGCTTTGCAACAAAGAAATTGCACATGCGTACAATCACATGAAATTGACAAACATGACAAGTATAACTACACCAATTTTATGCCAAATTAAAAAGTATATGAAATAAATAACTAAAAGTGTTTTACACAAAGTTGACGATTTTCAAATAGTAAGTTCTCTTAGACAACAGGAGTTTAGAATTAGTGATAATTCGTTTTTCTAAAACAAAATAACTAATTGTAACAGATTTAAAAAGCGCTCTCTTGCCATTACATATGATCTGGCAAAATTGTATCTACAGGCAGGGTGAATCTAAACTGCGAGTTCCAAAATATTAGAACCCAATCTTGAAAATGAAAGAATCTTGAAAATGAAAAATAATTGAAATGCAGATTATTTTAAAGCCAGTTAGGTTCAGCTTGGGTATTTGCTACCAGTAGAAATATTTGGTGGTATTAACTATGCCATTATAGCAGTTATAGTACAGATTGGATATTTGCCAGCACAACGAGATGATACATTTCGTGGTGCTAAATTCGCCAGTCTGCTAAGGATTATGTATATGAATATATGGATGACAGTTTTCCTGGTAACCTTACATGATCAGCAATTATTGGTTATGAGCATGTGTAAATTGCCAAATAACAAAAAGTCGTCATTGGTGGCAAGCTATCCTATTTAATCCATAGTTTTTATCAAAGTAAACATATGAAGTACTGTTTTCTAAAAACGAATTATTAAGTATACAGAAGTTGCCAAATTATGAAAAATTGCCATGGGTGGCAAATACGCAAAGTGTCCCATAGGTTTTACATTATTAAAAAAACAGTTGAAACAGATGTTCTAATTTTATTACGCTTTAGCTCCTAATTAATATAACTTTTGAATGGCAGCATTAAATATCATTGTGTTTCTGAGGAGTGTAAATAATTTTTCCAGTGATTATACATGGAGTCCACACTCAGGTGGAGTATTGCTCAGGACCTGTATAACATGGAAAGTGTCTACCGTGTTAGGGGGATCTACTATAGTGTGAATTTCAAATTTTTATCTACCAATGAACATGCAATAACCAAGCAATGTGTAGCTCATATCTGATCTAATCTCCGGATTTTGTCTGCTGAAATTATGCCTTATTAGGGGCCGAATGCCTCATATGAAAAGCAAGCATAGTGACTCCAGGGGCCTTGGCCCCTAGTCTAAATGAATAAAATTAGACTTTGCATGTACGCTTAAAATAATGTGCGATTTATATATGTTTTAAGCATTTGGGACCCCGTATGATCATCAAAAAAAAAAAGTTTGTCTGTCTGTTGTTTTGTCAGTGATGCATTTTTTTATTGCAAATCATGTAAAACTGACTGAAGTGAATGAAATAAAATTTGGTGGTATGATAGGTGGTCACTCAGTTTAAACTATAGGCATCAAATTTTTTAAAATTTATTAGATTTTGAGATTTTAAAAAAAATGTTTCAAACTGCATGAATTTTTGTTTGCACATCACATAAAAATGACTAAAGTGAAAGAAATGAAATTTGGTGACTTGATTGGTGATCACTCAACTTAAGTTATAAGCGTCGAATTTAACATTTTTTTTAATTCGATTTTGAGATTTTTCTGAAAATCGCTTAAAACTGCATAAATTTTTGTTTTAGTATGCATAAAAACTCTATATAATTTGCACAACAAGTGTATACTTTCAAAACATTCTAAAATATCCACTTTTTATGCACAAATTGTATACAATCTGTATGTTTTTGCAAAAAATGTGCAGACTTTTTCCAGCTGGGTAGGTGCTATAATTTTCAATTATTTATTTTAAGAACTGTACTGAGTTTGGATAGCTGTATAGTTATTGTGCAGTAAAGTTAATTTGATAATGTGGAGAGTGTTAATAATTATATACTGTAAATTATTTGAATTATAAATCCATCATTCATCACAAATAAGCAGGATTACTTTTCATTACAACATAAGTACATAATTATTGATAATAATAAATTCACGTACATAATTATTGATTAAATCGAACAAAATCCAACAAGTGGAGAAAAATATGTATCGCTGATGTATACCGTACACATATACCAGCTGTGTCACATTGCGACCTGTGCATGCTCTCCTTCTCTCTTTTTAAATTTTAAATGTGCACACAAATCGAGTGCAAATTTTGAAATGTAATTAAATTTAAAAAATCACAAATTTAGAATGCTAACCCAGTGAAAGTTGCGCTAAAATATGTACAAACGTACAAAAATATGTAAAATTGTGAGAATTTCATAAATAAATGTGCGATACCCTTATAGCCTTAAAAAAACATTTAAAAAAATTTTTACAAAGAATTTCAAATGTATAAAAATGTGAATAAATGTTTATTTTTTTATATAAATACAATAACGTGTGAAAACCTGTTCCACTGCATTAATTTTAGACAGTTTGACAAGTTTTCACCTCTGACGTGCAGTCCGACGACTGACTGTTTGTTTTGATTTTTTTTTCTCTCAAAGCATGGCAAAGTGAAGCAGCACAATATGGCATACATTTGATTATATGGGATATTGCCATTAAAGGAAATCTAGATGGAGCAATTCGTTCAACTGCTCTGAAAGTTATAATTGAAAGCTGTTTAGAGCGTTGGTGTCTTGAGGAAATACTATTAAATAAAGTTATTGCAGAAGTAAGATCTCTTCCTTATTATTCTGTTCTTATTTAAAATTCATGAAATTTTGTACAAATTGTTTTAGTACATACTAGTGATATATTTAAGAGGGCCAAGGCCCATTCCGAAAATGCAAAAGAATTATTAAAAAACAACTATTTAAAGCATTTTTGCAATTGGAACCATGTGTCTCTGACTAACTGTTTAGGCCATTGGGTTATAGCCATTGAGCACAGTAAGCACTGGACACCCTGTATATATTATTGACAATGTATAAAAGCTAACGTACTATGAAAATAAACACTCAAAAAAACTGGTGTTATAAGATAAAATAAATAAAAACTTTTTGTATTTTTATGTTTTCTTTGTTTTATGTTCTTTTGTTTGTTCTGTTTTCTTTTCTTTTTCCTTTTTGTGTGTGTTCTTTATTGCTTTTATTATTATTATTTATTTATTTATTTATTTATATTTTTTTGTTTGTCCTTATTTTCTTTTCTTTGTATCCCTTCCCCACTCTCTTTTTTTCCCCCTCCTTGGTTTTTTTTCCGCCTTTTCTTGTGTCCGTGTGGCAACATGCTTGATTGTTTATCTTTTTCAGTTCCCTCTGCTCTGTTTGACGGAAGGGTTTGTCTAAAGAAGACCGAATGAATTTTCAGTCAAAATGATCATTAAATATAGAGTTCCCTCTGCTCTGTTTGACGGAAGGGCTTGTCTGAAAAAGACCGAGCGAATTTTCGGTCGAAACGATCGTTGACGCCTTGAAGTAACCTTTTATGTGTGTTTTTTTCACAAAGTTTTTATTTTTTTTAGCTAGCGTACTATGTTATGCCGGGGCATTATTTCCAAGTCCAAAAAAGAGCCGGGCAAGTATGAAGTACATCTCAATTTGTTTTTATTTTCAATCATGTGACAATTGCAGTTAGCTAATCTATATGTTACTCCTGGCCCTTTGCTAAACTAACAGAAACAATGTGTCTGGCCTTCTCTGTAAGCTCCCCCCCCCTCGAAAATATGCTACTGTTGGTCCTATGCAAACAAAACAAAAAACATCAGTGGGTCTGTCCATTGCTGTAGGTGCCCCCCCCCTCAAAAATATGCTGCCTCTAGCCTTACGCAAAACTAAAAAAAAACTTCAATGCGTCCGACTATCACAGTAGAAGACCTTTTGGAAAATAATCTACCGCTCATCCTATACAATCTTCAGTTTTGCACAGGACTAGCAGTAGCATATTTTTGAGGAGCCCTTTGGTAATGGACAGACCCACAATTTTTTTTTTTTTTTTTTTAGATTAGCAAATAATCAACATTAGCATACTAAGTAGCAAACTGTGTTTGTTACATGATGTTCAAAATGAAATGAGATGTACTTCATGTTCTGCTGGCTTGTCATTTGGCATTCTGTAGAATGCCTGGGAATTATACATTGTGTCTCAAAAAATACTGACCTAGGTTTTTATTCCTTTAATATTGATCACAGAGATATACAATAAATTAAAGAGTTACATTACAAAATGTACAGAAATTGTGGTATTAATTAAAATTTTCAGAAGTTAAAAATCTAAATAACTACAAAATTAAAATTTTTATATGGCGCCCCTACAAAAAATTCCAAATTAGTAAATGGTGCCTCATATGCAGGGATTGACAAAAGTTGCAAAATCGTAGGAGTCAGCAAAAATTTTTAGGAGTCATAGATATATTGAATTATATTAAAGAAAAAATTCTAGTCCCCCAAGGATACTTTTCAGTTGCCTGGGCAGCCGGGTTTTTTTTTTAAACCTGATCATACATTAATTAGGTGACGTACAAAATTTCAGCTTTTCATCATAAAAAGGCTGAGAAGTGAAAGTAAATATTTGTTAGCATAAAAAACTTTTCAGTGGCTCTCAAAGAGAAAAGAATCACTTCAGATGATTGCGATTCAGGAACTATATCCAAATTATAAATGAAAATACTGATTGCATAAATACATAGTACCCCAGCAATCGCACACACGTTTAAATTACGTATTCCCGATGTCAAAATGTCGAAAATAGGTCGATGAAAAATTACAGCAAAAAATAGCGTTTAAAAGAGATCACACATACATTGTGTTGTCGATGTTATAAAACGCCGTTCGATTTTGGTCAGGGAGGCGGCTATCTTCGACTGTTAATGTTGGTCGCCCTCAGGAGGTCTATGATCTGTCAATACATCGCCAATTTTCCGCTCATGGCTTGGGTGGTCTGAGAGACCCCCCCAGCCAGCCAAGAAGAAACACGATGGAGCATCGAGAAATTTTTTCAGCTTAGTTAATAGTCAGTTGAACATCGAATAAACAGTGCAGGGGAGACAGAATTTATGGGGTCCTTTCTCACGACCTTTGACATGTTCACCCCAACCGTTTTCTCAGAAAACAAATGCTTTTTTTTTCCTTTTTTGTGTGTATATTCGTTCATGGTTCGCGTGGCTCGTACTTTGCAGTTTTTTATGCAAGGGCAGAACTCGCTCCAGCGTGTAGTCAATGGCTGAGCTCAGCTGCGCTACACAGAACAGTAAAATTTCCATAGTTTTAACTATAAAAGTGGATATTTTTCAAGTATCTCTTGGAATATTTTTCAAGTTCAATGCTAACACGATTTATCGTTAACTTGGCATATTAATAAGTTTGTCTGGCTCTCTTTAAATTGTGTTGGCCGGTGATGTTATTAAAGTTTATCGGGGTAACTACAAATTTTAATTCCAGCCATCAAAATTTTAGAGGTGAGTTAAATAATTATTTAACTAATAATTATGTGCTTTGTTTCTTTTATTCATTTTCTTTTTAATTGCTAATTATAAGTCTTCTTATTTGTATTATAGAGTGAAATATAAAGGTACAATTGGCATAAAATCAACTGTTTACCTTAAGCATATGAAATATTTTTTCTCATTATAAGCACGAATTTACTTAATGTAAACTTACTGTAACAAAAGTCAACTTATTATTGCATTATGGCATAACTTACAATGAAACAGATTAAAGCACTTTATGCAAAGTTTTTTTTTTCTTTTTAAATTGTATACTAATATGTGTGCATTTAGTATGTAATTTAAACCTATTTGGAGTAGTAAAATTGAACAAATCAAAGAATTAAGAGAGATAAATAAAAAACTGTTTGTGTAATGAAATAGACAGAATTTTTCTCGTGGGAGGGTGAGAGGGGGGGGGGATTTGTAGCTAGAAAACTTGTTCATATTTTATTACGGGAAAACTATAATAAACTATGGAGATAAAAAAGCAGGCTTATTCGTCTAATAGAAGTGGTTCCTTGACGATTTCGTCGAATCCTGGCAGTTTATAAACGTAGTAATTATGCCGGAATTCCAGACATTTAGAGAATATGTCAGTCACACACCATTTACATACGTCGTGAAAGCATGGAAATTCATACTTCTTGTTAGGTGCACATGCCGTTTAAAAGGAAACATTTTATATTTCTAAATATAATACATTATACTACTAGTTGTTAGCTAATGAAAAGCAATTTTGAATTAAATGATTAGAAATAACAAGTTTTAAATTAACTTCTAATCGTTTAGATAAAGTTATAAAATTTATATTCATAAAAGTTTGAACATATACAAAAATATATTAAAGTTAAAATATAATCTTGATTCTTAATTTAACAGATAAGTAACTCGCACGAACAACTTATGTCACTAATTTACATTTTGAAGGGTTTCCATTTTTTCACCCGGTACATTTTATTAATCGTTTTGGCTGTATTAAGTATTTTTAATAAAAGGGTGCAAAAAATTATTTAATCTACGCTTATAAACTATCTAAATATTTCCATATATTGGTTAAAAAGTAACCTTTTTTATATAAAATAAGTAAATTATATTTACTGTTAGTAAAATTGCATTTTAAACTGTATTCCTTACTTAACTAAATTTACTAATATTTTATTTAATTTTTAAGTTACTTTTTCACAATCTTTCACCAATATATGAAGATATTTAGATTGTTTATAACATTGAATTAAACAGCGTACCCACCCCTCTTTTATTGAATATACCTACAGTAAAAACAATTCATAAAATGTACCGGGGGGGGGGGAAAGTAAACCCTTTAAACTGTAAAATAGAGACATAAGCTATTTATGCAAGTTACTGATCAATTAAATTCAAAAAATCAAGATTATATTTTTCTTTAATGTATTTTCTCTCTTTTCAAATTTTTATGAATGTATATTTTACAACTTCATCTAAACGACTAGAAGTTAATTTAAAACTTGTAATTTCTGCACATTTAATTAAAAATTACTTTTTATTAGCTAACAAACTAATATTAAAATGTATTATATAGAAATATAAAATGTTTCCTTTTTAAACGGCAAAAGTTCACAAGATCAGAACAGTTTGAATTTCCATTCCTTCACGACGTATGCAAATGGTATTTGTCTATTCTCTGAATGTCTGGAATTGCGGCATAATTACTACGTTTATAAATGGCTAGAATTCGACAAATTCTGCGAAGTCTTTAAAGAACGACTTCTATTAGACGAATATAAGCCGGTTTTCTCTGTCCTGTTGGAGCGATTCGACAACGTATAACGTAAAATCAACCACTATGAGCTGAATTTTATAAACGGATTCCGAGAATCTGTCTCCCTTCGCCGTTATAGCGACGAGTGTTCGACCAATATCGGGGATTTTCTCTTCCTGGCGGTCACCCTTTTCCATTCTTACGCCGTAGTTAAGCGAGATTGTTATCTCTCACGGTCTCCCCTCGCGGGTAATACGCCGTCGAGAAGTTCATCGCTCGACGGGCAAACAGGTGGACATATCCAAGGATTTTTAACGTCGATGATTACGTCGACGGCGACGTTAATTCGATGTATCGTGGCTGGCTGGGACTTTTGCTATTTTTGGTATTGTACAGCCCTTTACCAACTTCGTTCAAACATACCTCTGAGTCTATGATGAAAGGCTGAAATTTTGCAAATCACATAATTAATGTAATGGGCACATTTTATTAATTGGAAATTTTTTTGTACAGGGGCCATATAAAAATTTTAATTTTGTATTCATTTAGATTTGATCTCCTGAAAATTTTAATTATTATAAAATTCTGCAACTTTTTGCTACATATCTTTGTAATTCATTGTATATGTCTATGATCAATATTTAAGGAATAAAAGCCTAGGTCAGTGTTATTGGAACAACCTGTATACCATGCTTAGGTAAAGTATATAATAATTCTCTTATTTTATAATTTTGCCTAAAAATGCCCAGTCATTATATAGAATGATGGCTTTTCATACATGGCCAGCAACTTTTACAGGGTGTCTCAAAAAGTTGGTAACACACTTATCAGTTATCAATTATCAATCCCATAACAGTTTATCAATTAGAGATATGTAAGCAGCATAAATTGAAAAAAAAAATCTTCAAAATAAAGTAGGTAAAAATACTGAAAGAAAAATTCCTGTTATTAATTTTCAAAAACTTACAAATTATTAATCTGTATACGACCCCCCTTACAAAAACATTTCCATTTAGTAAAATGTTTCCTAAACTAATGAGGTGATATGTAAATTTTCATTTTTTCAGCATAAAACATGTCAGAGATATCTTTAAACACAGATGATCTCGGCTATACATTAATTTGAATGTAAACATTTATTACTAGTGCAAAAAATTACTTTCGTAATTTCTGTACAACCCCCAAAGTGCAACCTTAAAAAGTGATTTTTCCTTCAAGAGCCATTGAAAAGTGGTTTAAGACAACTCTCTCTTTACAGGTTTCTCTTGATACTTATAGAATATAATTCTCAAATTTTGTTCATCTCCTCATTAGTGTATGGAGCACATTTTACTAATTGTGAATTTTTCATGCTGGGCCCATATACAAATTTTTAAAAACTTAACTTTTTAAAAACTAACAAGAATTTTTTTTTCTTAACATACTGTTTTTCCCTCCTTTATTTTGAACATTTTTTCAATTTACATAGCCCACTTATCTCATAGATAAAGAATTAAAGCTTGTTAACATCTTTTTGGGACACTCTGTATATTTGTAATTAGTCCTTGTGACATTCTTAATTTGTTTATTTCTCTTTCTAGTCCGATATTCCTGCAGATCTATATGATTTAATTCACGATCCTGATTTTTTTCTTCAAAGAGAAGCACTTTCATGCTTATTTTTGTGGACAAAGTCAAAATGGCATGAAATTTCATCTTTATGTCTAGAGTATTTGCATGATGCTTCAGTATCTGCTATCAAAAGTTTGGATTTAGAAATGAAGCTCATTTCTCTAGATGTGTGGAATTGGTTGCTCAAAGAAAAATATAAATATGAAAAATTTTCAACTTCATTTCGGACTATAGAAGATTATATTACACATCTTACTACTTGTGGCTTTGGTTTATCTATGATAATTGCTCTTGAAGACTATGATCAAGCAGTGCAGCATAAAGCAGCCAGTATTTTAAATGAACTTAAAAAAACACTAATTAACAATGGAATTTCATTCAATACACTGCAACTGCAACCATTTACAAATGCACATAAGTCCATTAAAAGTACTGCAACTGAGAAATTGCTGTTTCCTGTTAGTAGGGAAGAAAAAGAAAAAGGTATTGATGTTGTGATGGAACTGTCTACCACTGAACAAATTACTAATATTTGCCGTCCACTTCTAGTTGATGACTTCAAGCATAATCAACATAAAAATGAAACAAAAAAAATAATGTGCGAAATGTCATCATTCTGGACAACTCTATGGTCGGAAAATGTAATTTCCATTCTGCAACCAGTAAAAACAACCGAAAATGTTATAGAATATGAATCACTTTTAAAAGATATCATTTTAGCTAGAGTAATGGAATGTGATTCAGTAGATGACATTCCTGATTGTTACTAATTGTGTAAAGATAAATAGTGAATTTGTGTGTAAAAATATAAATGATACAACTTTTGCATGATCATTTTGTAAATAATGTTTTGTAATTGGAACTAAGTAAATCTTTTTTGTTAAAAATAATTAATAGTTATTTTCTTTAATAAAATGTTCAATTTCTAATTTCTTTCATTTGGTTGCACATGCTGACATCTGTTGAAAACCATCTTACAAAAGAGCTTAGCTTGGTTATGTGGTGTTGTCACTATATTATCACTTTTCTTTGGTTAATGATTAATTTAATTTACCTCTACCCAGGATGTTTTAGTAATTTAAGATCTTTCTAGTTAAATTTTAAATAACCACTGTGTAATTTCTTACTTTTGGGGGGCTGTTAATTATTTATTTTGTTTTGGCAGTGTAAAGTTTTATCTTTTGTTTACTTTTTTTGTGATTAAATTTTCTCTTCACCGGCCGTTTTTCGCCTTCAGGGTGTTTAAAATTAATGTTTTCCTTTTAATTGCCGTTCTGTGGGTAATCAGCACCTTAAAATATAGTGGCTATACTTCATACCTCCCTTTTCATTAAAGTTGTTTTGATGGGATTTTTTATTTTAAATTAATTTTCGTAACTTCCCGTAATCCTGCTTTTTCTTTATTTTATTACTTTATTTCTCCTGTTAGGCGTCTCCCTGTAAATTTTCAATAATTTTTTCATCTTTTAAGTTTTGCTTGCGATTTCACGCTATTGCATCATATTCCGTGCCGGTTGCATCAGATCTCGGAGATGACGCTAATCTTTCCCGCGCTTTTCCTCCGAAATTGTTCTAGAACATTCTTCCCCCTCCCAGGTTGGACTATCCCGGAATGACTTAAGGGGCACTCTCGGCTCTGATTGGCTGAGGGTAGCGGTTCCGGAGTGAGGAGGAGAGGCAAGCGCGCGATTTTTCAGCAGTTTTAGCTTGAACGTCCAGACTAGGTGGTGGTGTTTTTTTGCTCTTGTGAGCTCAAGACTCAAGTTCAGCCCAGCCTTGGGATGACTTGAGACAGCGTGCAGTGATGACCTGAATTCTGTAAAGAAAGACCCTCGACACCCAAGTTGACGCGATCGACCCCGCCATGATGTGATAGCCGTGATGATTTTTTCTACTGGCCGCTGAATGCGTACCAAGCTCAGCAGATATGGAGCGCGGATGAGATGACCTGCTAGGCCGACGCACGTTCCAGCCCCCGCCGACTGTGTCGCTGATTAGCACATGGCCCGCCGTGCTCCCATCAACTGAGGACCCTGCCCTCGATCGCCAAGCCGCCAGCGCCCATGTTATGGTGAGATGTTTCCATGCTTAACCATTTCTTGTTTTAATGCGTGTCCGTGAGTGGCGCCTTTAGATGGGTGTCTGCAATGTGGGCCTAGCCCCGAGTCTCCGGACTGACTAGAGGATTTGATCCTTCTTTTTTCTACCAAGATCTCTAAGTATCGCTGCTTCTCATGGTGTCTCAAAATGGTGGACAGTTCGCGTCATCTGCCCCCCCCCCTTTTTTTTTCTTCTTTTGTTAAGGTGTCATTTTGTTATTTCTTTTTTTTTATGCCTATTTTTTGTTTAAATTTTTTTTTGACCATCGGTCATTCTGTAAAATTATAAAATTGGGATTGAATGTAAGTTTGTTGAAATGTACCATACATTAAAGTGATAATTCGTTTACAACAGTAGCATCTAAGCTAAATTTTTATAAATTGTGATTTCAAGCAAAACATGATTTTCTTCTATATTTAAATTTTTGGTTTGCAACCATGGGTACCCAGGGGTTTAAATTTTTCTCTTTATTACCAAAATCTATGAGTGTTACCTGATCTTTTATGCAGCACTGGAGCAGGTGTTAATTTGATCTAAATCTTTTGTAGTTGATTTAAATTAAGCTGTGAGTTGTGTCCTAGATAAGAATGTAAATTTCACCTTTTTATTTCACGGATCATTGTAAATTGCTGCTGAGTCTTGCATATAATTGGTAAAGTGTTCATTGTGCTGCATATTATGTTTAAATATTTTATCTTGATCTAATATGTTAATTGGTTAAATAAAATGTGTTCAATCCCATCTTTTAGCTCTCTTTGCTTTGACAACATTCTACACTAAGGGCAGCAAGAAAAATCCTGGGTTATTTTATTCATTCAAAAAAAAAAACTACACAACGCTTTTCTGTTTCTTTCTTAAACTGTGAAAATAAAATTGTGGTGTTCCAAATTGGAACTACACCACAGTTAAAATATAAGATTTTACTGCAATGTGAATTTTTTCAATTCAGCCCTGAACTTTAATTGCAAGGAGTGGAATAATAAATAAAATTGCAAAAATAATAGTTTGATATTAGAAATTTCAGAATATTCTGAAAAAATTCTATTCTGAAAAAATCTTCATTACTATAATTTTAAATTGATTTTATGCATATACTTCATTGAAAATTTCTTTTAAAAAAATCAAAATACCTTTTACTGTTATACAGGGTGATTCATAAAAGATGGGCAAAATTTTAATAGGTGATAGTACACACCCAAACAAACAATTTTTATTGAAGAATGCACCGTCAAAAACAAAACATAAAAATCTGGAGTGACTAAACTCGACTTTCCGAACACTTACGTTTAAGATCTTACCCAGCATTCAAATAAATTTTAATCGATGAATAATTCAAACATATATATCAAGCTGAAGCTCAATCGAATGCGATGTTTAAACGCTAGCGCACTTTCAGTAATTTCTCCCCATATACCATAATGTAAAAGAAATCTTTGTCGTAGCCCTGTAGAAAAACTCCGGTCTTACAATGGTGATTTATAACATATATACTACCCAATTTGAGCTCAATCGAATGTATCTTTTAAACGCTAGCGCACCTTCAAGAATTTCCCCCCATAGGCCATAATCTAAAAATCTTTGTCGTAGCCCTGTAGAAAAACTATAAGTCCTATACACACCAAAATAAATACCAGTCTTATGATGGTGGTTTATAACATATATATCCAATTTAAGCTCAACCGAATGAACCATTTAAACGCTAGTGCACTTTCAAGAATTTCCCCCATAGGCTATAATGTAAAAGAAATCTTTGTCATAGCCCTGTAGAAAAACTAAGTCCTATACACATAAAAATCAATACCTGTCTTAAGTTTGTGGTTTATAACCTATATACCCATTTTGAGCTCAATCGAATGTACCGTTTAAACGCTAGCACACTTTCAAGAATTTCCCCCCATAGGCCATAATGTAAAAATCTTTGTCATAGCCCTGTATGAAAACTGTAAGTCCTATACACACCAAAATCAATACCGGTCGTGCAACGCTGGTTTATAAAATATATACCCAATTTGAGCTCAATCGAATGCCATGTTTAGGAGCTATCGTGTTCACTCACATACATACATACATCTCATAAAAACAGCATAAATGAATTCAGAAGACCTCAAAACATGTAAATACACCAAAATCTCGAACTCAAATTTTTTCATGATTGCAATACTTTCCTTACATGGTACATGTTGGGAAAGTAAAAATGGTAGAGGGTGCCAAAAGTTATGTTCTTAAACAAGGCAAAAACACACGAAGAATGATTAAGTTATAAAAACAAATTTAATGGCATGTGATTACAAGAATTGTTCAAAACATTTACCGGCAGCTGCTATGCAGGCAGTACAACAGCAAAGAACAGATTGGCAAACATTCTGAAACACACTAGGCATATCACAAACTTCACCTGCAGCAGCCGAAAGCTTGATGACAAGTTCCTCTGCAGGTTCAGTGGAAGTCTCTTACAAAAGCACCTTCAGCTGTCCCCAGAAAAGAAAAAGAGACATAAAAGATCTGGGAAGGGCGGTAGCCAAGCTACAGGACCACCTCGCCCAATCCATTTGCTTGGAAAGGTTACGTCCAGATAGTTTCGTACTCCTTGTGCATAATGAGCCAGTGCTCCATCCTGATAACCACATTACCTGCCGGATGTGTGGAGGAACATCGTTCAATATGTCTGGCAGTACCTGTTGCTGAAACAAGAGGTATTTATTCCCATCATGGCATTTTGGCAGAAGATAAGGGCCCAGTAAGTGGTTGCTGCTTATTCCTTCACAAACATTGATAGAAAAACATCGCTGATGCAAATGTGGATAAATAGCATGTGGATTTACTTCTGTCATACATGCTGATTGTGGTTGTTAATGTCCCACCACACTTGAAGGTATATTCATCCGTGAAAAGAACAGTTGAAAGAAAATTTGGATTAACAGCATTCTGCTGTAGAAACCAGTGAGCAAATTCACACGACGAAGATAATCGCTTTATGTCAGGCCTGGACTCGTTGAACATGATAAGGATGCAAACGTTCATCATTGAGTACTCGCCATGTTCTGGATTGCAATACCTGTAACTGTCTGCCCACTACTCGTGCACTTGTACTTGACTGATCCGCCACTGTATCTAAAATGGCTTCTTCCACCATTACATTCGTCCTTACACAACCTGCATCTGACCGGAACCTATTTCACACAACTGCCAGTGCAAGGGCTCAAATGTTTTCCAATTGGGTAACAGCCTGTTGGGAAATTGCTCTCCGTACAACCGTTTAGCCTCTAGGCTATTTCCATTTCCAACTCCATAAACGAAATGCATATTGGCTTTTTCCTTATTAACCCTCCAAGCGGCTGAGACGTAAAATCCCATCAACTGCATTCCAGTTTTCACTGCAAAGCATCTACAATTTAAATTGTTTATAACTCTCACGTATTATAAGAAAAAAATTAATCTTAATGTTGTACATATTTTGACGTTGATTTTTTAATAATTACAAATGTTCCTAACAAAAATTTTTTTTTCAATAATTTTAAAGGCTCTTGAAAATTTTACCGTGAAAACAACTTTACATTATTTGCCCATTTCTAAGACGCTCAGAGGGTTTAAGAAGGGCAACATCTTCAGATGCATTACTACCATGATTGACAATTGCACACTCGTATCATCAGCAGCTTTTATCTTATAACTTGTAACGAAAATTTGCATACCAACTCTTCTTCTTCCCATAACATGCAAATACTAATTACTCGCAGCGCAGCGCAGTAACTCGCAACAGGAATGCAGCTTTCACATTTGCATGAATCGAGTTTCTAAGTGCCAGCACCTTTGCGATTTGTTTTCGACCATGCATTCTTTGATAAAAATTGTTTGTTTGGGTGTGTATTATCATCGCTTAAAGTTTTGCCCATCTTTTATGAATCACCCTGTAGTGTTGAATAGTCTTTTTTACAAACATCTTTCCCACTTGAAATTATGAAGAACATTACATTTTAATAACATATGAATGGATTATAATAAAATGAGAAAACTATCAATTACAAACTTTTATTGAGACTGCCATTAAAATATACAGAGATCATTATACAAAATTTTCTAAAAGTTCTATTTAAAAAATAAGTTATTTTTACTACAGATGTACTTTAATTGAATATTTTCTGATGAAACATAAATTGCTTTTATAAAAAATTACTATCAAAACTATTACTTTTAAACCATTACAAAATTTGTTCAAGCAATCATATTTTCTCTTCTTAAACAACAATCATGAATGTTGATGAATAAAAATATATAACCCAAGATATTTACAGATAAAAGATACATCTTTTGACTCCTTGAGACATGCATGCTGTGAAAATACTACAGATAATATTTTATGCACACATTTTTGGATATTAGAAAAATCACTTCATTTATTTGCTTTCCAAAGATGGCAGTGCTGCAATATTAAAAATGATTTAAATTTAATTTTATTATATGTATTATAACTAATAAGCTAAGTTCTAACTCAAGAGTCATACTCTTGAATACATTTAATTAAAAAACAACTAATTTTTACATTCAATGTTAAAACTTGAGTGTACACCACAACCCTTCATGGTTTTCAAATATAAATGGTTGATACAGAGTAATGAAATGCTTTAAAAAATCAATTACTACATATGTGATAATTAAGCAAGCATTTTTCTCAAAGGAATCACCACCAGGTGTTGGATATGTTTCAAACTATTTGACCCAAAATCAGAAACTAGCAGTATAAATAGTTATAATTGTGCCGCAAGAAAAGCACAAAATCTGTTCAACAGCAAGATCATAAAACTTTTCTGGTAATAAAATAGTTTTATTGCATAGAAACAGATTGAAAGGGGGGAAACTGTTTGCATTGTTGTAAGCAAGTTCAAATTATGCTCCAGAATGGAAAATACTTACTTTTCCATGTAGTTAATATTCTTTCTCACAAAAAGGTTGTTGTAAAGAGTTTGTACTATGCATTTATATACACAGTGAAAAGATGTTGAACATGAACTAAGGGGATTGAACTATTTTTGTGTTAAATAAATTTCATTTTAAATAATGCATGAAAAAAAAATCACTCATACTTTTGATATTCTCAAATTTTGTAAATAATATCTCCTGATTTAGTTTAGATTTACACTTAGTTTAACTAAAGAAACCCCAACAATTTGTCTGCTAAATGAACAGCATTTCTGTGATAATTTTTTCAAGAACCACACAAATCAAGAAAGAAATATGAGAAATTATTGTATATTACATAATTCACTTTTTATGAAGAAAAATATTTTAAATAGGAAATTTGACATAAATTGGAGAGTATACAAAATATTTAGCCTATTTTTGCCCAGACTACTACCATCACATTCCCTAACTTTTGCTGATGCCTGCAGCAATAAATACTGACATGAACTGTGTGAAGAATTATTTTCTTCTTTAAAAAATATGTATGAAAGAGAAATTTTCGCATGTCTCACTTTATCATGTTCAGCATTTTGTGGAAGTAGCATTTCATACTCATGAATTAAAAGTAAGAAAATTGAATAATATTTGCAACCAGAAGTGAAACTGAAACTTTGGGTGTCCCATATACAGAACACTAGGCATAAAAGGATTAAGCATTAAGGATACACATCACCTCAGAAAAAAGCTCTGCTTATAAGAATACTGGGTGATGAAAATAGATGTTACAGCAATTATCTCTTGAACTGTAAGTGATCAAAATAAACTTTCAATTTGAAAAGTTTGCAAATTTAGAGGCTTTAGATACAGTGATTTTTTTACAAGGGGTTATATACATGTTAAAATACAAAATTTAATTTTTAAATGGTCCCTCATTTCCTATCACTAATACTTGAGGAAATATTGCTCTGCGTCAAAGAAGGTAATAAAAAAATCCCATGTCTCCAAGTAAAATAATTATTGAGATATTTACTGTTAGAAATGATGACTTGCATTACTAAACACAGGTGAAAAAAATGTTTACCTTAACCCATTTGTGCCTAGATATTTTTGCGACTTTCTTCGATTTTCGCCAATATCAGCAGTAATAGATACATTTCTGATGTCAACTTCTTGAACAAGGGATGATTTCTTTTAAAATCTTTATGTATAAAAATTGAAGTGTCAACATCCTACTAGGTCATGTTAAAATATTTTGTGGAGTTGAGGTTCAATACTCGTGAATAAAGACTAGGAAAAATAAATAACGTTTTCGACTGATAGCGATAATGCCGTCCCAAAAAAGGGACGCTAGGCATAAATGGGTTAAGGGACCAACTATGAATTGATAAAAGTTAAACATGATCCCTGTATTGGAAAATCGCAATTAAACCACATTCAAACTTGTGAATTTAACAGGTTTAGGTTTAGTTTTATTTAAACTGATAGGTACTGCAATATGACAGTATTGATAATTTAGTCTTTTAGGAGGTCATCCACTAATTATGTCACACTTCCTTACTTCCAAAGTTTACTAGAGAATGACAGAGAAAATAGTGTAGGTTAAAATAATTAAAACTTTGAATTAAAAAAAAAAAAAACCACCACATAAAAGGTACTTATCATTCTGTACAGAACAATATTTTTATATTGTACCACATATTAAAAACACATGTTACACATCTTAAAGATGTGTACTTTGCTAACCTTAGTGAAGTACCCAAAAATTATGCTATTATTAACAGACAGACGCACACTAATTCTAATAAGAGTAGATACAGTATGTTATACATTTATACATACAGTATACTTGGATTTTGCATTAATGAAAACACATATTTCATGCCAGAAATTTTCATTTGGTGGCTACATGTTGAAAACTAGAGTACACAGCACATAGCTGCTTTCAACAATCCTCATATTTTTCAACAGGCTGGATAGACAGGAATTTACTGTATATAAATAATACATAGAACATCTTTCCAAGTTGTTAAATGATACCTCTGCGGGGGTTGGTCCCTCCCCTGGAATTGGTTCAAAATTAGGGGACTACGGCTAAATCGCACTTCCTCCCACTGGGGCCCTAAAATTGGAAGGCACTGCCCATCACCTCCCTACCTAGGCACCGCTGCTTGCAGTTGTCAGGGGGTATCAGAAACAACAGAACATCTTTACATATCTATGTTGTTCAGTGCATTATATTTAATGCAGTCTATTTGCACACTACTTATAGATGATCATTTAAACTAAAAGATTTTTTAATGGTCCAATATTTGTTTACATGTAAAAGTCCTCAATGAAATTTTTTTGTGCAGAGTGACTTTTATTTCAAGTTAAAAGAAAACAATTATTTGAAATCGCAAAGCATACTGATGGGGACCATAATATTTCACCGTATATAGTATAGCAAAGTTCAGTCTCACTGCACACAGAAAATAGCTTTTTATAAATACAGAAATTTTTAAAAAGACATTCAAAAAAAGTTTCTGAATGCAATGCTAAATCACTAAGAGCATGAAGCATGATAATGTTTTTAGGCTGATATGTGCAGGATCTAGAAGGAAGGAAGAAGAAGTAGGTGTTATACTCCTTTTCATAAGGGATACTCAAACAAGCAGTGTTTGGAAAGTGAGCAAAGTTGCAGAAAGATTGCTTTTTTTACCAACAGCTCTCGTTCTCCCCCCCCCCCCAAGTTCCAACTGTTACATGCATAGAGACTAAAATTACATATGAATGCCCAATTATCATATTACTACAATGAAACATGTTTATACACTTTGGTTGATATAACACCTCAAAATGCATATTTCAAACATTAGAAATTTAGAGTACATCTTAAAGAGTCTTTTATCAAAGGAATTAGCAAATGGAAGATTCTTTTCAGTGATTGCATTCCAAAGACTTGACCAATCACTTCTATTTTGCTTCATAAACCATCTTCACAATGGCCACACTACCATTGTGCTAAATTTGATCAAGATCTCATGAGCAGCGTCGGAGGAGCAAGTGCACAAAAGTCAGAAGATTCAATCATAAAGCCTAACTTCGCCTTTCGCTATGGCTATGCTCAGCAATACATTTTCTGCATTGAAATTAAGTTGAGCATTAGACTGTACCAGCCCTAAATAATCTATTCCAAGTCTAAATAATCTATTCCAATTTTTATATAATTATGTATTATAAATACATATTTTAAAGATACAAATTAAATACATACATACAGTAAAAAGTTAAAATCCAAACATAAATCAAGTTCTGTCTTTGTTGACATGCTTACACAACTTCAATGATTATGCTTCTTTTTATGCAGTTTCAAAGAATAACTTTGGCGAAATCCTTGGGTGCAAATTTCGCATTTGTAAGGCTTTAGGTTCTGATGTATTAACATATGATACTGCAAATTATGCTTCTGTGTGAAACCTTTACTACAAAGGGAGCACTTAAAAGGTCGTTCATCAGTATGAATATGCATGTGAGAGTCAAGTTTTACTTTTTGGTATGTAGAAAATGAACAGATTTGGCAAGTATAAATCCCATTATCATTTTGTGGGATGCTGAGACTTTCACATAAGGCTTCTGTACTAATTTGAAGATGGAAATCACCTAAAAAGAAAAAGCAGAACATTAGAACATTTCTGTTTTAATGTGCATGTGTGCACATTTATTGTCAAACATAATTTGATTTACAAATTGCTCTTAAGACATCCTGTTTTATAAAACGGATAATTTTTCAATCAAAATTCATTTTTTTAAAGCTATAAATATAACTATCTAAAACAATAATTATCTTTGATACATTATTCTATTATCCTAATGAATACACTGTATATTTTTAAATCGGAGTTGCATACAACATTCAAAGAAAACATAATTTCAAGAATTTTATATTTAAAGCATCTTTCAGAGTACAGTTAATCCCAAATTTGACACTTTTCTGGGGAACATAAAAGGAAGCTTTATGTTCCCCAGAAAAGTGCCTTTTATGTTCCCCAGAAAAGGCACATCATCAATATACAGGTATATCTCAATAGTAACATTTCCATACTATTGAGATATACCTGTATGAATTCGACACTTTTCAAAGTTGAATGCTTTTTGAGGGAACAGCATATGTCCAACTTTCAGAGGTTTCACTGAAAATTGTTTAAAATGACATCAAAGCTGACACATTTTATATAATTTTATTTTTAAACTAAAAGTTTTAACTTTCATAACTTAAAATGGCATGGTATGCACTTAGAAAATTTTCACAATCAATGTTTATGATGGAAGATTACTTTTTTTTTTAATTAATGCTAAAATTTTTATTTTTATGTAAGTGTGTTAATAAATAAAATGGTTAAAACTTGCATTTTATTCAACTATCTTAACTGATTGAAGAGAACTTTAAAATAATATGCTTAAAATATTATTCATTTTAAGCATATTATTAATTCTAAATTAGGTATTTCAAAATACTTTAGTAAATAAAGAGACATTTTTGAAGATAGTATTGCATATCAGCTAAGTTATAGATATTAGCTTTTTTCTCTACATTATATTTTCAAATAAAAGTATTTAAACTTAAAAGTAATAACTATTGTATACCGAAATAACTTATTTATATTGATTACTGATAATAAATATTAGAAGCCAGCACACCTCAGATAGTAAGAGTTATTTATCAGACACTATGTAAAAAATAAGAATGACTAATGTTGATCAACTAAAAATATAGCAATTAGACTATGGTACCATTTCAATAAAATTATACATAAAGCACAAAATGTTTTGACAAGTCTAATTTTAAAATATTTAACTACGAAGTATGTAAACAATATTCTTTTTATACATATTCAACTAGTATATATAAATCCTCGGATTTTGGAGCCTCATCAGGGGGAAACCCCCCTTAATTTTTTAGTTTCTTTATTGCCATATTAAAACGATATTAATTGACTATGTCATTCTATCTCTCACTCCTTTTTCTTTTATTCTTCCTTTACATTTATTTCATTGACTGGAAGTAGGAGGGTTTCCTGATCTTTCCTTGCAATTGCAAGCATGGGTCGATGATAACTGAAGTAACTTATATAATTTTTAGTACCTATCTTAACACACCAAAAATTTTTATTTTCGTTATTTGATATTATTGAGAGAGCTTTAGGCGAGTAGGTTTGCTGTATTTTGCATGGTAACCCTATTGGCGAAAATCCAGAGTGGATAAGAATCCCAGGCTGCTAGGCTTATGTTTAAAATTATTCTTTTTTCCACTTTCACATTCGCTAGCCCAGTACCTGATGCGTTTACACCTTTTACAAGTTATTCTTGATGCATCCTTAATTTTATGATATTCAGCTTTTAAATTTGCCAAGTTCCAGTCGCCATTTTGAGGATGAATGATGCAGCCTTGAAACTAATGTTAAAAATCAGCAAATAAATAAATTAATCCATCTGGTGGCCATAACCTTTTAGAAATGTTAGCAGAGTTATGGCACAAACATAGTAAACGTGAGATTTTAACATACCATTTACTTTATTAAATTAGAATGGAAGAAACAGGCACATCACATAACAAGGTAACATCAAGAAGGAAAAAAGTATGCATGGGCGAGCACAATTATAGTTAAGTAGATAAATTATTGAGGGATACAGAATTCAGGAGGATAAGACATTGCACACACAAAAAAAAAAAAATAAACAATTCAATACTCAACAATTTATTCTTACTCTTATGTCGCATTTTTGGGACACATTTTTTGGACAATTTTCAATAAAGGGAGTGAGAAATAAAATGACATAAATAGATAATATAATATATATATTAATGACTAAGTTTATCAAAGACAAAAATTAACAAAGCTTTATTATTACACCAAATTATGTATCTATAAAGTTACATATGATAAAAGCAGAATATCGAAATGGGAAAAATATAATCAGTAAGTTTTTTAAACCCTCTTTTTAATTAATTAGATTGTATAACATTAATATAATGACAGACTAGTAAAAGAAATATTACTTATAAACACACTTTATAAAATTTAAGATGTGTGACTTACTTATTTAAGTTTTATTTTAGCTTCCTAAATAGCAGTACTATATAATACAAGATAATGAAGAAGAAATCAAAATAATTTTTATCATCAATATAATCAGAATGTGGTTTGCTTAAAGAGGAAATTAGATATTCTTTGAGATTTGCTTTCAATTTTAAAATATCATTTCTTAATAATAAATAATCAAAAAACCAACGTAATAAGACAGAGGCACAAATATAGAACCGTATCTTGAAAATAACAAAAAATTCAATTCTCGAATATAAAAGCTAGAAAATAGATAAATAAATTACAAAAACAAGTTCGATAAAATTTATGCATCAAATAGTTTTTGAAATTTTTGACTGATGCTTATTTTGTATGTTCTGGTGTACAAACAAGTGTTTTCTGTGTTTCATAACAAAAAATCAATAATTTCATTAAATGATTCATGTTCATTTACACTGAAGTAACTATCAGTAAATTTTGTTAAAATATAAGGTCAAAATGTTACTTAAACTACGAATACATTTTATTTTTACAAAACTTAAAATGAGTTAATATATTTTAAGTATACCAAAGGAAAGAAGTTTTCAAACATAGAGAAAGAAGTAAAATATTTCTAAAATTCTTTCAGTTACTTCAGCATTCCTTAATAGTATATCAATCTCACAATGGAATTTCGTAGTTAATTTATTAATATACAATATGTTAAAAACTTTTTAAGAAATAAGACCTACTTTTAAAAGCAATAAATATTAAATATATTCTATTTATAATTGAAAATATTATGAAAAAAAAAATATAATATATATATATATACATTTCAAACATGATATCTTATGCACTATATACAGAATTTAGTGATATGGAAATTCCTGAAAGAATTATTTTGATATAACTTACACATTTTGTAACATTTCTTACAATATTGACTCAATAATGCCAAATCTATGTGCATTTATATTTTGTTAAACACTTTTAACAGAGTGTATTATTAAAAAAAAAAAAAAAAAAAAAAAAAAAAAGAGAGAGAGAAAAATAGTTTTTTTTCCAGAGAGGGTGTGTGTATGTTTTTAATAATTTAAATTATTCATTTTTACAATATGAAACAATCATAAATCTGTGTGCTATACTGGGTGTTCATAAACCTGAGTGCTATCAAAATGATTCTTAAATACTAAAATAATTTACATTAAAATCCCGTGATATTAAAAAAAAAAAAAAAACAATATTAAGGTTGTTGTGCAACAACTGTATACAATGAGAGCCCCATGTTGATCAATGAAAAAACCTATTTGTCACCTCACAAGTATTTAATAAAAAAAAATACATTATTTAAAACAAATTGAGGAGAAAGTTTGAACAGTTCTGCAACTCTGGAAAATATATTAATTTTCTGAAGAGATTTTAGATTTTTATGTCTGAAATGAAATGCACAAAATAAGACTTTTACTACTTAATCAATTGTCCCTTTTTCAACCTACAAGAAGTTTTTATTAAAATTATACAACAGCCATAATTCCCAAGGAATAACCTGGCAAATTTGTGGTGACAGTTGCCCAATAACCTTACGGTATACAGTGTGTCCTGAAATTCATCCACCAAACTTTAAGGGTGGGTAAATACCATTTAATTAAAACCATTTTTTGTACTGCAATTTAGGGTCAAAAATAAAAAGGGAAGGACAAAAACAAGAAATGCTGAGAAAATGGAAAAAAAAAAAAAAAAAAAGCTTACATAATACTTATAAGTGCTCAAATCTGTCATTACCAATATAGATTTTGCAATGTTTTCATAAGAGTCCATTTGAGTCTCCCAGACAAGTTCCTTGAGGTATCCCCTTAAAAAAAATTGATACTCCATAAATCTGGTGAATGTGCTGGCCAAACACCATGTCCAATCCATCAAAGGCCAAACATGGCATTGAGATAATTAGGCATATTATCAGAAAAATGAGTTGGAGCCTCATTTATGCACAGGACATTTTATTTCTGAACCCACATTATTAAACAAACAATTCTTTTTATGTATTTTACCGAGAAGCCCATGGAGTAATAATTTGCACATTGTAGTGCAGTGCCACAGGTGTGAGATTTGATTTCCAAGCCAGGCAAGGTTCACTCATTTTTTCATACACTAAGCAGGTCGGTAAAAAGAGGACCAAGCTCGCTTGAAATTAAACACTGAAGACTGCATCAAGCTGACCACCTGGCTGGAGTATATACAACTGCACCCCAGAGCCCTTGGCTTCATATGGGCTGTTGCTCCAATGTTTAGTTTAATGTATTTTATGTACCCTTAAAGTTTGGCTAATGAATGTAGGAACATCCTGTATATTTAATGTCTATGAAATTCTTGGCAAAAAATTAAATTAACTAATTTTAACAAGGCTGTCTGTTTTGATTCAATCTGAAAAAAACAATATCTTAATAGAACTGTAATTTGTGAACTTGACTTTTTACAAAGAGCTCGAGAGTAAGAAGAAAAAAAAGAATACTTTAGTAACTGTTTTTTGAAATTGTATGCAAAAAAAAAAAAAAAAAAAAAAGTCCCATTCTAGTCATCCATATGTACTCATTATTTTCCTGAACTGTATTATTAAAAATTTAATTTATTTTCTCTAATGTATAAAAGAAACACACAGTGAGAATGACATGATAAGAGGGTTATTTGATAGGGAATTAAAATACAAAAGTAAAACAATCTATCTGAACCTAGAAAAAGTATTACAAAAAAAGAAAGAACAATTAAGACTTCAACAGGAACAAAAAGAAACTCTTTTATTTGCTTTTCTTAAAAAGTCTGCTAAATTACATAGTTTGCTCAAATTAATCAGAGCAACATATATTATAGCACATCAAAATAGTATAATTTGCACAAGCACTAATCAAGAAATGTCCTATGAGTAAATAACTCATTTCACTAGGGACATGCAGACCAGCAAAAAATTAAAGAGGTTTTTTTCTCTTTCTGCAACTTCTGGTGTTTCTTATACTTTGCCCGCCAAGGGGGATAGACAGAGTGGAAAACTTCAATAATCAAAGACACAAACTGATGCCAACACTGAATGCAAGGCTCTGCAAAATTTTCTGCAGGAAAAAGTCTTTATCAAAGCTTCTACTGTGTATTTTAAGCAGTAAATACCAATGGTAACCTCAATATATTGCCAACACATCTTATTCTCAAATTAGCCTGAATATAGTGATTTTCTACAATTAACTACAGTAAAACTGCATTTTTCTGATCATTCATGATTCTAGTGAAAAGAGGTATTAACAAATATTTACAAATAAATACAATTCACATATTTACATATAAATTCATAACAATATGTATTTTCATTTACATATATACAAAAATATTTAAAATTACAGTAATGTACAATTGTATACAAACTATGGTTTAGTAATCCAAATCCCCCCCCCCAATAATTTTTTTATGTCCAGTTATTTAAGTGTTGTTTGACCATTATAGCTCTACAGATGTTGATTTACTAAAAATAGCATTAAAATCTTTGTTGAGAGAGTATGAGCTAATAAGATTGATTTTTAAGATTATATTACTGCACTGAAATTACAATGAACATTACACCCTGAGAGTTTTTTAGGTAGGCTAGCCATACCACAGATTGTATCTACTATGTCGGTGGATTGATGCCAAGACAACACTGCCAAATAATAATTTTGTTGTAACCATCTAATAAAACTAAGCAATTAATTATCATATTATGATTCATGTGTGCAGTTTTGCTTCTTGAGCCATTCAGATGATGGAATGTTGCCATCATCTTAAGAATTACATCATAATTACATCATATGCCATATTTCTGCACAATACATTAGAGTTGTATAACTTAACTGATATGAGAATTTTAACAAGGACAGAGCTTCTGTGTAAATTACATTCAATGTCAGTTATAACCCATGTGCACTGAACAAATGGCTTTGAAGAGAGTGCTTTCTTGTAAATGTTTTCTTACATATTCTGCAAAAAAATGGGCGTTCTCCAGTGTGTGTACGTAAATGTGCTTTAAGATTTGTAACATAGACAGTAACATATGGACAATATGGACAAGAATGTTGTTTCCTCCTGCCACTGTTAATCACCTTCTGACGAATGCAGAGATTTAAAATATGTTCTCCTACAAATAGAATAATACAAATGTTTTAGTCTATAATATAAATATATTTTATAACATTTTACTATTGGTACAATGTACTATTAATATGATAATAACTAGCTGAAGTACCCGTCCTCGACGGGTTAGTGAATGAAAATTTCTAAAAAGCAAGAACTTTCGTCAGCATTGTAGGAGTGCACAGAATGGATGTAGTATGTTGCCAAAGTAAAGAAAGCGAAGTTATAATTTTCATGTATTGTTAAAATATTACAGGTTAGAGAGTAACTAAGTAATATCATTTCATTCGTTTTAGTCGTCATTATGTGATGCACGAACGAATATTTACGCATATTGAAATAATTGTCGCAAAATCTCAAAATCTAATCAATATTTTTGAAAAATTTGAAGCCTAGAATTTAAGTTGAGTGACAATCTATCATGTCACCCAAATTCGTTTCATTCCCTGCAGTCTTTATTTCGTGATGCTGGAACAAATTTTCAGCATTTTAAAACGATTTTTGAAAAATCTCAAAATGTAAGCAAAATATTTTTAAAATTCAACGCCTATAAATTAAGATTAGCAACTACCTATCATATCACTCAATTTCGTAACATTCGTATTAGTCGTTATTACGTGATGTTTGAAGAATTATAAACGTATTTTCAGAGAATTTTCACAAAATCTCAAAAATCTAATAAAAATGTTTAAAAAATTGGACTCCTATAGTTTATGTTGAGCAACCATCTATCGTGTGACCAAATTTCATATCATTCGCTTTAGTCGCCATTACGTAATGCGGGAACAAAGATTCACTCAGTTTTAAACAATTTTCGCAAAATCTCGAAATCTGATCGATTTTTTTTAATTAGATGCTAATAGTTTAAAGTGAGTGACCACCTATCATTTCACCAAATATCATTTTTTCACCTTTGCAGTTATTACGTCATGTGCGAACACAAATTTACGCAGTTTGAAAGGATTTTCGCAAAATCTCAAAATCCAATCAAAATTTTTTGAAAATTCGACGCCTATGTTTTAAGTTGAGTGACCACCTATCATGACACCCAATTTCATATCATTCACTTCAGTCGTTTTTACGTGATGCTTGAACACAAATTTACGCAGTTTGAAAGGATTTTCGCAAAATCTGAAAATCTAATCAAGATTTTTTAAAAATTCGACGCCTATGTTTTAAGTTGAGTGACCCCCTATCATGACACCCAATTTCATATCATTCGCTTCAGTCGTTTTTGCGTGATGCTTGAACACAAATTTACGCAGTTTGAAACGATTTTCGCAAAATCTGAAAATCTAATTAAGATTTTTTAAAAATTCGACGCCTATGTTTTAAGTTGAGTGACCCCCTATCATGACACCGAATTTCATATCATTCGCTTCAGTCGTTTTTACGTGATGCTTAAACAAAAAAAGCGTCACGGACAGAATGACAGAATGACAGACAGACAAACTTTTTTTTTAGGGTCGCATCGGATTCTCAGGTGCTTGAAACGGATAGAAATCGCAAAATTTTTGAAGTCCAAGAAATGTACAGACAAAAGTCTAATTTTATTTATATAGATAATCACCTGTTGAAATTTAAAGAAATAAAACTTTTTTAACTGTGTACATTAAATATTGCAACAAAACAGTTAATACTTTCATGTGCATTGGTTAGACATTCTAGTCACATAATCTGCCATTCATTGCAAAAATTCAGAAGCATTACTCAATTTTTCTATATCTATTTACCAGATAATAATGTTTGCACAAAATGATAAAAGGGCGACGAAGTGTTATGCACATTTTTCACCCATGTGGCAGATATTTTACAAAATAAGTTATTGATGTTTAATTAAATTGATGTCAGAAATTTAACTACACTGTCTACCAATAAGTATTTGGACACCTATGCAAATGACGATATTTGCGGTCCTGAGGTACGTCACGGCCTCCACCGGTATATATCATGTAGGAAACAGCATCGGCATTAGTCGCATGCAAGATGCCATGCAGTTCGGAGCTCTCTGATTTCGAGAAAGGTATAAATATTGGGTATCACAAATGTGGCCGATCCTGGAAGGTGAGCGGTGATTGTCGGAATGTGCCCCGAGTCGGCAGACCAACAAAACTGGGAGATAGAGACCGACGAGTGCTGTCCAGAGAAATTCGGAAGAACCGCACCCAACCGATGGCCCTCATCCGCAAGGAGTTTCAACAGGCATCTAGGAAGGCATTGTTTCAATGAATACCATCTGTAAGGAAGCACATCTGTTTGGTTTTCATGGTCGTGCTTCTGCCCATAAGCCTTTGATCACAAAGTACAACCGCGCTGCTCGGTTAATGTGCTGCAAAGCACATAGAAATTGGACCGTAGATCAGTGGAAACAGGTTCTTTGGAGCGACGAATCAAGATTCACCCTTTACCATTCGGATGGCAGGGTCTGGGTCTGGCATCTGCCTGGAGAACATCTTCTGCCAGAATGCATTGTGCCAACAGTCAAGTTCGGCAGAGGTGGAATTATGGTCTGGCGGTGTTTTTCCTGGTATGGACTGGGACCCTTGGTCCCCATTCATGGTAAGCTCAACGCCGATGCCTACTGCAATATTTTGGATGACAATGTGCTTCCTACGTTGTGGCAGTTTTATGGGTTGGACCCCTGTTACTTTCAGGACGACAATGCCAGTTGTCATGCTTCAAGGTTAACCAAGGCTTGGTATGGTGCCAATGGAGTTCATCGAATGGACTGGCCTTCCCAGAGCCCAGACCTGAACCCTATCGAAAACCTCTGGGATGAGTTGAATCGCCGAATCGAGGGGTGCACTACCCGTCCAAAATTGGTGAAGGAACTTCTATGTCTACTCCAAACCGAGTGGAAGACAATACCACTAGCTGTAATACAAAGACAAAGAGAGGAAAGTATGCCACGGAGGGTTCATGCTGTAATTGCCTCTCGTGGAGGCTCTACCAACTGTTGATTTTGAATAAAGTTAGTTTTTCTTTTCTATCACAGGTGTCCAAATACTTATTGGTAGACAGTGTATCACTCCAAGCATCAGCAAAAAAAAAATAGAAAATGTGACACAAATGTTTGAGCTGGAAAGGGTTAAAATTATTTCTTAACACCTTAACATGCATAATTTCAGTGCAAAAGCACCAATTTCTGGCACTTTCATCATCGATTGCAAAAATAAATAACCATTAGTCAAATTTCCCACCTCTGCTTCATAAGTTATGGAGATTGTTCAACAAAATGCTTACAGATGATAGAAAGATCTGTTAAATATTGTACTTTGTACAATAGGCATATTTAGAAAAAGTTTATGTACAATAGGTATATTTAGAAAAAGTTTAAAAGTGTCAATAAAATTCATGAGAAAAATTCCTTAAACACCACTGGCATCTACCAAATCTGTGAGAATAGGATGAAAATGCTTGTCCTTCAAAGGGTTAGAGGTAGATGTTGTAGAAAGGAATTTTATAAAGACACAGGGTTTCCCTATCCTCAATCATAATGTCTTTTCCACTGTGTTATGGTTATTTGTGTTTTCCTGAAACTAGATTTTTTCTACATCAAAGCAGGTAAATTTTATTCTTATGCAAAGGTTAGGAACAGTCACCACACAATCTTTTTTCAATTTTTAAGTACCACACAAAAAATTTTTAGCAAATACAAAGACTTGTAGTCATCTGGTTAATGCTTGTGTTTTGGAAAGTTAAAAAAAAAACTGCACTTTCATTTTTGAAAAATAAATAAATAAAATAAATTCACTAAAGGTTTTACAAAATTGCATTTAAAAATATCTAATCATATTTCAAATAATAACTAAACAATGCACTAGAAATGAAACAGTGCGTTATAGAAATAAAATGTATTTAAAATATTTAAGTTAGAATACTAATTAGAAATAAATAAATAAAGGACCATTGATATGAAAATACTGCTTTTCTTCAAATCAAAATGGGGTCAGGACAAATCACAAGGAGTGGAACATACACAGGAGGACATGTGCCCCTAAACTTGGTCTAAAAATCTTTTTATTTAAAACATTTATTTCTAAATATAAGAAAAACTCCCCTTTTGTACTCTTGATTTCGATATGTGCCATCCCAAAATTTCCATTCATGCTAAGCTATATCTAATGGGAATAATAATAATAAAACATCTTCACAAAATTTACAAATATTAAATAAAAAAGGAATACATGCATAAGTTAGATAGTAATCATTCACTGAGAGAAGGGCAATAGATTTCTTACCTTTAGCTAATCATTCCTGTGATAGCTCATTTAAGTAAAATAAAATAGTTTAATTTAAATACAGTCGGACCTCTATTTAACGAAGTCACTAAATCCTAAAAAAAGTTCATTATATAGAAATAGAGATTTACCTTTTAAATGCTCAGACCTGCATAAAACTTATTTTAAATTTATAAAAACTAAATATTATTGAAAAAAGGAGTTACTCACACTTTTAAAAAATAAATTATATCAATTTGTTTATTATTATTATTATTTTACTTACCAAAAAGAAGCCTGTAAGGGGGTAAAAAGATAAAACAAAACATCCCAAATTACACAGCACTTTTTATCTTAAGTAAATCATTTTATGATAAAATTAATGAATTTTAATGTCATTATGAATTTACTATAGTAAGTAAATAAAAAATACATTAACACACTAGTCTTTAAATTCAATTGCTGTAAAAGTCTGTGCATTATACAGGCGCAGCCAGGTCGGAAGGTGGGGAGTGCCAGGTGACAAAGTACTCTATGAACCATATAATACAAATTATTACTAAACATTTTCTTCTAGCTAAGGGGGTTGGGGGGCTACGCATCTGCATTAACAAATTAAATTTAAAAAAATAGTAAATACACTTCTAGATTACTGTGAATTTAAAATGTGAGTTTTTCTTTCCTCCAACCCTCTACTACTATTATATATGCTTACCGTGGCTAACGTACTGTATTGTAGGTTACTACAGCTCACACAAAACATCTGCTTGGGTATTTTCCCTGATTGCATGTGTGACTGAAGAAATATCCTTTTAAACCAATTTCTGAGACCACAAACAAATAGAGAAGTGGGAGAGGTAAAGCATTGCTGATTTCATTCTGTTCACACATTTTCAAAGAACAAAATATGTTTGAAATGTGCAAAAATATTTAGAGAAATAACGAAAAAAAAAAAAGTCAAATCATAAGAAAAAGTTCGTTAAATAGAGAATGAAACTTGCTATTTAGAGGTTTTATGAACAAATTCTCGAAATTTTCTTGGTTCCGAGGAAAAATTCGCAAAATAGAGGTTTATTAAATAGAGGTCAGACTGTAGTAGTATTTTTGATACATTACTAATCAAGTGTGTACCAAAATATATTTTCAGCAAAAGCCTGATTAAGATTCTAGAACAGGGTAATAGCACAAACCAAAATATAACATTTTCTTTTTTAACACCCAATGCAAAAAGAAGGGTGTTTAAAATTTAAAATCTGTCTATCATTCTATGTGTTTGGCAATGTAACTTTAAAATGAATGGACCTATTTTTGATGCTGCATTTTTTATTAAAAACCTTATTTAATCTGGATGGTTTTTAGATATGTTTAAGGAAAGTTGTTATGTCGTTTCATTAATATCAGATTAAAACCCTCATTATGGATGAAAAAGACCATCCACAAATGATGTCACACTTGGATAGAGGAGAAGAGGTTCAGGAAATGAGTTTGGGATAAGGGTGGGGGTGGGTGTAACAAGAAGTGTGATATCACATATTTTGGCTAAATAAAAACATTTAAAATCAGCAGACTAATTTTTAAATTTATTTTGAAATTAGCATAATTTGTATTACTTTCCTTTTATAAAAGGCATTCAAGTTAGGTTCAGGGAGTCAGTAAAATTTTTAACTTAGAAATAAACTTTCTTCAATTGTATAATAGTTACATTTTTTGCTGTAAACCTTAATCTTATTTTATACAAAATAAGTACACAAATGTTTGTTTAAAAACAAAATTTGAAATATGATCAATAATATAGATGGTTGATTGAGCAAGATTTAATAGCATAAGATCCAAGTAGGAGATATGCTGTGTCAGACAAAGGATAAAACAACAAAGGTAGAACATTATTATTAAAAGGTAAAGGTTTTAAAATGGGTAAAACTTAAATGTAAACTTGCTAGAAATGAATGAAATTAAAAGAATAGTCATGAAAGTGGATAAAAGTGGTGATAATATATTATCTGGATGGGTTTACCCATCCATATATCCAATAGACTGACTTGCTTGCATCATATCAGAAAAAGTAGATTAGCATGTTGAAGAAAGTAAAGTAAATTCCTCTGTGGGTTTTCACCCAAGATGTCTTCAAATCTGGAATGAGAACAGTTAAAATAGGTTTGATAAAAAGTTTTAAAAGCAGTAAAAGTGGTTAAAATATGACAAATAGTGAGGTGAGTATGGCAATCAAGGAACTTTAATACAGGCTCACCTGAAAGTAAGTGTTTATGAATAAGTCTTGTGTGACCGATGCAGAGACGAGTCAGAATCAAGGTGTCTACTAAATTTCTAAAATTAAATTTCCTGGGAAATCTCTCAATACAAACCTCCAATTTTTATAACTAAGATTTTGCTATAACTTACTTGGAATCAATTTATGCATTTAAGTTAGATTTTAAAAAATTACATTGAGAGTTTACATGTTAAGTAAGATACATCAGTAAAAGAGTATTATGTAAGAAACTGGTTGGTTCAGATTTAAGCAATATTGCTTGCACTAAGAGGGGCATGGTCGCAGCCCTACACAATTTAATTAATTTAATTTTTTTGATTATTATAATTTAATAAAAACTAAAAAAATTGATTTTTTTAATCTAATGAAATTTTACAAGATTCTACAGCTAATTATAATTTAAAATATATATTTATGATAAACAGTTTATCATAAACATTTAATAAAATTGGTAGTGGTAGTTATTGTCATTACATGTGCTGTGTGAACTTCAGTGGCGGATTATTGGAAATTTGTCGGGGGGGGGGGGGTTGTTTTGCCGGTGGGAGCGGTTAGTTAGAAGATTGACATATACATCAATTTTATGGAAGTACAATAGGATCTTTTACATTAATTTCTTATTTCTCGGGGGGGGGGCAGTCGACCCCTCTACCCTCACCCCCCCTTTAATCCGCCCTTGGTGAACTTGTTTGCATATTAGCGCAGTAAGGATCGCCGATTTTTATCCGGGCACCTACAAAACCTAGTGCAGATGAAAATACGCCTAACAACTTCAGCCAGAAGCATCAAATGAATTCAGATCTTTTGTTGTCTGTTCTGTTTTAGATTTTGTCATGGCCAATTTGAAAACAAGATTTTCGAGCTGTGAACAAATTTTTCATCTGTTTTCACCAGTTTTTGCTTTAATGGACCTAGAAAATGACAAATCACAAATCTTGTCTCATTATCCTTCGGACTGTGCAGATTCTGACAGCTTAGTTGAAGAAATTCTACACGTGAAGAGCATTCATAATCTTCCAATCAGAAAAGGACCAGATGAAAATTCTCAACTGCATTGAAAATAAAAATCGTCAAACAATTTTTTGTAACCATGTACTGCAATTAAACATTTTTGTACTATTTCAGTAATAGAGTGTGCGGCTATATAGAAGGTCTGTTAGTAGACTGGCAAACTTTTAAAACTTGGCAAAGGAGCATAACAGGCCCCAGACATCTTAACCATTTAGCAATTTCAGCAGTTAGAGAATGAACAGGGAACTCTTGACTTTTTTGACATCATTGAACAATTTAGTCAAAAGAAAGCTCAGAAGACTATTATTAACTATTCTTATTTTGTAAAAAGTGTCTATGACTCACATAGATCCAAATTTTCAATTTTTTTAACTACTGTATTTTAATCTGTGTTAAATATACCTTTTGTGGTAGTTTTTAAGTAAATTAATTTTATATAGTTTGGACTTATAAAATAGTTATCATAATTGAAGAGCTGAGTGGAGGAACATGTTAAGGAACAATTTAGTGATTTTTAATAATCAACTGTAAAATTAGTAGAATGTCTTCTTTTCATTCGTTCATTTATGTCCTGTTCCTCTATTGAAAACTATTATAATAAGGTTGGCAGAACTAATGAATGTCCAATAATCAATGTAGTCTTTAGCATGTTCTTTCATCCTGAAATCTCTATTTTATAAAAATGTCACTTAACACATTCATCTATTCCACACTTCAATACACTGTCATTTACTTGCTAACACTGTTATTAACACTGAGGGACCATAGCTGCACTGAGGAGCATAACAGACAAACAGCTTTTGACCCTCCTGTCACAAGAAACCACTCACTGCAGAATGTAGAACTACAAGCATAACATATCCCACAAACATTCTGACTCATTCTTTCTTCCTAAACATAAATTACCCTTATAAGCATCTTTTATTCTTTGATGTCTGACAATGAAAAGGGGGGAGGGTGAACAAAATTTTTTTTATGGAGGAAAATTTACTATTTTGGGTGAATTTTCCTGACCTATTTTGCCTTTTCCAGGCTTTCCTGATCTATTTCTCATTTTCCTGGCTTTTTCCACTTTCCTGACCGGTAGACATCCCGAGAATGACACCATGCTTATGGTAGGGGTGAGAAGGCCAGTGTGAGAGATGGGTATATACTATGAAGCTTATTTTCAGTCTTGAGCCAGTTCCAGTCATTGAGCCATCTTTTTTCTTATTACAAAAGAAACATCTGATTTTATGTCATTGTAAAGTAGTAGACCAGGATAAGAAAGTGTAGCCTGTCTGGCCAAAGCTTCTGCTTTCTCATTTGCAGAAATTCAGATATGGCGGAGTATTCAAATATTGGGTAAAAGGATTTTAAAACCACGATTTATGAGCTGGGTAAGCAACTGTACAACTTAGGAAATATAATGATGTGTGATAAAACCTGGTTTAAGGTTTGCTAGAACACTTCAAGTCAGAATATACAATAAAATGGTCTTCCTTGAAATAGACAGAAGGCTTTCATAAATGGTGAGAATTTCAGCTGTGAATATGGAACAAAAAAGGGGAGGAGTATAACTGCATGTTTGAGTCCAATTTGTATAAGCAAAGCCAATGTGATTTCCAGACTTAGAACCATCACCATCTCTTCATATTTTTGGCAAGTGTCCTTGTGATTATGGAACACTCGTTGATAAATTTGAGCACTACTGTTATCTTTTTTATAGTCTTTAAAAGGCTGCAAATAAGAAATCTGTGAGGCAGTCCATGGTTTGTATCTTAAGAGGAGAACAAGGGAAGATGGCAACATTTGTTAGCAGGATGCCAACAAGACTCCTGGGAACCCTTAGTCTAAAAAGAGGTATTCATGATGGGTGATTTCAATAAAAACAATCCAGATGATTGTCTAAAAACAGAATCACACAAAGGGTTTGAGGTATGCAAAAGTGCATGAAAATATATATTCAATGACAGCTTATGATGAGAAATGTTTCATGATATGTGATATAAAGACTTTGTACAGGTTATCCATAGATCTGTTAAAAAGAAGTGGATCTGATTTCTTTTTTTTTTCCCTCTGACAGATACAGATATGGATAATTTCTTGTTACTCAAACGATACATTATTATTATTATTATTATTATTTTTTAATATTTGCAGATATAAATACGAATATGGATATTTGGTAACAGCTAATATTGATACATTGCCCAGACCTAATATAAATGCTTATACAGTAAAATGCTTTAAATTTAAAGTGCAAAAGATAAATGATAATAATACTAAAAAGCACTTTTAACATTACTACTATTACTGAATAACATGATAAAATCTATCTCTGAACAGTTCAAAATTAGCATGGAAAAATCCCTCTGATTTTTCGATGCTAATTTTGAAGTTTATTAAAATGTTACTTTTCTGAACATCCATACTGTGCATTTAATTTAGAAATAAAAGTACTCAGTTTAGTTTAAGAACAGACAATTGGTATCAGTGTGGTGTTGAAACTCACCACGGCTGTGAAATTTCGAGAAGCTTTTTCTTCATGCCAAAGTCAGTGGGAAAGAAAGAAAAAGATGGCCGAAAGGAACAATCTTAGCCGAAAAAAAATGGAGAAAACTGAAGCAAGGCGGCCAATTTGAATGGGAAAATTAATAAAACAACAACAAAGTGCGTCAAAAACGTAACGAAAGTCTTTAAAATTTTAGTGGGAGATAGCTAATAGGCTGATACAACCCTGGGTACAGTTAGGAGTTTAAAATTAAATCAGAGGTGGGTAAAAAAAATTAAAAACCGAACTTAAACAAAAGGTTGAGAATATTACTGCAGAAAACAGGTTAATCTATTGAGAAACACGTTATAGTAAGCAGAAAAGCAGCAGAAGTTACAAGAAAATTAAATTTATGACCGGAGATAGGGAAAATAAAGTCAGAATTAATTTAAAGCAAAAATGTTAATTATTTAGGAAAACATAATTTAAAAAAGGTAATTATTGTAATTAAGGAACAAAACTATTGACATTTTTAAAAGAGAAGTCACTCAGACCATTATATCTCATGACTTAAGGTGTACTTAAATTATACAAGCATCAATTACTAAAATTAGAATGTAAACAAGAGACAGTTGAGTTAATTAGATTTCTTTTTTACGTGACTGCAAAGGTTTATTTAAACACAATCCCCCCCCCCCAAAAAAAAAAAATTATGAAGTGGTTTTTTTTGTTTTTGTTTTTTTGTGGACGAGTCACCATTTGTGGTGTTGACACTCACCACGGCCGTGAAATTTCGAGAAGCTTTTTCTTTGCACCAAAGTCGGGGTAAAGGAAGAAAAAGATGGCCGAAAAGAACAATCTTAGCTGAAAAAAAAAATGGAGAAAACTGAAGCAAGGCGGCCAATTTGAATAGGAAAATTAATAAAACAACAACGAAGTGCATCAAAATCGTAATGAAAGTCTTTAAAATTTTAGTAGGAGATAGCTAATAGTCTGATACAACCCTGGGTAAAGTTAGGAGTTTAAAATTAAAGCGGAGGTGGGTAAAAAAAATTAAAAACCGAACTTAAACAAAAGGTTGAGAATATTAATGCAGAAAACAGGTTAATCTATTGAGAAACACGTTATAGTAAGCAGAAAAGCAGCAGAAGTTACAAGAAAATTAAATTTATGACCGGAGATAGGGAAAACAAAGTCAGAATTAGTTTAAAGTAAAAATGTTAATTATTTAGGAAAACATAATTTAAAAAAGGTAATTATTTAATTAAGGAACAAAACTATTGACATTTTTAAAAGAGAAGTCACTCAGACCATTACATCTCATGACTTAAGGTGTACTTAAATTATACAAGCATCAATTACTAAAATTAGAATGTAAGCATGACAGTTGAGTTAATTAGATTTTTAAAAAAAGTGACTGCAAAGGTTTATTTAAACACAATCCCCCACCAAAAAAAAAAAAAAAAAAAATTACCACATCAGTACAAATTGTAATTTTAAAGAAGGATTAAAAGGCAAACAAACAAAGGATTTAGTACCTAAAAGTGTACACAGTAAACACAGGCTTTGCAGATGTATTTAGATCCAGTTCCAAATTTCATTAATTAGATAAATTAATCAATTATTAGAAACAAAAAAAAATGTTTTATAGATAAATAAATGTGTTTACTAAAAATCAAGTTATTTTATTATTTATGCATTTTTATTCATAATTCAAAAGGAGGAAAGTATTTAACAGCACAAAACAGCTCTTAAAAACCGTTTTGAAAAACAAACTTTCAAAACAAAAACAATGATAAAATGGGGGGGGGGGGTGTTCATGTTTCAATGTAGTAGTTTTTTCAATATAAAAAAAAAGTTCAACATTGGCACGACAGCCCCTGCAGGGGTCAAGGCCTGCGCTGCCAATTCATACCTTCCCGACCATGGACTCTGGGGTGCCTAAGCATATGCCTCAGTCAGGTGGTCAGCCTGATGCAAAGCCCCAAATGTTTAACTTCCAGGCAAGCTTAGTTCTCATTTTAATGACCCACTCAAGCGATGAAAGGTTGAGTCAACCTTGCTCAGCCCAGGGAACTGAACCCCCAACTTATTACATAGCAGTGCCGACGTGACATACCATTAAGCCACCAGGCTTTTTTTTCAATATACTTCTACAAATAGCAATTTGTGCAATAGTAGTATGTGTCTGAAAGTTTAAGGTGGGGTTTGAAACTCACAAACCCCCCTTGGCTACGGCTTTACTGCCTCCAGTAACTGAATTCAGGACTGCAGAAATAAAGAAAATTATCACAAAGAGAGTTAGTATAAGCTGAAGTTGATAGTTTAAAAAATACTTTTTTCACCGTGCCCATGATCGCACTCAATAAAAATAAACTTGTAGTAACAACCTGTAAGAACTTAATTTGAAATGCACACATATATTTATCCTCATGTCTGAATTCAGTTTTATACAAATTAATACTAATTCCAATTAAGGTTTTTTAAAAATTTTAGATTTGTTCACGTTAATTAAATTTGAAATATAAGAACAGTATTTTTTTTAAACACTATGTGCAAAAATTTTTGCACACTACATTATTTGAAATATATCTAATATATATATATATACAATTAATAAGTAAAGCACAAAAAATATTACTGCAAGGATGACATACCCAGCAGGGGAAAAAAAAGTACATATATCAGAATCAGAGGGTCAAAATAGTATGAAAATATATATATATATGTGTGTGTGTGTGTATATAATATATATGTATAAAAGATATATGTATACATATACATGGGCGCCCATAGAAATTTTTCTAGGGGGGGGGGGCAAACTTCAAAAAAAATTTCTAGGGGGGGCAAATTTCAAACTTTTAACAAATTTAGTACTGTTTTTGCGATTTTTTTACATCATGAGACAGTAACCTAAATCTCTAGGGGGGCAAGTGCCCTACCTTGCCCCCCCCTATGGGCGCCCATGTACATATACACTTCATTGAAGAAATTTTTTAATTTAGAATAAATTTCAAGAAATAAAGAAAATAATAACATTGTAAGATTTTATTGTTAGCTATAAAACAACAATAATTGAAAGTTAAGGTGAATGCATTATTTAACCCTTTCAAATTCTGCACTCACAACCGAGAACACAAAAATTATTTATTCTTTAGAACAGAAAGGATGTCCCATTTTGTGCACATAAAGAAAAATCAATTTTCTCTCAAAATTCAATAATCAGAATATTTTGTTTCATTTTTTATAGTAAATTTTATCGCTAATATTGAAAGAAAAATTATTTAACCAGGTCTGAAAGGGTTAAAGTACTCGCATTTTACAACATACACTTATATTTACTCAATGAACATCTGTATCCTTGAATAAAATTAAAGTAATTTAATTTAAATAACTGTACAAATAATATAATAGTACATCTTCTGGGTGTTTTTACTGACACAAGAAATACCTTTTGACTCAAGTTCCTTTAATTTGACATTTTTAACATTGAGAATATGTGTTAATATATATCCTTATTGGGCACAAAGCTCCAAAGTCTAATTTTTATCCTACAAGGAAAATCATTTTACATATAGCATCCAAAATTACTGATAATTCGTTTCAGGTTAATTTTCTCTCACCATCTAGCTACTATTGCAATGTTCAACTTGTACTTTTAAATATGTTGATATTTTTTTCTTCTTACAGCTTTTAGCAGAAAGTATTACCTTAAACAGAAATTCAAACTTTTCTATCTTGCTTATTAATTTTATTTAAAACAATAATGCTTTAAAATCCAAGTTGGCTAAACAGCATATAGATTTCCCCGCCTGATAAATGTACCCTGGTAGTTTTTCATGGAAACAAGGACTAAATCCTTTTCAAACAGGTTTCATACATTAAAAATTATCTCGTTGGTGTGTAAGCATGTGAGCTCGTAAATTCCATTTAAGCCCAAATCTTTTCAAACAAATTGTGCACTGGTAAGGCTTCTCCTTCGTATGTGTAACCATGTGTGATTTTAGGTGACCCTTGGATTTAAACGCTTTCTGGCAAAAGTCACATACAAATGGACGATCGATTTCATGAATAGGATGCTGGTCACTTGGTGATGATAAAACATTACGAGTCTGAAAATGGGAACTTAATTCAAAAAGATTAGGTGTAACATATTTTAAGGACTTTTGAGACGTTTGATCAAAAGATGCATCATGTGATTTAACAACTTGACTTTTCACATCACTAGTTCTTAAACCTGAAAAAGAAAAATGATAATTAAAAAACATTATGAACAAGACATGTTAAATAAATTTACATGCATGTTTTTTTTTCCTCAGCTCCCTCATTTGTTTATCATACACCTGCTGAACTTCTATGATTTACCAGAAAAAAAAAAATAAATAAATAAATTCTGGAATAAGTTTTTCCTACCTAAATATAATCATGCATTATTTTAAAAATTCATTATAAAAAATTTAAAAAAAAAGAAAATAATGGCACAGCTTGTTCAGAAAAATAAATACTTTGCATTAAAGAGTAAAAGTTTGATTTTTTTTTTTTTTTTTTTTTTTTTAGAGTTTGGTACTGTTCATTTGGTAACTTTAAAGATTTTAAAAATTTTAGATATTAAAATTAGTAACAGGAAAGGGTTTTATCAGTAAGAATTTCTTTGCATGGTACAGCAATTATGTTTTATTTGTACAATGTTTTAAAATAGCTAAAATTCTGAGCTTTTGAAAAAGCATTCCAATATCAATATAGCTTTTTAAAAAATTTTTAATGTTTCTAGAAATTTTATAATTTTTCAAAAACTTAGAATTTTAGTCAGACTCCCTTAATTTCTTTTCACTCACTGCAAGGTTTATAAGGGAATGTCCAGAAAGTAGTACTCAACTTATAAATAAAAGTACAAAAGATTTCATATTTTTACACATATGAACACTAAGCTGTTTTTCAACAATGTCAACCTATATATTTATCCAATTATCACACCATAAACAAGATTTTATATGCCTTCATTGTATACCTCTGTCAAGTCCATTCAGAAATTTAAGTTATGTTCCCTTAATGCTTAGTAATTGCCTTAATATTGTGAAACATTAAAAAAATTGGGTACTTACGTATTATCCCGGCGGTCATTCCCGCCAAACTATTTTTTCGTCAAATGAGTTGCCAAACTGTTACCGATCGTATTCAAAACCATTAACAATTTCATGTGCCCAGCATTTATCTTGGCAAAATATCGCTCGTCTTGGTGGCAGGGTTGTTAAAAACCCACGGTTTTTTCAGGGTTTTGGGGGCTTTATCTGGGTTTTTTGGATTTTATCAGGGTTTTTTTCAGAAGGGATGGGGTTTCAGAATATTTTTTTAAAAGTTTGCTTATTACTAAATGCAACTTATAGCAAACTAATTGATAACAAAAATCAATTATAAATAAAAAGTGGTTAATTTAATAGTAATAAATGATTACAATTATTAATCATATTTGAAAAAATGTATAAATTTATAACAATAGCAACCCCAATCATGGTTTGTTCTTAGATAAATTGGCTATTAGTATTAATTTTAACAGTGATACACTAATGCTTAATTACAACTTTTTAAACTAATGATTTTTTTTATGGTTAAAAAAATTCTTTTTCGTTTTAATACAGATAGGCATAAAAATTTACTCTAGAAAGTTTTAATGCCTATGTGAAGTCCGGTTTTTTTTTCCCCTTAGGTAGTGGTGGTGTGGAGGGGGAGGTAGGGAGCTGTTTATGAACTTTACAGGTAGTGTACTGATGTTAAGCGATGTATTATCTACATAATTAAAGTTGAAATTTTGAAAAACCCAGTTGAGTTTTTTCAAGTGGGCTTTTTCGAAAAAAACCGCCCGGATTTTTTCGGGTTGGGCAAAATCATAACAACCCTGCTTGGTGGACCGCCGGGATAATATGTAAGTACCAAAAATTGTGTTGAGGTATTCAAAATTTCAGGAGAGGCCTATTGTCAGAAAGGTGTTATCCTTTTGCCCAGTGACACTTATTCACATACTGCAAGGGAAACAATATAACTTCTTCAAACTTTCAAATGCGATGTTTTTGAAAATCTAAGAACTTAAGGAAAGAGTACTTACAATTTTGAATGAGGTGGAGGTATACAATGAAGGCATACAAAATCTTGTTTTATGGTATCATACAAAGGTAAATGTACAAGATGGCTATATGGCAAAACAGCTTAATGCATGTACATGTAAAAATAAAAAATTCATTAAAAAATATTTAATGCTTATTTTTTTAATTATCAAAGAGATATTACTTTGTGGACATCCCTTGTACTTATGCCAATGATTTGCTGCAAATATTTTTAGATAAAAATACATTCCATAATAATATACTGGAATAACTCTTAGCTCAAGAATAAAACATTTGTTTTTACCAACAATGCTGCCCATTGCTTTATTGTAATATTAAAGCAGCCAAAAAAAAAAAAAAAAAAATCTGCCAATAATGATCCAGATGATATATTATTATAAGTTAATATAACAACGAATTATAAGTTATAAGCTTATAATAACTGATTATAAGTTATGATCAAGGCAGTAGCAATGCAAATCTGCATATATCATGCTCCTTCTTCATTTTATACTCATTTCTTGAGTATTGTTCATCTCTATGAAAAAATATAATATCAGAGTTTAAGATTGTTTTTGCATGTGTTATACACTTTACAGACAACAACCAGTACATCTACACAAAATGTTAATTAAGTTAAGTTAATGCTAAATGATCAAAATCCCACCCTACATTAGAAACTAGGTAAGCTCAAACTTTCATTATTCATAATAGTCATTAGACTCCGGCTGATTAGAGAATTTGCATTTGCTCTGGTAAATGTTTTAATCATTTTGAAAAAACAAAAATTCATATTGGTTAAAAAATAAAATAAATAACAGGCAGCTGAAAGGCTCTTACTTATTTTTGCAAAATTTTAATTGAATTGTATATTATTTTATTGATATGTAATTGAACTGCTTTTTTTGAATGAACGCATAAAAAAATGAAATAGCATTAACTTCAATAAAATGTTTATATATCAAAAGAATAAAAGGCAATACACTATGCTAAGTTTTTTATTTTCATGTACTTACAAACAAAACTGTTCCCTTTTAACACTGAGCACTAATTACAATAAAAAATACAATATCAAGACAGTATTTTCATACTGAAATATTAAAAGCTTAATCAACCAGACAATTTTGTTTGATTTACTTGTAAATACTAACAATTGTAAATAAATTTATTATTTCAAAAAGCCTAATTTATACATACACTGGGTAATTCAAAATAGATGTCACAGTGATTATTGCTGAAACTGTGGATTACAGAAACATACTTTCAATTACAAAATTTATTCAAATGAAGAATCCCTTTCAGATATGGAATTAATTTTTATAAAGATTTGTATACACTAAAATACTATATTTAATTATCATATTATCACTCTTTTACCATTGATAATGTTCAGAAAAACATTCCCTCATTTATGAGTAGAAAAACAAACTAACAAAACTCTCATGTTATGAGTTAAGTATTTCCCAAGATATTAAAATTTTAGATTTTGTGGCTAAATAATAAACAAAGGGATCATTATTTCACTTTAATCAATTTATAATTTGTTTCTTAAGATTTCCTTGCTATTAAACAGATGCCAGTACAGCAGGTAAGTGCTGTAAGTCATACTTTTAAACTTTATTATTTCCAATGGCAGGTACAACAGAAAAATGTACATAGACAAGCTAACCCAAATGAACTGAATGAGATGGAAGAAGTTCAAATAGAAGGTAGCAAAAGTCTATATTGGCCATTATGCTCTCTTGCATCATAATATTGCTCCCACAATGCAGCTGAGAAGGTGCTGTCAGACCATCTCTTCCTGGAAGTCACAAAGCATACAAAATGGACTATCCAGAATGTCAAAACGATGGAGATGTCTCGCAAGGCGATCATGTCTGACAGTTATCCAGAATTCGGCCACAGCTCTATTCATTGGACAGTCAGGAATTTCGTGAATTTCATTCCACCAGATTTGTGGGAATTTCTCACTGAGAGTTTACTGTTATATTCGTCTAGGAACTTTCTCTTAATTATTGACTTTATAATATCTCGGAAACTATTCCACTCTTGAGACATATAATATGTGTGTATATATGTCTATACATATATATATATATATATATATATTCAGGATGTCCCATGAACATTGACTTAGGCTTTTATTCTTTAAATATTGATCACAGACATATACAATAAGTTACAAAATTACATTTTAAAAAAAGGGTGGGGGATTTTATGGTGATTAAAATTTTCAGATTAAATCTAAATAAATACAAAATTTAAATATTTATATGGCCCTGTATGAAAAAATTCTCAATTAGTAAAATGTAGTAGTAAATGCCCCCATACATTAATAAGGTGGTGTGCAAAATTTGAGCATTTTATTTTAAAAAGTGACAAATATATGAAAATAAATATAACCTGCCTTAAACCACTTTTCAACAGCTCTCAAAGGAAAAAATTATCTCATTTCAGGGTTATACACAAATTATGAAAGAAAACAATGATCACATAAACACATACTTCAGCTATTGGTATTGTATAGCCCCTCTTCAGCTTTGTTTAAACATATCTCTGAACTTTTCATATAAAACTTTGTGTATCACTTAGTTAATGTAAGGGATGCTTTTCTTTTGTACAGTGGCTGTATAAAAATTTAAATTTTACAGTTATTTAGATTTGATCTCCAGAAAATTTTCATCACTACTACAAAATTCTGTAAGACTCATGAAAATTTTCATCAATACAAAATTCTGTGCCTTTTTTTACATAACTTTGTAATTTATTATATATATGCTTATAAATATTTTAGGAATAAAAGCTGCGAGTGTTTTTTGCACATCCTGTATGTACAGATATATACTCTTTTCCACACACCCTCTTTTTAGATACAGGACAATATATTTCTAAACATAAGTGATAGAAAAGGTGGGACCATCAAATTTTGTTTTTTAATATCAATATAGACCCTTGGGAAAGGAGAGGGGGGAAGTAGGCACAAGTGAAGTATCTGAAAGTATCTTTCAATTATCCACAGTTTAATATAACTGCTGTAACATTTACGTTGATATATAAGAATCAAAGGCGAGGCCTTTAGTCCGCGCAAGATGCGCAGATGAGTAGCCAATTTCTGAAAAATGCGAAGAGTTTTGAACTTGCATGTACAGTGTGTTTAAAAAACAAATTTTATAATTTTCCTGTTTGGTTTCGCAGAGAAACCTCCATTCATACAAGATTCTTACTGCTGTTATCTTTTGGTCATAAAAGAAATTGAGCCAGATCATCTCTAAAAAGATAGCATCCAACCAGCGTTTTAACAACACTAGGCGACTGTACTGATTGATTGCACAAAAAATATGTAAATATGTGCGCATGTGAATGTTGATCCAAAAGCAAGATAGAACGAAAATGTCTATCTGTGGGATTCTTTTAATTTGATCTAAATTAAAATAAATAAAATCATTTTTTTAATGATAATTTTTTTAATTAGATCATTTTTTGTCTTTTCTTACTTGAAATTCTTGCGTCTTTTCTTTATATAATAAGAAAATTCACTGCTGTTTCGTGTAACTTATTCTAAATCTAGTAAAATTGCTTGTTGTGTTGAAAATATTTTATTTGTTCTTTTGTTAAATACTTTAATGCAAAAAAAAAAAAAAATAAAACAATTTAATAAAGTCCTATATGAAAAAAAATGTCCTATGCATTTGTAATTTGACTGTCTCAAAAAATGGACTATTGTCAGAGGTTTATAGAAGACCCCCTGCTTTAAAAAAGAATTCACACATATAACAGATTCACCCAAAGTGAAAACCGGATGAGTATTATTTCATTGCTATCGATTGAGAAAGAAATGCTGGCATCCTTAAAACAAAAAGATTTTTACGACATGATGATAGAAAAATATTCATCCAAATTAAGAATGGATTTTACTTTCAAATAATGGATGAATATTATTCTTTACCATTTTGATAAGTACTATATGTGTATATATCAATAATTTCCCATCTCTAATTATTGAATCTCTAAATAAATAATACTAATAACCATTTAGGATGCCTTTTTTTCAAACATTAGATAATCTAATTTGATTTGAAATACATTCCAAAATGTTCTTTATTGTTACACCATCTTATAAAAGTATTCGAGTGTAAGACAAATTTACTGCTTTACTGTGTTTGGTCTTATGTATATTGTTTTAACAAAATATATATATATATATATATATATATACATATATATATATACCAGGGTTGGAAAAGAAACCCGTTAAAAAACAAAACAAAAAAAACAGGTTTCTTGGTTTAAACTCTGGGGTTTTTATTGGTTTAAAACTGGTTTTTATTTTTTTTTATTTTTTTTTGGGGGGGGGGTGTTAAATCCTTTTATAGTTACACGTTACATATTTATAAATAAAATTACTTGTAAAATGTTCAAATAACAATTAATATTTCTTCTGAAAATAATTAAAACAAAGTAAATAAACAATTGTCGCTATACTTATGTGGACATTGAAATCATTCAGTTTTAATTTTTAATTTAGAGATACCATTTTTTATATTTAGTGTCTACTTATATATTATGCTAATGTATGCAGTACCAAAATTGACGATATTTCTATGCTGGGAACAGCAACAACTAGATGTAAACATTAGCGAAATAACAACAACACGTGTGCAAAAATCCAAATTAACAGTTCATCAATGACGTCAAGTGAAGCAAGAATATTCATTACTGGTTACGTATCTCACGCAGTAGCTAGATTACAAAATAACAATGCATATGTGAAAAAGCAAATTGCTTCTTTTTGGTTTGATTATGCAATGCTACTCTAGGGTGATCTGACAAGGATGGAGGGGTGCCTGGGTAGTAGGACTTTCTAAGGGGGTCTAACGCATATTCATGTTACATCTGGAGAAAACCTAATTAACTCCAGATCGACAGCCGCATGATGGGACCCGAACCTGGGACCTTTACACTTCGACCATCTACCATTTTCAGTGGCATTACCACTGTGCCATGGTGAGGCCCACAAAATTTTTCGGATCTTTTCACAATAAATTTCATGACAAATACTGCTAAAACAACGAAATATGATTTTCGTTGAAAGGACTCTGGTAATTTGGACAAAACTGACTGAGTATATAGAATAGTAAGGTATGGGGCAGCAAAGCTGGTCACCTTGACAACTAGTATAATATAATACAATTGTAATTGTTTACTACATTTTACATGGAATATTGCTCTTAGATTCATCAGTAATAATGGGGATAAGTTGTTCAAAATAATATTTTTAAAGTTTAGAAATAAGTTGTTAAAACACAAAACCTCTATTTTAGAAACAAATTAAAAATGCAGGACATAATTTAAGTTTATTTAATAATTTTTAATAATTATAAAACAATAAGGTATCTATAGATTGATATAAAAACTTATTGTTGATACTTATGAGGATAATTTTAAAATATATCAGAATGTATTCTATCTGTAGTATTCGTAATTTTAAATTATTCTTTTAAAAAAACCAATTGGTTTTTTTGAGAAAAAATCCATTTGGTTTAAACCATGCCAATCCTGATATATATATATATATATATATATATATATATATATAAATCATAACCTAATAACAACTTCTGGTATTGCTTTTGAGTTATGTGTTTCTTGAAAAATGAATCAGTAATAAACCAAATCAAATAAGAAATTCAGTTTAGATTAGAATAGTCTTTTTTTTTGTTTATTTTTATACTAAATATTTAACTTAAATGTTGATATGAACATAGTATTTTTATTACTATTTGCATCACGCATTTGTTTTACAAAAATGATCAAAATTTGGCCCCAAAATTTTCTTTTCGTCGATCATTTCATTAGAACTTATAACACAGTGTGTGAATATGCACTTGCGTTGGCGGAGGGGGGGGGATAAATCTGTAAGAAGCGATGACTATGGCATGTATTCACCCCTCGCCCCTGATAAGAATACACAATATTTGTATAACTCAATTTGTATTACAATATTTTTAAATGTCAATAATATAAAATAATTTGATAAAAATAAATGATAACGGGGAAACTCTTGGTTATTTACACAAACCATTAAATTTAATAGCACATATAAATATTTTTACTGATAAGCTTGTAATAAGAAAGTATGGATAACTGAACCAAATACAGTTTTATTTCAGCTCATCTAGTATTGTCACAGGATAATACAGCAGCGAACCATTATCTGCTTTATGTTTTAACAAAATAAGCTATTTAAAAGTATAATCATCACTTTTTAAAATAATTAAAACATGCTATAGTTTAATCACTGAAATCATTATGTAATAAATAAAAGTTTAGTTAAGTGAAATTGCATAACACTAAAGAGAAAGAAACAGCATTTTTATGATACAAATATACAATAACATGAGTAAAACATATTCTGACTGACATTTTTACAGCAGCAATTTCAATAGAAATCAACAAAAATATACATATATCAATTGCACTTTACAGCATCTAAGGTTCTACTGTTAAACCAATATATATATATATATATATATATATATATATATATATATATATATTATTACCTCAGTAATTCCATATCTCAAGAAATTAGGAAATATGCTTGGTAATGTGAGATTGATTTAGAATGCTTTTATTTTAATTCTTCCTTTAAAAGAAGTTTTTAAATGTTCTTTTATGTACAATTACTCAGCTTGAAAACCAAACATGTTGGACTTTCATCATTTAAAGTAATTATACTACTAATACTAGTGTAAGACTGATTGGGCTTCATTCTGCATAAAAGAATTTTTAATATATGGCTGATGTCACAGCAGTACGAAATAGCTCTATGAAACATTGTTTTTTGATGCAGTGGCGAATTATTGCAAGTTTGTCGTGGGGGGGGGGGCAGTTAGTTAGAAGATTGACATATACATAGATTTTATGGAAGTAAAATAGGATCTTTTACATTAATTTCTTTCTTCTCGGGGGGAGGGGGGGGGTGTCGCCCCCTCAACCCCCCACCCCCTTTAAGCCGCCCTTGTTTTGATGTGTGTTTATTCAGATAATACAGTAGGCTCCCTCTTATCTGGTCTCTGTTTAACCTTATTTATGCTTTAACCAGCCGCCATTGATTTGAATACAATAATAAAATACATTAAAAAAAAATTAATTATGGAAAATTTCAACCGTAATAGGAGAGACATACTTTGCTACAAACAATTTTGTGTCGACATTCTCCATATGTATGAATGAGTGTCATGGTGTCAATGTTGAAGACATGTAGAAATGGTTGGCTGCTGACAAGGAACTTCAGGAAGAAATTTTGTCAGCTGTCGAAATCTTTGAAGCTGTCACTGATGCAGTTGACGATAACAATGATTTTGACATCGATGATTTTACAATAACCTACATAATATCACATAGAGCAGAAGCACTGCAAATAACTTTATGCTATGTGGAATAACAAGCATATACTTCCATCATCAATGGGATGTTTTTACAAAAATGGCGAAACCAAGCATCAAGTTGCCGAATTTCCAGTCTTATGCAGAAAAAAATGACATACTTGGTTTCATGCTTTCCTCCCAATGGTATGAAAAACGTTTTGTTGTGCATTTACATGAATTAAATGATTTTTCCCTCCGCTCCCCAATTTAACCAGAATCTTGCTCAATCAGCTTACCCTCAGACCCATTTAGGCTGGCTAAAAGAAGTCTACTGTACTTCGTATTTTAAGAAACTTGACTTCAAATGTGAACATAAAAATACTATTTATAAGCAATAATAGACACATACATGCTTATCATATGATAAACTTACTTAAAAGATATTCATAAAGACAAATTTTGAAAACATTACAATATTTTGGAACTGACTACCAGCAATTAAGCAGATGTACAGAATTATGCTTCAGCCAATCCTGTACTGTATGCCAAAAAATTATTAAATAAAATTATTTACACTTTAGTCTGGTGAATTGTGGAAAAAAACACATCTTTCTTTAAATAAAATTTAATCAGTTTTTCTTAGCTGAAATGGACACAAATTTCATTTCTATTGCTAGCACAGCAATGAAGACATGACAACAATTTTTTTGAGATAATAAGTTTTTCATTCATTAATATATACATTTTTCCAAGTCCCCAATTTCCTTCCCCCCTTGAAATCATTAAGATATCATCATTTAAAAAAAAAAAAAAAAAAAAAAAAAAAGAACTGTTTAGTCATTTAAAATAACCATAAATACATTTTCACTTTGCAATATTTTGTTTAAGATGGCATTTAAAACATTCTCCAGATCGTAATTATTTTAGCTGCTATGAATTTTTCTTAGTTAAGCATTACTTTCAACAGATTTTTTAATTCTACAGTAGATATTTTTCAAATGGGAGAAAATATACTTATTGTAAAACACTTTCCAAATTTGATTTTTGACAAGTAGATAACAAAAACATACAAATAAAAAGCTTTCAGTGTCTGTTAAAGTGTGTCTGTCTAGTTGGCCCAAAAAAGTGATGAAACATTTTAATTCAACTTATAAAAAATTTAAAATTTACACAATACAAGAGTAAAACTCAATATTACTCTTTGTTTTTTAGTGCAAAAGTCAATGTTGGTAGTTTCTTTTATGCTTTTTCAAACAAGCCTTATCACGAAAAGCTTGATGACATACATTACACACAAAAGGCTTAATGCCACGATGAATTCGTTCATGGTAAACAAGATTTTTTTTCTGAGTAAATCCTTTATTACATTCTATGCATCTGTAAGGATGTTCATGAGAGTTTAAATGATAATTAAAACGATCTTCATCTGAATCAGTGTACGTACAGAACATACACTTATACACACCAGAATTCTCTTTATAGCAATATGTTTCAGACACATATTTAAGCACTGAATGGACATGACTTCTTCCTAGAGTAAATAGACAAAATTTTCAGATATAAAAAAAAACTAAAAATCAAGTTACTTTGGCAAATTAACACAATATTTAATAGTTCTCATTAAAATGAAAATCAGCAGCATAAAATTACATACATACACTTGACATATCCTTTTTTTTCCGTCTTTCTAATTAGCAAATAAAGAACACACAATGAATATATTCATATTATGTCACATACATTAAAGCTTGGAGCATTTTAAATTACAAAAATATAAAAGCAGTGACTTTATTTTAACTCTAAGAGCAAATTTTGTGATCGAAAATGCTTTTTGTTTTTAATGTTTAATAAAACAGTAATAATAAGTGAAATGAATAATTTTAAGAAATGAAAATTATAACTGAGTACTGGGTATTTTTAATTATGTTGTAGGATTAGTTACTTGAAAAGAAAATCTTGCAGAAAATAAAGATGCACTACCATGACGAAGTGAAACAGTAGGAACATTATATGATAATTCTTTAAATCTAAAAAGTATACATAAATTCAAAAAATGAAACAAAACAAAAACACTTAATAAATATTTGCAACAAAACCTCATTAAACTATGGCCTTTTGGGAGCCAATAATGAAAATGTTTTAAACTGGAGGACAACATAAATTACAACTGTCACCCTGCTTGTGTTGCATTGATAATATCTTTTCAATAATCATATTATTAATTTTGTGAAGATGAAACTGTAACATTATTCTGACTTATAATAAAAGATATATCATTAACAGCTTACTTAAAAGAAAAGGAAATATTTAAAAACTTAATAATTTTAAACAAATTAATTTTATTAACATTATTTCAAATTTATGTCATTACTAGCTGAGTGCCCGTTCTTCGCACGGCAGGAAACAAATATTTTACTAAAATATAATTGTAACTACCTATGCAAAAACTAAATCTCAAAAAGTTCAGATAGTCCCTTTGTTGAAACTACCGTAGGATATTAGCGCAGCGTAGATTACAGTTTAGTTAATTGTAAGGCGATCGTTGAAAAGTGATTATTAGAACACTTTTAATTTCACAAAATATTTATTAATGTGGGATACTGTGCTTTAATACATATTAACCTACTATCTATTACTTATATAAATACTATCTACATTTCTCCCTTTTTAATGCTCAATTTAAAAGAATAAGATTAGATATTTTAAACCAGGTATGTGCACCTTTGAAAAGTTGCATGCCAAACATTAGGATATTAGCAAAGTCGCGGGCCAAACTTCAGGATGTTAGCAAAGTCGTGGGCTGTATAACTGGGATTTATATGGGATTTTGAATGGTTTATATGGATTTTATAAGGGGTTTTGATATGTTCCGCTTATCTGAGTGTTTATAAAAGTTCTATCAAAATCCGTGGCGGGCCAGAGATTGCTCATATGTGTTTTAAACCAATGGCGCCTTTCTACTCTGGTGATTCTTTGGAATTTATGTATTGCCAGTAAAACTGATCTCCATACATTTTTAAGCATAATTCTTGTCAGATTGGCATACTTAGCACTGCAAAATATTTCATTGTGCCTTGGTGGAAAATATCCAAACTGTACAAATTTAAATATTTAAATCCTCCATGGGTCAGGCTCATGAAAAACATTAAACTGTGTAATCTCGAGGAATTATTTTGAATTGCTCAAATTGCAAGTAGGACATTAAATTGTGTTGCAGAGTTTACGAATTTCAGACAACCTTTAATTTATGATGTCACGTTTTGACCCAAGTAGTCGAGTCTGGTTATTTCATGCAGAAGTTTTCAAACGGAGTAATATTGAAACAAACGACGTTGAAAAACTCTCACTTGCAACAGAGCTTATTAAAGTTAATTTGAGAGATGTTGGGGTTATTCCTAGCTAATCAGTATTTCAAATATTTTCTGGAGCTATTTCGCTAATAATCTAACTTTTGTATCTAATGTATATAATACACCACCCAAAAGTCGTCCAAACTTGGCAACGTTTTTCACGATTTTTGGGAATTCCTTTTGACAACCGTCGTCAAACCGATAGCGAATACTATGTATTATGTTAATTAGTATGTGGCAACATTTGAATTTCGCATGCTTTTTAAAATGCAAGTTTCCTTTCATTATTACAGCTGCTGAAAAATCCTCGTGCTCTAAAATCTTCAAGGGTAGCCTGTGCACTAAACAAAATACTTTAAATTTTTATAATAGTAAATTTTTGTGTCAAAGCCTTTTAACCTAATTAGATTTCTAACTCATTTTTAAACTCATTACGTCAAAGTGACATCATTCTCAGCTGCAATATTTAACATGAATTAGTGAATGAAGAAGAAAAAAAAAAAATTTGTTATTTTACTTTTGTACAGCATCTATATCTGATTGGAAGTTTATTATTTCACTTGTGGTGTAATTTTTTGGTCAAAACTTGTTAACCTAATTAGGATTTTTAATGCATTTTTTTTACTCATGGCATCAGTCACACTTGAATTATTGAAAGTAATAAATAAATAAATCAAACTTTGTTAACTATGCTCATTATTGTGCTGAAATCGGACATTTGAATAGCTTTCTACCTTGAATATTGCAAAAAATTGTTAAAAATTAGGGATAAGGTGGACTTTCCAATATTGTAATAGTTATTCCGCTATTCGGGGAGGGGACAAACCCAACAAATAAGAGATCATTAAAACATTACAAGACTTAATCCCCCCTCCCCATTTAATTTCAGTATATTGTTTTAAGAAAACTTTTGCAATTATAGAAGTAATGTAATATGTTAATTAGTTTAATTATATATCTGATTGACACACTTTTCTGGTATTGTAATCATTCTAATTCAGCTTGACTCTTATTTCTTGGTTTTATACAATTTGTGAGATGTCAATTCTTAAAAGGATTCCAAAGTTTAAAATCACAAAAGCATGAAAATTCCAGGTCTTTAGGAAAAACTTTAATGGGGAAGGGAGGGGATAGGAGGAGTAAAGAAAATAACCGCAAATCAAAATTTAATAAGTTAGGTGTTCAATGAACTGTATACTGGACATGAACTGTAGGACTGTAATAAACTATGAAGATTTAAAGCAGAAAATTCTTTACTTACAAAAATAAAAAGAAAAAAAACCTCTCTCATCACTAAATCTGTGTGCGTCTTTTAAAACTATTTGCACTCAATAAAAACATATAAAAAAAAAAAAAAAAAAAAAAAAAAAAGAAGCCGCCATTAGTGAGAGATCCAGAAACGACTGAAGATGGTTATGTGTGTAACCGAAATATATATCGTGTACGGGGGAATAAGGTATTCCCAAATAAAAAATTTTAACTATTTGCACTCTTCCCAGAAATTTGTCCCCTAAAATTTTGATTCTCAATAAAGGAAGGAATTTTAGAACATGGGCACTCCAGAGAGAGCTAATGGCAATAGCAATGCTTTTAAGTGTGTACACATATATCGCATCTACATGGTCATCATTAATTACCTGTAAAGCACATATGGGCAACCGCTAGCCCGCTGAACATATCAAAACCCAGTATAGAACCCATATAAACCATTCAAAATCCCACATGAATCCCAATTATACGGCCCCCGACTTCGCTAACATTGTGATGTTTGGCCCACAACTTGGCAAAGGTTGCCCATGCCTGCTATACAACATATATGGGTAACATCTGACCTGCCGCAGATTTTGATCCAGCTCGCGGAATATATCAAAACCCCACATAAACCATTCAAATTCCAATGTAAATCCCACCCATACGGCCCGTGACTTCGATATCATTCTTAAATTAGGCCCACAACTTTCGAAAGGCTGCCCATACCTGCTGTAAAGGGTGGATCTTAAATTACTAGTCTGTCACCCTAACCACTGAACTTCTCACTACCCTTCAGGACATGGCAGTTTATATCTCTGAATATGTTGTTTAAAGCTACCTGCACCTGAATGACGATTTAATTTACAATTCAGATTTTCATTATAAGGGAAGGAATTTCTGAACATTGACAGCTCAAATGGCTAATCACTAAACAACGATGGTCACTACCCTGATCACTGGGCTAAGACACTGTTTAGAGAGATTTTGCTGCATAAATAAGCATTCATTTAAAACATAATACATACAAGTCCTACAGATACAGTTGTAATAATTAAGCCTTATTTGCATGACCCAGCATGTGACGCTGTAAGGCTTGCTTAGTCGTACAACCCTTTGAGCATACAGGGCAAACATAAGGACGTTCTCCAGTATGCTTGCGCAAATGAACTTTTATATTTGTAGAATGAATTGATTTATATGAACAATATGGGCATTTATGAACAGTCGGCTTTTTCAGGGTAGTTCCAAAAATGTTTGAAGAAATATTGAAGCTTTTATCAAAGTCACCTAGGATGAGAATTTAAAAGTCAATGGAAATTCAAACACAAAAATTTGGATTTCAGCAACTGAAAAAATCATAAGAAAACAACTAAAAAATAACATATAAACTGTGTAAAAAAAGGTTTACCTATTAAAGTTAAGAAACTATTTTCAAATTATCCATACTTACATATATATATATATATGAATAGCGTGAAAATTTTTTTATTTATGCATATATAGTGAAATTAATGACAGAATTGCACTTTTGGTACTCTTTTATAAACACTCAGAATAATGTCACATAAAGGATTGCCATTACTAGAGTACAGTAATTTAACACAAAATACAGAACTAACATTTTAAGTAACGATTAATAGTAATGTATAATAAGTTATAGGTTGAGAAAAATGTACTTTTTTAAAATACTTCATCGGTTAACTTCACATTCAATGTATGAATTAAATAAATAAACTCTTGAATTTATTTATTATTAATGCATCACAATTTCATGAATAGAAAGTAAACAAAATTTGATAACATAAGTAAAAACTTGACAATTTACATTAAATTATGCATAAAACAGAGATATAAAGATTTTATGTTATTATAATACTAAAAAAAAAAAAAAAATCTTGGGTAAATTTTATTTTTTTATTTACAGGGCTGCCACTCAAATATTTATTTGAAATAGTTGCTTTAGCAGCCTTCAAAGTCAAAATTAGTAGCAAAAATAGTGGAATAACACAGTGAGTTTAGTAGCAAAAATAGTTGCATAACACAATGAGTTTAGTAGCAAAATAGTTGCATACAAAACCACTGTTCTCGACATTTAAAATAATCACAAGTAATTAAACATTTAATATTATGTTTAATATGCCTATTATAAGAGAAAAAATAAAATGGAATAAACTTACTTTAAGTGAAGCTATAAAAATATAAAATCAATACAAACTGTCACACAATTTTAGGCTTTTTTGAAACAAAATCAAGTACTATATTGGATTTTTTGTTGTTGTTGTTAATAATGGTATTTAGTTTAATGTGTTTAGTCTCCTATTCTCTTTCCATGCGGTTTTTCGGTACAATTTGGATCCTCATCAGAAGAAGGAGATGATTTTCGGAACCACAGATTTGGCTTGCATGTTTCACACATTTCTTCAGTGTATGTCCAGACTTGGGGTATGTGCCTAGGGCACACATGCAGAAACAAGCCAAACAATTGAGTTTAGAGCATTGTATAGGGGCACAAAAATTGAGCCAGCAACACATAGAGACGCAATACTTGAAAAGTGCCTTGGACACGAAAGTGTTAAGAGTCAAACCCAGTCCCTATGTGCTACCCTCAAAAGACAACAGGCAAAAAAGCAGTCAAGAATGAGCGAAAGCAGAAGTAGCAGTAACCAGAGGGTAAGAATATTATGAGAATGCCAAAACATATACTTTTAGACCAAAGCATAGGTGGATGGTGCACCATAAAAGTGGTGAGTCAAGGGATATCTGGTTGGTTGGGTTAAAGATTTTTTTTTTTAAATTAAGCTATATTATTGGATTTTAATGACATTATTGATTAAATTACCTTCTCTAATTATTGCTTAAATGACCTTCAGTTGCAAACTCTTGTTAGCTCATACTCTTTTTCTTCTCTCAGTTTGGGTATTGGGTTTCCCTACATTATTTTTTGATGGATCATTACTTTTGAACTTTGGAAAGTGGGAGAGCAAGGCTCCTTTACTTTTGGAAGTACGGGGCAGTTAACCTCCCCCACCTCCCACCCCAGGAATGGGAGTTTCTTGTTTCTAACTTCAGGTGATTGTTTACCACTAAAGAACAAAAGTTTTTGTTTGAAACAACTGTATGGCCGTTCCAGTAATTTTCATGATGCTATTTTGCAAAGTTTTTTATTATTTTATGTTTTAAACACCAGTTATTTTGATCAAAATAGTAGAAACTAATTATGCTCCTACCGTATAACCAATCCATACTGGATGCATTCATTATACCAATTGATATGTGATTTTAAAATGAGCAAAATATAAATAAATAAAATAAAAGTTCATTGATTCTGTGTGCCTGGAATTCATAGGTTTAGTGTTTTTTAATAAATGTTTCAAATATGAATAACTAATCTTATAGAAAAGTATAAAGTAACGAAAAGTTTTTGATAAATTTGTTTGTATACTGCAGTAAAAATTCACACATGACTGATATCTGTAGGTTTTTGTATCACCATGTTGTAATATATGTGATTTAAACACAAGTATATATATTTTATAAATAAATAAATATATATATATATATTAACATTCAATAAATGCATAAAAAAATTAGTTAAAAAACAATACCATAGCATTAATGTACAATTACAACCGAAGATTCAAAATTTAATCTTACGTTCACAGCTAATTACACATATGATATAAACTCAAAGGAAAATATTTAATTACCAGATCTCATATGACCTAAGATATGATCTTGTAAACTTTGTGTCATTTTATAACTTTTGGGCCATATATGGCAAACAAAAGGTCGTTCTCCAGCATGCTTACGCAAAATGAGCTTTACATTTGCTGAGAAAATCGACATATATATATATACAATATGGGCATTTATGAAAAGTTGTTTTTTTCTTAGAAGTTGAAAAAATGTATTTGGAGAAATATTGATGATTTAATCAAAGGCACCTACCTACAATAAAGATTGAAGAATCAATTGTAACACAGTAAAAAAAAAAAAATTTTAATCTTTAAAAAATATTATCTTTAAAATTAAAACATAATCAATATAGATATTAAACAGTACATTATATACACAAATAAAAACACTTAAAATCTGGTGTTCAAAGATCAAAGTTGATACAGAACACATTAAAACACCTTACAAAATTCTTTACTAGTTTCAAAATTATGTTATGGATCAAGTTACTTTTTTTATTATGAATAATTTTATCATTTTGCCCATAACATATACAGTCAGCTCTGGTTATAGTGAGCCTTTGGGAACCAGCAAATTTCTTTCACTATATCTGAAATTCACTAAAGCCGATGTTTCCCCCTGTTGAGCACTAATATTTAATACAAAACCAAGAAAATAGTATTTTATACAAATACTGGATGTTTATTAAGTAAATCAAACATATTTGATCCCATTTATGGAAATAATGAACATTTCATCCAGTTGGCAAAAGGTGCTGTCACTTTTAACATGTGCTTTGCATTGGGAATGGAAAATGAAATCATCCAAGGTCAAGATCGAAATTTCCACTTTTGGTTCACTTTCAAAAGTACCCTGCTTTTGTTAATGAGTGCTTTTAAAGTTTAGAATGCAATACAGCAACAACAACAAAAAAACTTTGAAACCCCCCTTGTTTACCGTAAGTATGTTGGCATGCAAAATACAGGTGACACTGGAAAGTCACCTGTATTTTGTGCTTGTAAATCCTTTTTTTTCTACTCGAACACAAAAGAGACACTTTTCATAGGAATCGAACACCATCACCTCTGCCTTCTAGAATTTTTTAAGTTCACTAAATTTATATATTATATATAAAACCAAATATATAAAACCACTAGATTTATATATTATATATAAAACCAAAAATTCAAAAAAACATGAGAGTTTAACCATACATATATCTAAGTCTGACCTAAAAATAAAATAACAGCAATCAAAGGTGTAATTAGTACACCCAGATATCTGAAATGAACTTTACATGCACATTTTGCTGTCAAAATAAACTGAAAAATCATAACATTGATTAATATTGTATAGTATTAAAACATATACAAACACATTTGCATATGTTTTAACCAAGGTTATTTGAAGCAAATAATTCTATGAGGAACAGTAAGAAAATGACCAGGCAAACTGCTCTAAAACAATCAAAGCAGTTGAAATATTATACTCTACCCATAATAAACTACCCTTATTGAATCCATCGATTGTACCAATACTTGAATACTTGAGTTTTTTTTTAAATAAGTAAAAAAAAAGAAAAAATTCTGGTCAAATGTACCAGAAATTTATGGGTTTCAAAATTCCCTACTATCAGAGCAGTGTACAATGAAAAAAAAAAAAAAAAAAAAAACAAGATGAATATTTTTTAAATGTGTGTATAATGGAGTGCCAAGTACTTCCACGAAAAGACCCCTCTCCCTGGCACAGTGGGTCTGTCAAAAACAGGCTTCAACTCTTGATGGATGTCTCTGGAGTCTTCGAAAATTCTGAAGACAATGCCTTAATTTAAGAAAAAGAGGAGAAAGCCGCATGTTTTGGCTAGTTGATTGGTCTGAGTGCCGAGATTGACCTAGCATGAACAAAAATACTCGCTTGTTTTATTCAACACTCATTGTGCTAGCACCAAAAGGAGAGTCGGGGCTATTTATCCGAAGTATTTGACTATCCAAGAGCGAGAAATATCCATCACTGATATTCTATGACACATAGTGGTAGAGCCACAATACAGAAAATTTTAGTAGCATTCTCACCAGTAGTTTAAGTTATACACTGCTCTTAATATGGCAACTTTAATTATGAACACCCTGTAAATCAGAACACAAAATCAAAAATGATAAAAATCATATATAGCCATTTACAAGACCATTTGTTAAGAGTGTGACTAAAACACAAGTATACTTACAAAAATTCTTCACACCTTAAAAATGTACACAGAAGTATTTTTTTCAAAAACACAAGCAGTATATAAATATTTAATATACAATAAACCAAATATTAAAAATTGAATCTCATTTTTAAATTAATTGCACATCATATATATATATATATACTTCGAAAAAATTGTTTAATTATCAAACATCATATGACTTGGAATATGAAGATGTAAATTTTGCATGGTTTACAACTATTAGCTAGAGCATATATGGTAATAAAAGAACATTCTCCAGTATACTAATGCAAATGAACTTTGAGATTTACTAAATTAATTGATATATAAGTACAATCTGGACATTTAAGAAGACATGGATTTTTTATAGAAGTTCTAAATATGTTTGAAGAAATATTGATGATTTTATCAAAGGCACCTAGGAAAAATTTTTTAACATTGATTGAAACAAAAAATAAAAAAAGAATGTACAAGTTTTAAAGCAATTCATTATACCTATAAGTTATGAAGGAAATGACTAATATGAGCATTAATCATATAATATTTAAAATTCAAAGGCTTATCAATATTTTTATATGCAAATAAGAAAAAAATGAAACACAGACCGTAACATGGACTTTATTTTACTAAATCTTCATAGTACATCTTCATAGAAACTGCTGCATAAAAATGAAATAAATGTGTAAAACTACATTTGTCATCAGGGTAAAAATTTATTATTTATATACAGAAAATGCAATTAATGCATATACATATAGTGCATTTTAATACTTTTATTTAAAATATTTTCAAATTACATAATTGTTCTTTTCTGGAAACATACTAGTTCAAAATTTTATTTATTTATTTATTTTTACTTTTTAAATAATACTCTAGCTATAAGTTTTTTGATTAAATCACAACTAACATGAAAAGCTTTTTTTTTTTTTTAATAAATTGAATTTCTTCTAAAACATAACATATAAAATTGAAAACATACAATTACCTTAGAACAGTTCAGTAAAAGAGAGAAAACATGAAAGTCAGCAATTTCAATATTTTTTCAATTCATATGTTACGTATAAGACTGTTTACATGGAGAGGGCAGATCAAATCACTGAATGTGTCACTTAGAGGTAATTATGTCTTTTTTGGAGTATGCAAATAATTATATTTTTAATGTAATAATTAATAATTATATTATTTATTGATGCCTTTTGTGAATCTTAAAAAATATAGAATCACTGATAAGACAAATCAAGGCTGTCCTAAGAGCACAGTATATTTTATGAAAATTGTTAAAAAATAAAATAATTGACTAACATGAAATTTTTACTAAAATAACTCAAAGAAAGTATCATTCACATTCATACATAAGTACACAGATTCAAACCTAAGCTAATATTTTTTTTCCTTATCACAAATGATTATCATATAACTGCTAATGAGTAGGTTTACACAAGAGTTACACCAATTCATATAATATCAGCTGATAAGCATGTGTACTACTTTTCCTGCCTTACTATATTTCCTTTACTATGAATTCTAATACTTTTTCAATTTGATACCCTTAGTACAGAAATTTCACTAAAAAGAATTGTTATTTCACCTCAGTCACTTTAGAGAAAATAAAAAATACCAACATGACAATCCAAAATTAAAAAAACATTAGAAAATAACACATTAGGATTATAATAAATCAGTGTTTGCATTTCTTTTTGTGTAGATTCAAGTAGGATGTTCGACGAAAACTTTGATTACATGTTTGACAGACGAAAGGTTTAATTCCAAAATGTACAAAAATATGAGTTTGGAGTACATGTTTTTGAGTGAATCTTTTATCACAATGAGGACACTTGTAAGGACGTTCTCCAGTATGAATACATATATGAGATTCAAAATTATATCTGCTATGTGTTGAATAAGAACAAAAGCAACAAGCATATACAAGCTCACTTTGCTTAAAGCAATTTTTCACCATTTCTCTAGTGGCATCACTTATCTCACGTTCAATATTTTGAAACATACCTAAAGAAAAATTAGAATATATGAATACAGATAGATTTATAGTTGTCTCATTTAACAATGGGAAAATTAAAATCATACAATTTTCTTTGGGTGCCCACTAGCAGAATTTTCTGTTTTTGTTTGCAGCATCAGGATCGCACATCAAAATTTATCAGAGACTTTTATGAAAGTTGGGCTACATTATTCTGAATGTTATAAAATAATTGTGCAGTGTTTGTTGCTGTGCTGCAAAGTTTCTGCTATTGGGCTTAGGTTTAAATTTTAGTAAAAGCAAAGGCATTTAAAGCACAGTTTAACTTCAAAATGAAAATGTAGATTTAATGATATATATTAATAATGACTTTTGCATGTTAAGTGAGAGAAAATTCAATTAAATATCAACAAAGAAATATTTTTTTTTCTTTAGACTGCTTTCATTTTTTTAACCATAAGATAATAGATAAAGTTTAAATGAAATATTCTTTAAAGGTTTTAATCTTTATTTAAAAGAAATACACTAGCAGCACCTTCCTTTTGTTCTAAGTAAATATGTGAATTCATTGAAAAATAACTTTTCTGTGATATTAAAACTTATGTATATGCACAGGCAAAAAAAAAATTAATGTGGTTAAACTAACCCCCCCCCCCAAAAAAAAAAAAAATTGATTTGAATTTGAACAAGATACAATATGAAAATTTTATTCTATTCTTTATTTGCTTGGCCAGTTCAAACAATACATAATATTATTTATCAGTGGGTTAGTAAAAAGTAAGATAATAAACAAACAAGAACTTTGTTACAGAAACAAATCTTACATTTATAATTTAAAAAAATGTAAAGATAAGAAACTTTTTATTTATTCATTTACACAAAAAATCAATAGCAAATGCACATAAATTACAGAAAAACTTAATTATATCTATACATACATACTCACTTAATAAACATAATTTTTCAAAACATTAAAATAATAAAATATGAATTTCATTACTTAAGAGTTATATAAAAATAAACTGATTTTTAAAACTATGGACACACAGCAGTAACAAAAAAATCCCTTTATTTTTTTTAATTAACTTGTTTTTGTCCTTAGCCTACACAATTTCAAAAATAGATACAGTGAACTCTCACTTATGCGCTGGCCCAAGGGACCAACAGAAAAAAGCGCATAAGTGAAAAATTCCATTCAAAATTCTAAAATTCAATATAAATTGCCGTGGTAACATGAATAAGAATGTTTCTAAGGATTACAATGCTCATACAATAATGGTTTGGGGAAATTACTGTGATTTATACAATGAAAAAAAAATTGTAACATACCTTAACATTTATTTTCTTTCAAAATAATCCATAATAGATGATTGTTTATGTTTTTGCCGATGTATTACAGAAACAATTTTTTCAATTTCATGCAAATGAGTAAACGGAGTTTCAACAGCTGAATTAAATTGCAAATAGTCCCAAATAATGTCTAAAGCTTCTAATGCTTTCTTATGACTTGGAGGAACTTTTGCATAATCATCATCTTCATCACCATCAGCCATTTCATTAGCGATGTCTTCAATTTCTCTTAATTCTGTTGTTACTAAATTTTCATCTATATCAACAAATTCATTAAAACAAACGAGTCCATCAGATATACTTTGCCATTCATCATCACTAAGATTTATATTCCAATCTCCTTCATTTTCGTTAATTTGGTCATTAGATTCATATTCATCAGGAAATTGAAATCCAGCTTTTTTAAAGCAATTCTTTATGGTGTAGTCACCAATATACTTCTCCATGCAGCGCATACCATATTCATAGCAACAAGGATTGAAATTTTTACATCAGCTGCAGCTGACTTGCCCGTTTCTAATTCTGCAAGATATCGACGAATCAAAGTTTTTCTATAATGCACTTTTAGACAACGTATTATACTTAAGTCCAGAGGCTGTAACTTACTCGTACAGTTTGCAGGAAAAAACAGCACTTTTACATGATTAAATTTTGGCAGATCTCGAGGGTGAGCAGGGCATTGATCCATGAATAGGAGAACTTTTCTTCCTTGTTTCTCCATTTTCTTATCAAATTTATGAAGAAAGTTTAAGAAAATTTCCGATGTCATCCATGATGCACTGTTGTTAAAGTACTCACACGGAAACCGCTTTATGTTTTTAAAACACCGAGGCTTTTTTGATTTCCCGATTATTAAAGGGGTAAGTTTTTCTGATCCATCAGAGTTACAACATAACAAAACAGTTAATCTTTCTTTACTGTTTTTGCCACCGTGACAGGGTTCCCCTTAAATGCCAATGTTTTTTTAGGCATCACATTGAAAAACAAACCAGTTTCACCACAATTAAAAATGTCCTTAGTTTTGTATCCTTCTATTAAAGATGATAAGTCCTCTTTCCATTGCTCTACAGTTTTTTCGTCGACACTTGCACTTTCTCCAGATAGGGTTCGAGTTTCTAAGCCGTGCCGGATCTTAAATTTCTCCACCCATCCATGCGATGCAGAGAAGTTTTCAATTTCCAAAGTCTCTGACAGATGAACAGCTTTCTGTCTGAGTAACTCAATGTTAACCGGAATGTTCGAAGCACGAGCTTCTTTAAACCATTGTAACAAAACACTTTCTAATTTTTGAAACTTTCCTCTTTGAATTCGGCTTCTCTTTGAGGATTGAATTCCGCATTCTCGTTCAGCAGCTACAATTGCTTCCCTTTTTTTTAAAAATTCCTTTCAAAGTTGACTCCGGAATTTTAAAATGATCAGCTAAAGCTTTTTTAGTAGTTGATGGATTTTCTTCAAATTTCTTAATAACATTCACTTTGAAAGACAAGGACAATTTCGTTCGTTTAGCCATTTCGAGACCATTCACCAGACAAATCAAGCAAGTTAAAAGCAGAAGTTAAAATTGCTGACTCAACAGTGAAATAGAAATTTCTTAGAACACAAAGAAAGAAAATTTTTGACGTCATCTGCATGATAGGTTGTTGATCACAATAGTCACACAAACCACCCCCTTTTTTCCGAGATAAGAGAAGAATGACCACTTTCAAAAGACCATTACAATGGGGGTAGAACTAGGCTCTGGGCAAGAAGCAATGATACGTGTTCTTTCCTTCAAGATGAATGAGTTTTCAAAGTGGGTGGTGAATCATCCCACTTGAGAGATTCATGTTCATTCTGAAAGAATGTCTTCCTAGAAGCAGCAAAGGTGAAAAGGCACACGTGGAAACAGGAAAAATAAACCACTAGATCGAGCAACACGTTTCATTCCATAAATGGTTTATTTTTTAATTTCTATTTAAGAGAAAACAAAATTTTGGTAGTCTAAGAAAAAAAATTCATCGCATAAGTGAAATATAGCGATGCATAAACAAATAATTATATCATTATTTTCCTATATAATGAGCTGGAACCACTAAAAATCGTCATATAAATGAGAAAGGCGTATAAAAGAGGCGGTATATAAGTGAGAGTTCACTGTAGTTGCACATTCAGTTTACAGAAGTTGCCTACTTTAAAAATTGCATCTTGCTAGTATCACATTTAAATTTAAAACATTCTCATCCATAAAAATTGCATTCGTACTTTTTAGGTATTAATACAGTTAAAATCTTACTAACCAATGGAGATTAATTTAAAACCTCTTGCAATTGCAAAATTCAATCCATCAATATATATATATATATAATTTCTCCCCAAGATCAATTTTTTACTAAAAGCACAGATATGTGAAAATCACATATTTAAATTTCACAAAATACTTAAATGAAATGTATCAATTGAATCAACAATTGCTTCAGAAGGTACAAATGTTATTTTCAAATCAGAGTGGCCACTCTTTTTCAGAGAGAAAGTTCAAGGATAATTTGTGTTTAAATTCAATTTATTTGCAAACACAAAATGAGCATATATACTTTTAATAATTTTTAAAATCATTTTTATATGTCATACAAGCAATAATTAGCCCCTTAGCCCCATTATAATTGGCTTCTTATGATTTAATTAAAAACATCTTTCACTTTGAGGGCATCTGGATTATAAGTTATAATTTCAAAACATGGTGCAATACTTGTTGCCTAGGACTTGTTGCCAGCTCTCGCCCCACGCTCTCTCCCTACATTGATGACCCGGACTACGAACACGCATTCTCCTTCTCGCCAATAGCAACAGATGGCGCCAGCATCGACCTCTTCCATCTCTCGCTCGGCTCTTTCAAAGTCTGCAACGAGCAGCAACGAACTCGCCAAATTCCGCAACGAGCGGCAGCGACCTCACCAAAGTCCGCAATGAGCGGCAGCGACCTGTTCACAAAGTCTACAACGAGTGGCAGCGTTCCGTAACGCTTGAAACATCATTCGTCAGTCTCCGACTGACTCTCTAGAGGGGGAATAGTGTGGCAGCACGATCACCTCCGCGCACACAACACTGGCAATTGAAGGCCGGTCGAACGGCTACCTTTTGGCCGAGCGGAATTGCGCCTCATTCTACCACCCATAAGGCCCTGGGTTCAAACCCAGCTCTCCCCTCCACAATGCAATTCTATTTTTTATCTCTGAAGAACTGTAAAAATGAGTTCAATTTCATTTGATTGTTGAATTTAACATTTTATATGAAACAACTAGCTGACCCGGCAAACGTTGTTTTGCCATATAAATTATTCCTAGGATTATTTTAGTAGAAAGAAATGACTAACTTATTGTAAGTGTGTGAGGATGTGGTATATGAGTGGAAGAGGCATGGAGCGCTGTGAACAATGCTGAAATATAAAAATAACACAATACCAAACATTTATATTTTTTATTCATTGTAATTTATTCTTTACATTTATATATATATCGCTAATTACAATAATTTTACTAAAAAATAATATCAATCCCTTAACGGAATAGAGTGAACAATATATTTAGCTAACACAAACAAACTGCATGGTTTGCCCACTCGAGATCATGCCACGTATAATTGTCCGTGTGAAAAACATGGCGTGCTCAAATCTAAGCCACAAACAAACATAGTTTGGCCTTGAGACTTATTCATAGTCATTCCATAAAAAATTTTGTCCAAAAAAAAAATAATAAAAGGATGAAAATCTGAAACATTTTCAGATTTTAAATACGCACTATAGCGCTATATATTAAAATCGTATCATAATTTATGCGTCGTCCCTATTTTTCTCTCATCATATTCCATATAAGTTGGAAAGTGTATATTATTCATGACTGTGCTGTATTTTTTTTTCTTGTTTCGTAAAACCCATCTTTGGAATCAAAATCTATCTTAAAATCGTCTACTAAAACTATTTTACAATATTCGCCAAGTATATTACAACTACACTTCATCGTTCTATATATTGTTTCGAATGCGCATCATAATACATGCGTATACCATGTATGTCTTTCTTGGGTTGATTCCTACTTTAACGCCTCGACTCTCGCCAAGGTGGCGATCATTAAACATATGCAGTTACAATGACAATTTTTTGCATTTATGTGGCAATCATAATTTAGAATTAAAATGGCGATTTGGAACAACATGTAAGCACAGCATGCCGTTACATTTTTATTTATTTTGGATTGCCAATTAATGTAGTTGTAATAATAAAGTGTCTTCAAATTCCTTAACTGGTGCATTTATCGCTAATTTGTTTACTTTAGTTTTCATCTAGTTCTTTTGGGAGCGCCGAAACGGTACGTACGTATTATGCCGGCGGTCACTTCCGCCAAACTACTTTTTCGTCAAATTTGCTGGCAAACTATTGCCAATCGTATTCCAAACCATCAACAATTTCATGTGCCCGGCATTTATCTTGGTGAAAATTGCTTGTCTTGGAGGACCGCCGGGATAATACGTAAGTACCGTTGAAACTTGTGCATTACTCCCAGAGACCCATGACTGCAAAGCTCACCAAAGTACGGGGATTTTTTAGGTTGGCGAGAGTGGGGTGCGTTAAAATAGGAATCAACTCTTTCTTGTACCATAAAACACATCTTTGGAATCGAAATCTATCTTAAAATCGCCTACTTAAACTGTTTTACAATCTTCGCCAGGCATATTCGTCCTATAGGCATATTCCAACTATGCCGCAAAGACATGAAATGGGAATCATAATCCATGAGTGTACCGTGTTTTCCTTTCTTGTTCCACAGAGCACTTCTTTGGAATAGAAATCTATATTAAAATCGCCTAATAGAACTCTTTTACAATATACGCCAGGCGTTTTCTAACTATACTCGAAATATATTTATAATAAATTGTCACGTTTAACTCCCCATTTAGCGATCCATTATCAAAAATTGCAAATCCTTGTGCGACTTTCAACATTTTATTAATGCCCCCCCCCCCTCCTCTCCACGTTATCTATCAAACACATTTGAAAAGGGACTCGATGCGCTAATGCCTAGACAAAAATCCTGATTGAACTTATTAGCACTCTGGTGCTAAAAATTTTGAGGTGGACCGCCCTTGTGACTTAGGGGTATGAGACAAAATCATATTCGCAGACCTAACGAATATACATATAAAATTTCTTTAAAATCGGTCGAGCCGTTTTGGAGGAGTATGGTAACTAACACTGTGACATGAGAATTTTATTTATTAGATATACCCAATATGAGTTCAATCGAATGTATCATTTAAACGCTAGAGCACTTTCAAGAATTTCCCCCCCCATAAGCCATAATGTAAAAGAAATCTTTGTAGTAGTCCAGTAGAAAAACTATATAAGTTCTATACACATTAAAATCAATGTCGGTCTTAAGATGGTGGTTTATAACATATATACCCAATTTGAGCTCAATCGAATTCCCCGTTTAGGAGCTATCGTGTTCACACACACACACACACACACATCTCGTAAAAATAGCATAAATGAATTCAGAAGACCTCAAAACGTGTTAATACATCAAAATCTCGAAGTCGAATTTTTTCATGATTACAATACTTTCCTTACAGGGTACATGTTCGAAAAGAAAAAAGGATGAAAATCTGAAACACTTTCAGGTTTTAAATACACACTATAGTGCTATATATTAAAATCGTATCATTAGTTATACGTTGTCCCTATTTTTCTTACTTATTCCATTAAGTTTCAAAAGTGTATAATTATTCATGACTGTGCTGTATTTTTCTTGCTTGTTTCGTAAAACCCATCTTTGGAATCGAAATCTATCTTAAAATCGCCTACTAAAACTATTTTACAATCTTCGCCAAGTATATTACAAATATACTTCATCGTTTTATATATTGTTTCGAATGTGCATCATAATCCATGAACGTACCAGTTTGTCTTTCTTGGGTTGATTCCTACTTTAACGCCTCGACTCTCGCCAAGGTGGCGATCATTAAACATATGCAGTTACCATGACGATTTTTTGCATTAATGTGGCAATCGTAATTTAGAAATAAAATGGCGATTTGGAACAACATGTAAGTAAAGCAAGCCGTTACATTTTTATTTATTTTGAATTGCCAATTAATGTAGTTTTAATAATTAAGTGTCTTCAGATTCCTTAACAGGTGCGTTTATCGCTAGTTTGTTTACTTTAGTTTTCATCTGGTTCTTTTGGGAGCGTTGAAACTGTACTTACCGTGTCGTACAATCGTATTCCAAACCATCAACAATTTCATGTGCCCGGCATTTATCTTGGTGAAAAATTGCTTGTCTTGCCGGACCGCCGGGATAATACGTAAGTACCGTTAAAACTTGTGCATAACTCCCAGAGACCCATGACTGCAAAGCTCGCCAAAGTACGGGGATTTTTTAGGTTGGCTTGAGTGAGGATGTTAAAATAGGAATCAACTCTTTCTTGTACCATAAAACGCATCTTTGGAATCGAAATCTATCTTAAAATCGCCTACTGAAATTGTTTTACAATCTTCGCCAGGCATATTCTTCCTGTAGGCATATTCCAATTATACCGCAAAGACATTTTAAATGCTGTTTGGAATGGGCATCATAATCCACGAGTGTACCGTGTTTTCCTTTCTTGTTCCACAGAGAACTTCTTCGGAATAGAAATCTATATTAAAATCGCCTAATAAAACTCTTTTACAATATACGCCAGGCGTTTTCTAACTATACGCGAAATATATTTATAATAAATTGTCGCGTTTTGGCACCACATTTAGCGATCCATTATCAAAAATTGCAAACCTTGTGCGACTTTCAACATTTTATTAATTTCCCCCCCCCCCTCTCCTTATTATCTGGCAAACACATTTGAAAAGTGATTCGACACGCTAATGTCTACACAGAAATCCTGATTGAAATGAATAGCACTCGGGGGCTAAACATTTTGGGGTGGACCGCCCTTATGACTTAGGGGTATCAGACATAGTTAAAAACCTATTCTATGACCTAACGAATATACATAGAAAATTTCATTAAAATTGGTCGAGTGGTTTCGGAGGAGTTAGGTGACTAACACTGGGACAGGAGAATTTTATATATTAGATGGATATCCATTACCTATGGGTTAAAGGGGTACCATTATTTTTTAAATTTTTGCCAATCCATTCACCAAATTAGATTTTAACGGACAGCATTAAGAAGAGCAATTCCCAATACTTTGCCAAAATGTATTTTCTTTCACCAAACTAATTTTATTTTTGCAATTTGGGACGTTTACAATCAACAGCACAGCCCCTGCATTACTATAGAAATAGTAGTAATGTTACAAATATAATATGAAATTGTTAATTTTCAGTGTTTAAAAATTAAATACATTGAGTGTAATTTTAACGGATACAAATAAGAATTATTTTGCTGCCAGAAGATTGTTTTTTACATGTGCAGATGTAAAGTACAGGTTGAAATTTAGTATATTTGTTGCATCTACAGAGCAATGAATAAATGTGAAAATTTTAGTCATTATCGCTGTTAGTTTTTAAAACATTTAACTTTAAAATGTGTGAAAATCCTATTTTAAAAATTCTTGCACTACAAAATCAGCTCTAGTTTCTGTTCTAATTATAGTAGAAACTTTATTTAAGAGTCGATAGAAAGTACACACGTTGACCTTTCATATGATATGATACATGAATAAATTATTAAAATTTAAATTTCAAGATCACCATTTTTAGTTTTAAAACTTTAAATTTTAAAAAACTATATTTTCAAGGTTTTTTTTTATATTATTCTTTCACTTATTGTTGACAATATCTGAAATTTTCAATCTGGGACTACCATGGTTTCCAATTAATAAATTTAAGAAAATTGCTAACATATCGATTTAATTATAGAATCAAAAGAAAATTTCTATATTTTGAATTGAAATTTCACTTTTATTTTTGAATGAAAAAAGAATTTTGATAATGTTTTACAGCACTTTCATTGGGGATGTTTCAAATGGGGGGGGGGAGGGGAACATTTGCCTCCTAAACAGAAATTTTTTAAATTTTGAACTAAAATATTTTGTTTTTAAAGTTTCATGAACTGAGACTCTTAAGAAAAACATTTTGATCCATTACAGTTTTTCGGTCTTAGTTATTCACATTTAGAAAGTCTAATTTGTAAGTTTGGAATATCCATCTAAAACTGCTTAAAAGCTCCATTTTAACTGCACAGTACAAGTCTTTTTACCATTGATTATCATTGACACATAAGACTTTCTTGCCGCGCATAATTCTGCTGCTGATTTCATCATCATTAAGCCTTCACAATGTTTACATCTTCATGGCTAAGAGTTTTGCGAGATTTAGGATTTGGAATAGAATAAATTCCCTTTTCTTTCACCAAGTTTTCGGCTTTTCTCACCATGTAATTACTGGTCGAAAATTCCTTTTGAATTCTTTTCACAGATCAACTCTTCTTTAAAAGAGTTAAGATTTGTACTTATACACTTTCGTCCTTAGTGTTTCTAAATTTCTCTTTTAATTGATCAATCATTTCCAGCAGCTGAAGTTCAATCAATAGAGTTTAGCTGATTCAGCAGATGAACCGTATTCAGAAATCTTTAAAACCTTTGGTTTCAAAGCTTTACTTATTTGTTTGAATTTTCTCTCTGGGTATATATCCTTTCTGATAATATTTTCTTTCTTTTTATTGGAGTTTCTTCTATATTTTTTAAGTTTTCGTTAAAAGAGGAAATTATCAATTCACATTTATAAGTAAGAGATTTTGTTTCTGAGTTATCACTCTCTTCATTTTGCACATCAATTTTTTGTCTAATACAGAAATTTTGTTGGTACTTACTTCAACAAATAGAGGCTCCTGCATTAACATTTTGTAACATTTATCACAAATTTTCTTCTTTTCAGATAAAAGAAGGATTTTTCTCTATCATCCAATACAAAACATTCTTTAAATTTTTTCTTACACAACAAACCATATTAACAAAGGAACTCATTTTATAAAGACTACTCCTACAAAATCAGGTTACTTAAGCAGAGCAAGACAGAAAGCATTCTAACATCTTTCTTCCCGTGTGGTGACCAGGGTGCTCCAATGACAACCATGAGGTAACCAAGGGGCAAGAATAGTCCCAATGTATCCCAATGCATGTTGTAAGAGGCGACTAAAATGGGGTTGAGCGCAGAGTTAACAGCCATTCCTCATAAAAAAATCCTTGTAACGAAACCTCAACTAAATGCTAAAACCAACTCTTTACCTAGACGACTCAGCATGAAAAAGGGCCTCAATATTGGGACATGAAACATTTGCACCCTATACAGGGTGATTCAAAATAGATGTTAAGACGATTATTTTTTAAACCGTAAGTGATCGAAACATACTTCCACTTAGAAAAGTTCGTCAAATTAAGAGCAGCTTTCAGATATGGCATTTTTTACTGGGGGTTGTATACATATTAAAATATGAAATTTAATTTTTATACGGTCCCTCCTTTCCTACCCTTTATATTTAGAAGAATGTTGCTCTTTGCCTAAGAAAATTAATAAAACAAATCCCGTGCCTCTAAGTAAAATAGTTTCCGAGATATATCAATTTGAAAATTTTGGCATTTGTCGCCAAGCAATAAGGGGATGTTTCAAAAGTAAGAAAAATGTAATTACTTTTCAAATGATTAATTTATGTTAGTTGTCACTCGATAGACACATTTGACTCCTCAAATCTTAATTTAGCTAGAATTTTCCTGTAACACATGTTTGGCAGTTTCTAGTAAAAGTTATCACACCATAGTAAAATACACCATTATTTTCTCATTCTCTTTTGCACTTTAGAATTCCTTCTCTAAAAGCATGATGTAATTAGTGCTAATTAGACTAAACTATCGCTTATTTCATAAAGCAGTACAGATCATTTTAGGCAAAATTGCACATTTTAATTTCACACATTTGAACAGGTTTAACTGCTTTTCCCAACAATGGGATCTTTACTTATCATTTATCAACTCATAGTTTGTCCCCCAAAGTAAAGATTTTTTTTTTGCTGGGAAAACTGATGCTAACGCATTAGGTAAACTGGTGTAAGTCATCATTTTCAAAATGAATTTTTTCACTAACTATTCCACGTAGAGACACGGGATTTGCTTTATTAATTTTCTTAAGCAAATAGCAACATTCTTCTAAATATAAAGGGTAGGAAAGGAGGGACTGTATAAAAATTAAATTTCGTATTTTAATATGTATACAACCCCCAGTAAAAAAAAGCCATATCTGAAAGCTACTCTTAATTTGACGAACTTTCCTAATTGGAAGTATGTTTTGATCACTTACAGTTTAAAAAATAATTACCTTAACATCTATTTTGAATCACCCGGTATAAGGGTAATGCTTTTAAAAACTTAATTAATGTATCTGTGGACTACAACATTGATGCAGTGATGTAGCCAGAAATTTTTCATGGAGTGGGGGTGGGGGGGAGTTATGACTATTACAACTCATATGTATGTATAGGTGTGTGATAAGGGAGTGAAGAATATACATTTTGTACAGCAAAAAATTCCTCATGGGAGGGTAGTGACCCCCCATCCCCCCCTTGGCTACGCCTCTGCATCGATGTCTTATCTATTCAGCAAATCCGATGGCTGGGAACTAGAATTTTGGATAAAAAGGACTGTAGACTGTTCTATAGTTGCCAGGAAAAACTCACCACTTCGGTGTGGGTTTCATCATTAGTAAAAGACTCAGAAACACAGCCATTGACTTCTAGGCTATTAATATGAGACTTTATAAAATCTGACTGAGAGGTAAGCTCCCCCTTGATCTGTGCTCACGCACCGATGGATGAAAAAGAAGACACAGAAAAGGACTTATTCTACAACTCCCTTATGAAGTGTTATAACTCATGTCCTGCACAAGATATCAAGATGGTCATTGGTGACTTCAATGTTAAAATTGGAAAAGAACGTTTTATTAGCTCCCATGCTGGTTCTAATAGCTTACACTATGACACCAATATAAATGGACAGAGACTTTTTGACTTCACTGTACCTGAAAATATGTTTATAGCCAGTACAGCCTTCCCACACAAGCAGATACACACAGGGTTCGCGTTTACTCAGATTTTTGAGTCATTTACCCAAATTTTGCTGACTGTGATGAAAAAAAATACACACATAGAAGATTTTGTATATGCAAAAACCCATATTTCTCAAGATAATGGGCCTTTGTCAGACTTTTATCAGACTTCAAAGCGATCCCTGTACACAAGTACACCTGGACATCTCCTGATGGCCTCTCAACAAGATTGACCATGTACTCGTAGATAGGAGACATCGGAACAACATAATGGATGTAAGAAGCTATAGAGGTGCAAGCGTGGACACTGACCATATACTTGTTAGGTCTAAAGTCAGATTTAGACTATGCAAGAACTTCTTCCGAAAGAAGGAGGTCAGCAGTTCAAAACCTGATACTTCTAAGCTAAAGGAGCAGAATATTTTCAAAAAATATAAACTTAAACTATTAAACAGCATCGGCCTAAAAATAGAAACAGTAAACTACAATCTCAACTGGAAATCTGTAAGGGAAATCATCTTGAAATCTGCAAATGAAACTATACCAAGCCTAGGACGTCGTACCAGAAACGAGTTGTTTGACGACAAGTGTAGAAAAGCTACAGAAGAAAAAAATAAGGCATACCTGCTGATGTTACAAAAACATTGCACGAGAACCTCTGAAAAAAAATATAAAGAGCTGATGAAGGTGGAGAAAAAGCTACACAGAAGAAAGAAAGTAACCTTCCTTGAAGACTCCCTAAGAGCTAGAGAACCTGAACAACCAGAATGAATGTCAGAAATTCTACAAATCAATCAATAAAATGAGATGTGAATTCAAGCCAAGAGCTATTACATGTAGAAATAAGAAGGAAGTACTCATTATGAACCCCATGAAGTAGCCAAAGTGTGGAAAGACTAGTTCCAAGATCTGCTTAAAGAGAGAGATGAAGTCGCCCCCCAAGATGACCCTGTCAAACAGGACATCATTGAAGATGAAAACAATCCTCTGCCTTCCATCGATGAAGTGATCCTTGCTATTAAAAAACTGAAAAATAACAGATCGGCTGGCCCCGATAATATACCATCTGAACTTTTAAAGGTTAATGTACCAGAGCTTATTAGTGCCTTAAACAAAATTATGGTTAAAATAATACCCATTGAATGGGAAAAACTCCATCTGCGCTATATTTTAAAAAGGAGACCAACTTGAATGTCGTAGTTATAGGCGTATCACACTCCTCAAGAAGGCACATAAAATTCGCTCCAATCTACGCTTTGCAAGACTTCAACCTTATACTGAAAAATTAACAGGAAAATTACCAGTGTGGATTTAGACCCCCGAAAGATCTACTGAAGACCAAATCCATAGTTTGAGACAAATCTTGGAAAAAACTAAAGAATATAATATTAAAACCTTTCATCTATTTATTGACTTTAAGACTGCTTATACAGCATAAAAAGAGATAAGCTGCTTGAAGCAATGATTGAGTTTAAAATACCTACTAAACTTGTCAACCTCACTAAAGCCACCTTGAGCAATGTACGATGCGATGTTAAAATCCAAAACCATGTATCTGAATTCTTCACAACAGGAAGAGGCCTGCATCAGGGAGACTCGCTTGCCTGCCTGCTCTTCAATCTAGCATTGGAGAAATGCATCCAATGTAGCGGATTAGACCGAACAGGCACTTTCTGGAATAGATCACTGCAAATATTGGCCTACACAGACGATATAGACATACAAACATGGGCCTCACTATTAATGAAGACAAGACAAAGTTTATGGAAATCTCGTTCCCATTTACGAACAGCACCCCTTTTTAAACAAACAGTTACACCTTTAAAAAGGTTAGTGAATTCAAATACCTCGGAACAACTATTAATGATCAAAACATGCTAAAAGCCAAAATTAACAGCAGAATAAAATTGGCTAATAAGTGTTTATTCAGACTGAAAAAACAATTAAGATCAAAACTTATCAGCTGAAATACTAAACTGAAATTATACAAGACCCTTATACTACCTGTACTGCTGTATGCCAGCAAAACCTGGACATTAAACTTAGACATTCAGCGAGCTTTGGAAACTTTTGAAAGAAAAGTACTAAGAGCTATATTTGAGCCTGTGGAAGAATAAGGGCTTTGGCGTACCAGATATAATTTTGAATTATATAGGCTTTATAAAGTGCCTCAAGTAACACATATGAAGCAACAGATTGAGATGGCTCGGCCATGTGTGGAGAACCCCTGAAAACAACACTACTAGAATATACACTTTTAGAAACCCTGAGGTATCCCATGTCCGAGAATGACCACAAACAAGATGGCTGGACGATACCGAAAAGGACTGTAAGACTTTGAAAATAAAAAACTGGCAAAGAGTTGCCTTGGATCGATTGAGTTGGAAGGAGCGTGCTGTCGGGGCAGCTAAAACCTGTGACAGGTTGTTATGCTAGAAAAAAGAATATAACCCTGAATAAACTTAAGTCTGTAAGACTGAATTCAGTAATAAGCTTTGCTCTTTTCCCACCAGGAATACAGAAGCATGTGGCAAACATACCAAAGCCATCACTCCTAAACAAAATACATTAAAGACCACACTTGCTAATAATTGTTTGTATACAATCAGTAAGAACAACTAAAAGTGTGAACCACATGTTAGTGACCATGTGTGTACTCCCATCAGGCTGCATAGGAAAGTTACATGAGAAAAAATTAACTAGGCATTGTCAGTCTTACTTGACTAAATTGAATGCTGCTGGTAAGGCAGATAAATAGCTGAACATATTTTTGAGACTATCAGTAGCAATTTACTTTAATGAAGGGATAATAGAAAGAGCACCACAGTATAACTCAGACTGTCTAAAGCAATGGAAATGGATGGCAACTTGGAAATGGAGAGAGGGAATTCATAGTGGAAAATAAATAACCTGCGTAGGAAAAAAGAATTATTAAAAAACATAAAACTTCATCTTAAATTCAGTCTAGTCAATGCACGTTTCCATATTTCTTTTCTTAAATGCTTTTCCAGATCACCCTTTGTTACACATAAACATTTATAAAAACTACAAAATGCTTTTCTGGGAAACAAAAAAAAATATTTGATCTCAATTTTTTTGAGATTTTTAAAAAGGGAATTATTTTAGTAAAAAATTCAGTAAGTTCCTATTTTTATTAGAGGAAGGCAAATCCCCTCCCCAGCTTCCTTTTGGAGTACCCCCAATAAAAGTACTGTAAAGCATTGTCATTGTCAAAATTCTTTGTTCAATCCAAAGAATTATAAAAATGAATTATTTTTATAATGGAATAGGGAGGGGGGGGGGGTTACAAATGACAACTTCTACTATTTTTTAAAGCACCTCCAATAAAAGCGTTGTAAACCATTATAAAAATTCTTTGTTCACTCAAAACATTGCTTTAAAATAAATGTGAAATTTTAATTTATAGTTTTTGAAATTTTAATTCAAAAAATAGAAATTTTCTTTTGCTGCTGTAATTAAATCGAGATGTCAGCAATTTTCTTAAATCTATTACTCGAAAACCCTTAGTAGTTCCAGATTGAAACTTTCAAATATTGTCAGCAATAAGTCAAAGAATTATATATTTTTTTAAAAAGCCTAGAAATATAGTTTTTGAAATTTTAAAGTTTAAAAACTAAAAATGATGATCATGAAATTTAAATTTTTAATTTATTCACGTAGCATATCATATGAAAGGGAAACTTGTGTACTTTCTATAGACACTTAAATCAAGTCTCAGCTATAATTAGAACAGAAACTAGAGCTGATTTTGTTGTGCAGAAATTCTTAAAATTTGATGAATTTCACACATTTTAAAGTTAAATATTTCAAAAACTAATAGCAATAATGATGAAGTGTCACATTTATTCTCATTTCTCAATAAATGCAACAAATATACAAAATTTCATTAAATTCTGAGGGTGTCAGGTTGTGGACATGAAATTTGACATGGAATGACCCGAAAGTGAACAATCTTCGGGTCATTCTTATGTGAATGACAACCTCAACAAAATGTCTTGTTGAGTGTGTATGTCTTCCTCAACAAAATTATGTGAATTTGTTTTTATTTTCATATACAAGTTAGTGAGTCCTACACCTGCATACTATAATTATCTTTTATTTACAAGTTAGCAATTTTTAAAATGTCAAAAACCTCATACACCCAGTGTTACAGAAGAAAATAGGAAAAAATAGCTGATTTCAACGATTGAATGCAATCTATTCCACCTAACATTACCAAAGTACTTTGTAAATCAAAAATGAGAGTCAAAATGTTTCATTTAAAAAACACTTGCAGACAAATAAATATATTTCAGCAGCAAACCCTTTTTGCAGTAAACACCAATAAGTAATTTATTTTTCTCTCATAAGCATTTTAAGCCATTTTTGGCTACTTTTAGCTTTGATTTCAGCCACTTTTCTCTCCAGGATTGGCGACACTGGTTTCAATAGGTTCTAGCCTTCACCCAGTTAAATCAATGATTTTCACTTTCTTTTCTACCCATTTTTCAGTTAAATAAACTCATTAAAATGCTTAGGGTTTATTTTTAGGGCCACTCAAATTTTAGGATTTTTGTTGTTGATCACAAAAATACATGGGCATTGTTTTAATTTTACAATAAATTTGATTCTCCCAGAATGATTAAATGCAACAAAGTAACATATGTGATCCTTTCCTTTTTTTATATACATATTGAAAAAACAAGATTTACACTATAGATATTGTAAATATATTTATCAAAGCATCAGTACACAGGGTGCTAACGGGTTAACTAATGTTAACATATATACACCTGTTTTAGTTTTGTCCTTAACATAAGATATTACAAAGGAAATACACTATTCAAAGTATTTATACATATTTTCATTGAACAGTTCTAAAATAACTTCAAAATAATAAAAGCAGTTCATCCCATACTCTGTACTAAATCAATCCATGAAGAAAAAATTTCAGTACACATGTCATCTCAACATTTTGATAAATAAATATCAGGGTTTGTATGTTTTGAAAGGAGTAAATCACTCCTTTATAATACTAAAAGTCAAATATACATTTTGTCTTTGCACTCCAAGAAGAATTATACATAATTAAGTTTCATTTCATGATAGGAATGAAAGATTAAAATTACAAATACTTGACATTTAATATGATTGCAGCCAATATATATTTTTCCCTCCTTAAGATTCATGTTAAAATTCATGTATGATTCATTAAACTAGAAACCTTAAATTTTTACATTGCTAACATTATGGATACTAAATGGAATAACCTACAAATTTGCTTGAAAATTAATTTAACTTTCTTTTAAATGTTTTATTATAATGCTAATAACACAAAATATTTTAACTTTGTGTTATTTAACTTCATTTTTGGGGGGAGGAGTATTAAAGGACAGTAAGATGGAAATAAAGAATTTTCATTCATTTTATTTTTATGGACACTTACTTTTAAAAGCTTTCAACTGATCATCCGAACCCGGATTATCATTAATATAACATATTATTTTTTCGACAAACTATCCCAAAGTACTCGATTAGTTCTTTTCTTGCACCGAGGTAACTATGAAAAATTTGTAACATTCAACTATGTATAACAATTTAAAATAAGGTTTCAGATTTACCACTAATTACTTAAAAATACCTCTAACAGGAGCAGCTTCTCTTATTAAATCTTACTGTGCATGGCCCACCATATGAAACTGTAAAGCTTGCTTGGTCTTATAACCCTTTGAACATACAGGGCAAACAAAAGGACGTTCTCCAGTATGCTTGCGCAAATGAACTTTTAAATTTGAAGAGTGGGTTGATGTATATGGACAATGAGGGCATTTATGAGCTGTTGGATTTTTTCGAGAACTTCCAAACATTTTTGATGAAATATTCATGCTTTTATCAAAGCCACCTAGGATAAAAATTCAAATATCAATTGTAATACGTGAAAATATAAAAACACTTAATTCAGAGAGAAAAAAAAAATTAATTTACATCACAAAAATAAAATACAAACTGTTTTAAAATAGTTTTCATATTAAAATAAAAAAGGTTTTCATATTGCTTTAAAATTATTTAGGATAAAAAAAAATTTTTTTAATTCCTGCTCATACAAACAGTTCATAACCTTACAATCTCAAAGAATAAATTTTAATTATAATTGAAACTTTGACACCTTCTTTTTCTGCCCCCACAGATAATGACACCTGTTTCAGGCAACTTCATTGCATACAATTCTATCACATATATTAGAAATAGAGCTATCTAGGCCAGGCAATTTAAAAGTAGTAAAAAAACAGTCAAAAAACAGTCAAAACAGTAAAAAATTTCTTTCATTCATTCCTCTTTTTATTTATTTCAAATTCAGCATTCAACTCCATTAAATGCATCTTCCCAAATATTTATCTCACTCTCTCTTCTTTTCCTTTACTCATAGTCAGTGGCATAGCCAGGGAGAGGGGGGGGGTAAAGGGCTGGATCCCACCCCCAAAATGAGAAAAGGGTTCTTAATTTTTTTAATGATATATGCATGTCTAAAAAAAAAAATTTGGACCCTCACAGAAAAAAAACAACATTAAAAAATTACTATCATAGTTAATGCTGCAGACCATTTCGATAAGCATGACTTGTAGCATCAACTACCACTGGTGGTTTTCCAGCATTGTTTTTTTATGCAATAATTATTTTGCACAAAGCCATGAATTTTATGTCATTTAAAAGGCAAACAAATTCTTGGTCAGAATTGTAAATGCTGTTGGTCAGATAGATTTTTCTGTCTTTTATCAAAGTTAAAATGCTTAATATGTGCATTCAAGCCCACACAAATGGTGATTGATAAACTTCTATTAACCTTAATGTTTAAGGCACCAGCAAAGGCCTGCATATTAGTACTGAAATATTTAAGGACTTCCATACCTATAGAGTTGAAAATGTTATTTTTATATTAATCATTAATTGAAATTGAACGAATACAGATATAAAAAAATTATGATTTCATTAAGTAAACTGTAGTTCTCTGATAGCTGCAATTTTTTAAAGATATTATTCCACTGAATTTATATTAACAGTGTCTTTAATCTTTAAGGTTGAGAATGTATTTGAAAGTAGATTAGATACTAGAAAAATCTTCAACAAGCAACATGGAAAAATGCCAAGAGTAAAATTACTGCAATCCCTTTTATTAAATAATAATAAAAGATATTAACAAGAAGAGAATATGGTAAGTTACAGAGTATAAGATTTCCATTTAAAGAATTGAAAATATTAAAATATTTCAGAAACACAATATACTTTAATTTTCAAACAATATTCAAACAGCAAGATGAATGTTTAAAACTACAAACAACTACATAGTTTAATTATGATTTTAAATTTTAATTATTATAAAAACCAAATGCATAAAATTGAACAGTTAAAGCATAAATTATTTTTTAAATTTTAGAGAACATTCGATGAGATTACACTTATCACTGATTGCCTCTGTAACACTAAGTTACAAATTTTTTAACAATTGATCCATAATATATTTATCGCAAATAGAGTATGGACAGACAGATCAATTTGCTTGAAATTTTGCACATACGTAAAACATTAAAAAGAAGATGGTAGGTGACTTAACCACCTGTTCCTCAAGTTTCCGATGAAAAGACCTTATTCAACATCTAACATAATATTATTTTTCAAAAGTTCAATATCTCTCATCAAATGACAACTTAAATTAAAAATTACATCCTAGACAAATCATTTCTTAATTTTTATAGTTTCAGTTTGACATACCTCTTTAAGATTAACAAGACTGACCTTTATCACAAGAATAATAAATAAAAGTTAAATTTTTTTAAGGCTTTCATAAACCATGGGCTGATGATCTTAGTTTTCAGAAGCTCACTTTTGAATTACAAGTGAGATCACAACTGATCCATCATCACACAGAAACTATGTTTGCATGAAAACCTCTCAATTTTCGTAGCTGTAAAAATAAAATAAAATAAAAATATGCAAGTATTTCTCAGTTTTTAGAATTTTCCCATTTAACAGCCTTCATCATTGAGCACATCAACCACTAAAGCAAGTAAGTTTGCATGACATACTGTATAAGCATGTTGTTACAAATTTTTTGGGCCTTTCTGCCTTTTTAACAGTTAAATATAGTTTTAAATTTGTATTCTGTGCATCAAATAATTAAAATTTGCATTTTGTTGCACAAACTAGAACTCGAGATAGGGAGTTTTATATACCCCATTGCTCAACACAGGGTTTTCTAGAATTCTCAAGAAATATTGGTTTAGAGCTTAGCTGACTTCACTTTTGGGGACTTACTGTATTAGCCTGAATATAACACGATGTTTTTGACTGATCATTCCTCCCCCTAAAAAAAAACTGATCAGAGGCCTAAATATAGGACTTTTCTAATTTGATGAAAATAATCAGGATCGCATTATATTCAGGCTAATACAGTTTTTTTTTTTTTTGGTGTCAAATTTGGCAATATATTGCCAAAAAGTCACCAAGCTTGGTGACATTTCGGATACTTGGCAAGATTTTTCTAATGGGACCTGTAAAGTTTGTTTTCTTGTAATAATATTACACAATAGCCTTGTATTACTCGTTAACATTTCTAAGACAATCAAATTTGGGTTTGACTTAGATCATTCTGGAGATGGTTTCCTCTGGAACCTTCTTTGATTATTGGCATAAGCTGTAAAAGAGCAACATTGCCCCAGAGCAGAGTCAGCTGTCATCAAACGCTCGTTCAGTTAGTTCACTGCAAATTCTGTTATTGTAAGCGATATTTTGCTTGTTTTTGAAGGTGTTAGTGAGTGCCTTATTGCTTTATGCTGAGGAATAGATGTATATTTTCGAGTATTTCCACTAATTTTAGTCTGTGGAAGTGCTTTATTTAGCGAGGGAAATGCAGCATCTGTGAAAGCTCCTGTACTAAGCGAACTGTTATTAGCAAGTTACAGGCTGTTAGTGCCTACGAATATTGTACAGCCAATTACTCAACAAAGTTCTAGAAGCAATAAAATTTATGTCCCATCCTGACAGTTGAACTGTTCATTAGAACTTTCGACATACACTGGATTTTAAACGATGAACCCGAGAATTAAGCAGTTTTCTTCTACAATATCAAAATGCATGCGTCGGCCCTATATGTTTTTCTTGTTTTATTACATTGGAAAGTGTTCCATAAGTGTTGGCCATATTTTTCTTCCTTGTTCCAATAAGTTGGAAAGTGTACCACAATCCATTAGTGTGCAACATTTGTCATCTTTATTATATAAAACACTCTTTTTGAATTGAAATTGATATTAAAATTGCCCACTAAAACTGTTTTAGAATCTTCATCATAGTAAATAGTGTTTGGAAACTATATCATAATCCATGCATATTCTGTATTTGTCTGTTTTGCTCTAAAAGCAGTTCTTAGGATTGAAATCGCCTACTAAAACTGTTTTACAATCTTATCAGGTACATTCTAGCTCTTCTTCAACTTTATTTACACTGAAAGTTGATAATTAATATTCCAATTAAATAAAGAGAAAAATTTAGCAATTACTCACCAAATATAACACGGTTTCTACAGATTTCACAGCTTTTGCTTCCCTGACATCTATCATGCTCTTCCCTGACTTTATCTAGCGTGCTTTCCCGAATTTTGAGTTTCTATTTTTAACATTACATCCTATAGTTAATCTTTTTTTTTTATATTTTGACCCTTTTTTTAGAAATAATAATAATGATAAAATTAATATATACAAGAATCTTATTTGACATCTCTGGATTCTAACAAAAACCATGTTTGATAATAATTTAGGATAAAATAAAGCATATTTCAACTGCACAAGATATGCTCATAAAGAACACATTTTAAAATTATTCATAAGGTTGAATGAGAAAATGAAAATAAAACAATTTCTATACTTAGGTTAAAACAGCAAATATTTTCTTGATTTTACTGCAAAATTCAATTTTTCTTGCATTTCCCTAACCTTTCTTCAATTTCTGCTAATTTCCCCAACTTTTTTCCCAAATCCCTGACTTTCCCTGTCTGTAGAAACCCTGTATAAAAAATGATGCCTAGCTAAGTTTAGTTTTGAATTTAGTTTTTCTGCTAAACTTGGCAATAAATCACCAAAAATGGTTAACATTGGCGAATTTTGCCATTTTACTATGCCTCTGTCTTTCAACAATTAAAAAGTAGTTCACTTTTTTGCTGTATAGACAAAAATCCATGTCTGAAATTAATAGCACTCAAGTGCTAAAAATTTTACTCAAATAAATAATTTTCAAAAATAAGAATCTTTCCCCCTTTTTTTTATCGTAATCCCTTAACCAATTCTCCCCATAAACTCAAAAATTGTATACTTCTCAACTACTCGCCTAGCAAATTTCATCAAGTTCAGATCCATAATACTTAAGTTATCATCAAAGAAACATATAAATCCACTTTAGGTGACACTTAGACCTCACTTTACTCAGTCAAAAATGCAATTTTATTTTGTGTGATACTGGTTTCAAAATTAGGGAATGGACCTATATACTGCATGATATCTCCAACAGTTTTGTATTACTGAATTTCACTAACATGAACACTCACAGAGAAAAATATATTTGTCTGTCAAAATTAGTTTACATAACACACATATTAGATTTCCAGAAACAAATCGATGATACACCTAGAAACAATTTCTGTTTACATCAATAAGGTTTAACCACATTTAAACCTTATTTTGTATGACTAAACATGTGACGCTGCAAAGACTGCTTAGTTGTACAACCCTTAGAGCATACATGACAAACAAAAGGACGTTCTCCAGTATGCTTGCGGAAATGAACCTTTAAATTTGAAGTGTGTGTAGAAGTATATGAACAATATGGGCATTTACGAACAGTCAGCTTTTTCGTGAAAGTTCCAAATGATTTTGTAGAAGTTTCAGTGTCTTTAATGGAGCCACCTAGGATGAAAGTTTTAAACATAAATTGAAGCATATTAGAAAAGTAAAATTTATGCACTCACAAAAATAATAAATATACATTTACATAAAAAAAAGTCTAAAAAAGTTTTATTATTAAAAAGAAGAAACTTTCATTAATGTGTTAGGCGTTGAAAGGAAAAAGAAAAAAGAACCCAAAACTTATTAAAGAATTTTAAAAATGAGACGAAAATTTTTAGACATCTAACTTATCAAAACCAAAACAAAAATCTAAAATAACTTTAGTTTAAAAAAAAAAAGGAACAGAACATTATATAGTTAATAAATCAAAAGATTTATATGAAGCATATGTAACACAAAAACTTTTTTGTCTTCTTAAGCATAATATTTTTTGTTCCCACATGAATACTAAAACCAGAAAGTGAACAAAAAGAAACAAAACAGAAGAAGCATGTTTTACATAATCTAAATTTAAACAGATAATATAAAAGTTAAATAACTTTTATTTATACTTTTTTTACAAACTGCATTAAAATAGCACAAGCAATTAAAAGTATAATACTTTACAGATTCACTCACACATATTAGCAATGCCATTAAACACTAAACAATTCCTTACATTGTTTGAATTAGTCTACAAATGTAACCATCAAATAATTCCATTTTACTTCTATAAATTCTAATATACTCCATTTCGTGCAATATGGATAGCATATTTATAATAATATTGAAAAAGGCTAGTTACAATAAAAAAGAATTTTAAAAAAAAACTGTTTTACTTCGAACACTCATTAAGTTAAGAGCGGGAAATGACACCAACAGTTCAAATTTAATTACAAAACTATGAAAAATAATTTGCGGTCTAGTTTGAGTGTTTTTAGTAAAAAATTGGGTAGTTTTTGTGTTTTAAATTTTAAATTCAGGATATTTCAAAGTCTTAATTTAAAATAAATTCATATGTTTTCAGAAATCCAAGAAAAGTGAGAATTAGAAGTATTATTACATAGTACATAGCTACACCAAACAAAGAAATACATAAATAAAAAATAGAACAGTACAGTCATTTTGGGTGATAAAAAAGGTCTACTTTTCTTCGCTGTATTAAGTCCCAATTTCCACACAAACAAAAAAATGTGAAAACAAAAAAAAAAGTATTGAAACAGCCAAAAAAAAGTTGAAATAAATAAATAAATTTTGACCATTTCTGAATTTATTTTGGCAAGTTTTGCATATGAATCTCACATAATCAGGGAATAGTTTATTTTCATAGACGAGATATAGTACATATTTTAGCCATCTATCAAAAAGAAACTCTTCTTTTTTGGTTTGTTTTTGTTTTTTCCAAATGATTATGTTCCCAGAACACACTTTCCTAGGACTCTAGATATAAACCAGAATCCATTTTTATGCCCCCATATTAAATGTTTTTATACTGTAATTGAAAAAAAAAAAAACCTCAAAAATTTATCAAAATAACCCAAACAGTTAATCTAATGAGTCCCTTGAACCCACAAATTTAAGAAACCAGCACCACCCCTATAACTCAAAAATGCTTAGTTATAAAATGTTGAAATTTTCTAATTAGATTTGTAGTAACATTTGGTTGCACACTCGGATTGAGCAAAGGAAAAAAAAAATCAAATTTGTATTTTTAAGTGGCTGTAGCATGGAAAAGTTGTGATTGGCAGATACTTCAATACTTAAAAACAATACTAAAAAAAAAACAATACTAAAAATTTTTCAATACTAAAAAAAAAAACACACACACATTCAAATCATATATCTTTAAATCATGTAAAATGTCTCAAAATAGAAAAAATTGAAAATTTTCCTGTTTTTTGTTTAAGAATTTGTTCTGATATATCTATATATTTTTAAAACTATAGTGCGCAATGTAATGCATAGAAGCTTTCTCTACCTAACTCAATACTTCCTGCTAAGAAAAGAAAAAAAGGGAAGTAGAGCAAATGGATTTTTTGTGGGTGATTTCTCCACCCCCGTTTCTTTTTGTTTTGTGTTATGGCAAGCCTAAACGAAGGGTATCTGCTTAGGGAGGGGGAGGGGTGCCTTGGGTGAAGGACTTTTTTAAGGGGTTCTAACACATATTCATGTTACATCTGGAGAAAACCACCCAAACTCCAGAACGTTAGATTGACAGCCTCATTATGGGCCTGAACCTGGGATCGTCAGCCTTTTTCATGTCCAGTGTCTTATCCCCTTGGCCTTTGTTTTTTGGGGGGGGGCGGTTTGTTCCTAAGTAAAAACTCACTTCCAAGTCACTTCCTGTCCTAAGTAAAAACTTACTTCCAAGTCATTTTCAAAAATCAAGAAATTTTCAGGACCCAATTATCTAAACAAAAATTGTTTTACAAAGACTTTGTGAACCCTGTAGTAATCTACTAGAAATTCCTTCTATAATTTAGATTAGGTATGGGCAACCTTTGAATAGTTGCAGACTAAACTTTAGGATGTTAGGGAAGTAGCGGGCCATATAACAGGGATTTATATAGGATTTTGCATGATTTATATGATTTTTATATGTTCTGCAGGCCGGATCAAAAGATGTGGCAGGTCACATCCGGCCCACGGTCTGGAGGCTGTCCATATGTGATTTAGATCATTATCAAGAAAGTTCATTTTAACTATTCCTATAATATTCTTCTTAGTAATAATATTTTCCAAAAGAATACTTCCCTTTAACATTCCTGAGATAAAATAAATAAAAATTTTGTGTAAAAACATTCATAAAAAGGTACTTATCAGTTTGGACAATCGTTTAGACCAAAAAAATTTTTTGTTTTTTTTTCAGCCATCAACACTTTGTCTTACAGAACAGTGGGGACTCTCCTGTGAGACAAAGTGTTGATGGCTGAAAATCGAAAAAATTTCTGGTCAAAACGATTGTCGCAACCAATATGTACCTATTTATGTGTGTGTTTTACACAAAGTTTTTATTTATTTCATCTATTAGAGTTTTGAGAGTTTCTTCTGCATTTCTTGGACAGTTAAAAAATTAATCATTTCCAGTTTCATGAACAACCATGTGTGATCTCAGGTTCCACTTCAAACCAAAACTCTTAAAGCATACAGGACAAACATGTGGTTTTTCACCAGTATGAGTAACCATATGAGCCCTTAAATTCCACTTAAACTTGAAGCCTTTTTTACATAGAGGACAAACAAAAGGGCGCACATCTGAATGTGTTTTCATGTGTATTTTTAAACATTGCTTAGAACTAAATTCTTTGTAGCAAACATCACACTGAAAAGCTGGTGTACTCAGATGAGTAAGTATATGAGCATGTATGTCAGAAAGCAATTCTGTAGAAAATTCACACGAATCACAAAAATAGCTTCCTTCACTTGCTTGAAAATTAGATGCCAGTTCATTTAATGAAAGCTGTTTCCTTAGATATTTGATACCTGAAATATAATATTTTGATTAATACATTACATAGTATGAATGAAATAATATTTTATTAATAAAATGCATAATTCATTGCAAGATAGAAAAATAAATAAAGCAACCAATCTACTATAGAAAAATTAATAGTTTAAAAACACTATTTGGACATTAAATGCAAAAGTACCATACAATGCAGACACACACAAAAATGAGTTTAAAAATTCAGTTTTACAGTCAGTTTCACTGTTTTTTTTTTTTTTTTTTTTTTTATCACTTTTAAAAAAGAATAATGCCCACTTCGAGAAAAATTGGCTTTTATTTATTTATTTATTACTTTTTTTTTTCAAACAAACTTTAAACAAACAAAATCCTTACTATTTTGTTACTTTGCAGGATATACACAGGATGAATGCACCCAGCCAGGGCCAGCCCTAGCAGAGCTTTTAAGCCATGTGAGGTACACAATATGTCCCAAACCCTCTCAGAATTTGATTGCACATCATACCTACCCATGTGTCATAATTACAACAAATAAAGAAAAAGCACTTTTACAAATTTAATATGCATTAAATATATTAAGCTGTTGGTGCATGATATTTATTAAGGTAAAAAAAAAAATAATAAGAGTGTTTTTTCTTACATTTGCTGCATAAACAATTACTAAATTCTACCAATCAGTTAACTCTTATTTCATTTTGAAGCATCACACTACATTTTTGTAAAGCTTTATTTTGTACTGATTTAATATAAAATTTCATGGATAATCTGCTACATATCCCTGTTTATCCTACAGATTATTTTTGCATTAAATCTACATTGCAGACTAATGCGAAAAATTCTGCAATTAAGGTCAACAGAAAAGTTCTACAGTATCTAATAATTAGTGTTATTCATATAAGGAAAATTTTATATTTATAATGAGTAAGCAAGAGAGCAGAGGTTACTTGTTTAGATTAAAAATAAAATGAAAGAGAGAAACAATAATCAATAATTTCAGATTACAGGAAAAATACATAGTAGTGATTACAACAATAATTTCGTTAGATAGTAAGAGGTCAACTGTAACTTCTCTTGAAAATAACTATGAATTTGACTTGTTGTTATCAAAACTGCCTTATTTTTAGCTATTTGTCTTAACTTACCTCAGCATGCATTCAGCGTCCCAGCACTCTGACCTAAAAGATTTTTAAAAAGTAAAATTTAAAACATTTTGGAGGGAACCATATTAAATGATCTTCAAAAACAGCAACTAATTTAATATGTTCATGCTAAAAGAACAACAGTTACCCAAACCAAAATTACATCTAATTATAAACCCAATTAAAAAAGGAAGACCATAGAAGAAATGGATGAATGATATAAGAAAAGCAATGACAGATAGACATCTAGAGGAGGAATTGGCTTTTGACCAGAAGAGCTGGAAAAGACTGCAGTAGATTTTTCAAAAGATGCCCTGTGATGCAAAGAACCAGAATTACATACATAAAACATTTTGAATTCTATAGTTCTTTAAGATGAATACTGAATTAACCAAAATAAGGACAATGCCTCAACTGCAGTGTAAGGCCCCCCTTGGCACCTGCTTTGTTCTTTTATTGTATTCTAATATAATAATTTATTATTTATACTACTATATTTTTTGTTTCTCATATAGTGATCTCTCACTTATACATGATCTCTTTTATGCACATTATTTTGTTGCAGTCTCAAGCAGGGACTTAGGCAAACAATAATAATTCTCATTCATTTATGAACTGCACTCTGAAAGTGCCTCTCACTTATACATATTGTAAAAGAAATGTTCTCAGCTCAAAAAGTAGATTTTTCAACTAGACATGTGCTGCTTATTGTAAGACTTTACCCTTTTCATCAATCTTTGATTTAAAATTATTTTGTGAGAAAGTAATAATAAGAGCAAAACAAAATTTGTGTATGTAACCAGAGAGCAATTTGCAGAAATAGGGGGGTCAGGGCAAAGCCTTCATAGGGGCCCCTTCTTACGAAACTTTCTTACATAATACAAAGTAACTTTCATATCACTCCAATTGAAAATCAGCTCAATGGTTTACTTGTGATCAGCAAACATGACTAGATAGTTGCTACTCAAGTTAGCACAAAATAATTGCATGAGACTATACTGTTTAGCTAAAAAAAAAAAAGTATAATGCCAGAGTTATGAATAATAACAAAGTGATTATTATTACTATCAGTGGCATAGCGAGAAATTTTTCATGGGGGGGGGGGGGGCAAGGGAGTTACAACTATTGCAACTCATATACAGTAGAAGGTTGATATACTGCAATTCTCTATAAACCGCATTAACACTGAGGAAGTAAACAGAGAAAATCACAATTAAGAAATTTCTACAATCTGCATTTTTTTTTTAAATTGCTTTCCTAGTGAATTAATTTGAGACATTAGATGAACCCCACAACATGACAACTATTCTCCGATGCATGCATTATGCATTATCAGGATAACTGCTGGCCGGCCCGGTCAAAGAAGAAGAACTGTTTACTTTTAAAGAACAGAAATCTCTCTCTTTCTCCCTCTTCTGCCTTTGACTACCCTAACAGTCATTCATTTATTTAATAATATTCCTCTTTGTAAATTAAAATCATTTATTTATTTTATATTAAATCGTACGCTGTTATTTGGCTTCCTAAATCATAGGCGTAGCAGCACCAAGTTTTGTTGTTGTTGTTATGTATGTGCATGCACGCGTAGAGGGAAACACACATAGAATATTGTAAAGTAAAAATGTTTCTTGGAAGTTTTGAAAGAAAAAAGGTTTTAAAATGAATGGTTTTCTAAAGAAAGTTGGGAGGCACATGCCCCCTGTCCATCCCCGCCCCCTCTGCCCCACGATATGCTTATGTTTCATCTTACCAATAAAGTACTTTAAACAGTCATAAGAAGTAGGGGAGGAAGAGTTTTCACAATTTAACACTATTTTAAACTGAATTTAAGCCATTATTAGTTAAAATCAAAACTACTGAAGTAATGCATTTACACAAAATGAAAGTACTCAGTTTGCAAACTTGCATGAAGAAAACATTTTGAATTTTTGGTAATTGATGATAAGTCACATTGTTAATCATTTGACCAGTACTGAAATAATTTCCTCTGTTTCAAAACCAGAGGAAAACAATTCTGAAACAGAATCAAATGCTGGATAGAAAGTTGAAAAACTTTCAGTATCTGAAGAAATTTCCAAAAGAGATCAATATTTTAAATTCCTACAAAAACAAGACGGTGTAACCGAAGTAGAATTGTTAACTGTTCACAGGCTGCAAGAAAAGTTATTTGTTGAGAGTTTGCAAATTCTAAAACAAATCAAAATCAATATATTGTTTAACAAACAAACTTTAATCCTTTTAGTAACTTCATTTTTCTGTAAATAAATAAATTGCATATTTTTGTTTTTTAAAGTAGTATTTGTATTTAAAAATTATTTTTAAGCATTATATTTATGTGTTCCTGCTTTATTTTAATATGTTTACAAGGGAAGTTTAATGATACATAAGTGAATGATCTAATATGTAACGGAAAATTCTATATAATGCAAAACCTTGTGTTTCAAGGTTTGTGTTATAAAGATCTTCTACTGTATATATGTTACGTGTGTGTGAAGAAAATACCTTTTATATGACAAAGAAATCCCCCACACACACACACACCACCATGGCTACGCCACTGATAACTATTATTTTTTACACCTACTCTTATCTCTTAGTTTAAATAAAATCAAAATTAACAAATTCTTAAACTTAAAGGCTAATGTGGGGATGGGGGGGGGGCTGGTTGCTTGTCTCGAATGTCCTGCCAGAAATCAGTCCTTGTATGTAACCATTTCCATTTTCTTGGTGTTCATCGAAAATACTGTAATTCATTGAAAAAAAAAATGCACTTTACAATTTACCATAAATTTTTCAGTGTATACATAATATTTAATTAGCAATATAATGTAGTTCAATATACTGATAATTCACTTATAAACTTCTTTTTGTAATTTTTCTTTTATGCACGTATCTAACTTCTGCACATTTTTCTCACTGTTTCCTGTGATTGCACATAAATGAGAGATCACTGTTTGTATAAATTATTATTGCATTGCTCTTATCAATACCAGTATTTTAATACAACTTTAAAAAATACCAAATACAGGTGCTGTATTTTTCATTTGGTACTGTGAATACTAATAACAGTCTTAATTATTTCTGCGAAAGTCTTACTAAATTTTAACTCACAAAATGTATTTATAATATAATAAAAGCCTCTTTTCCTGAAACTGCTGTGTGAGGGATAGCACTGAAGCTTTGGCAATGTTGAAGAACATTAGCCAGTAGCATGGGCGCCCACAGGAATTTTTCTAGGGGGGGTGGGGGCAAACTTCAAAAAAATTTTCTAGAGGGGGCAAATTTCAAACTTTTAAGAAATTTAGGTCTGGTTTTGCCGTTTGTTTATATCATGAGACATTAACCTAAACCTCTAGGGAGGGCAAGCACCCATGACCAGTAGTTATCTTCCTTAATTTAATTTGCTTTGCTGTGTCAGCCAGAATTATTGTTTTGGATTTTTTTTTTGTGGTATTTTATGTATAAATCTGCTATACGAATGGAAATGTCTATCAAAACAAAAGCTGTAACAAATGGCATCGCATAAAAATTGAAAAATTCATTATAATAGGAGTGTAATACAAAGACGAATTAAAGGAGGTAAGAAGGGGTGACTGCCCTTCCTGAGGAAAAAGAAATTAATGTAAAAGATCCTATTTTACTTCCGTAAAATGGATGAGTGGGTGAATCTTCCAACTAATCGCACCCACCCATAAAACTGCATTAATCCGCTATTGGCGCGATTTAACAGTGCTGCTTACAATGATTATCTATTATGTGCATACGTAAATTGCTAAAAAAAACTTAAGTTTTAAAACATCCAATCTGGTCCTAGAGTTAGTTATTAAACAAAAAAAAGGGGAGGGAGGTCAAGGTGTTAACATCAACTGAAATTCTGTTACATCAAAGTTTAAATCTACGTATTAGCTTATAACAGGGACAGAAAATTCTAAAAAAAAAATTATATGCCTGAAAAATATTACATTTTATGCTTTGTAAAATTAACATTATTCAGATTGTTTGCATTGAAAGGTAATGTTGGAACCACAAAAATAGAGGGTGTCCATACTGAATCAGTATGGACACCTAAGATATATGAACAGCATGGCCATTGACATGTCTGAAACCTTTTCCTGAAGATTGCTATGTCAGATCAAAGTCCTCAATTTCAGACCCCATCAGCTAATTCTCATCAAATCATTTAATACTGAGTCAGTTGATAATTCAGAACGTTTTAATTTTATTTAGATCCCATACCAAATTTTGAAAAATCGATGGCATTTCAAACATATATACCGGGTGATTCAAAATAGATGTTAAGGCAATTATTTTTTAAACCGTAAGTAATCGAAACATACTTCCAATTACAAATGTTCGTCCAATTAAGAGTAGCTTTCAGATATGGCATTTTTTATTGGGGGTTGTGTACATATTAAAATACGAAATACAATTTTTATACAGTCCCTCCTCTCCAGGGTTGGACGGTATTTACTGTCTGATGGTATTTACCGGTTTTTACCGTCTTTGGAAAAACATGTTTTTACCAGGGTTTTTACAACCTTTGAGAAAAACTTAATAATTTGACTATTTTTTGTCACTTTTTTGAAGATTTATCTCTCCATCAATGGCTGAGAGGTTCTGCTATCGAAACTGGATGGTGGGAGGTGCCAGGTTCATACCCTGCTATTTTTTCATTTTCTCTGGGATAAAAGTTCAGGACATTTAATATCACTATTTCCATTTCTATATAACAATATTCACCTAATTCAGTGTCTGATTTGGTAAGTAAAAGAATGCTATACGAAAATAGTTCATTTTAAGGAATATAATAAACACAGAAAACTTTCATCCATCTTACAAGAAATACAAATTTATAGATAATGTACATTTATCATTATTAAACTTATTAAAACTATTATTATGAGAAGGCACATTACAATATTTATTACAATTATGTAATGCAGGCTAGTTTAATAATTTTTACTTAAAGGAAAATTGCAAATATACTTTTACTACACTTATCTTATCTTAATCATTTTAATGAAAACTAAATGCTTACAAATATTATTTGTTACATAATGTAGTTTGCACAATCACATAATGTAGTTTGCATCATCATGATGTCCTGATGATGATATATCCACATTAATTACATGAGAATACAGTTTTATAAATAGCATTAATATACAATTTATGACTCGGGGAGTTTATTGTATCATTAGGTTTTTACCCCTTTTTCCCAGGTTTTTACCGGTAAAAACCTAGTTTTTACCATGCCCTGGTAAAAACCAGTTTTTACTGATAAAAAGCCAACCCTGCTCCTCTCCTACCCTTTATATTTAGAAGAATGTTGCTCTTTGCCTAAGAAAATTAATAAAACAAATCCTGTGTCTCTAAGTGTAATAGTTAGCGAGAAAATTAACTTCGAAAATGATGACTTACTCCAGTTTACCTAATGTGTTGGCATCAGTTTTCGCCGGCCAAAAAAATCTTTACTTTGGGGGACCAACTATCAGTTGATTAAAAGATAAGTAAAGATCCCATTGTTGGGAAAAGCTGTTAAACCTGTTCAAATGTGTGAAATTAAAATGTGCAATTTTGCCTAAAATGATCTGTAATGCTTTATGAAATAAGCAATAATTTGATCTTTCAGGGGGGGGGGGGGGTCATCCACTCATTACATCAAGCTTCTAGAGAAGGAAATTTTAAAAGTATAAACGAGAATGACAAAATAATGGTGTTGGTTACTATGGTGTGGTAACTTTCACTAGAAACTGCCAGACATGCATTATAGGAATACTCTAGCTAAATTAGCATTGAGGAGTCAACTGTGTCTATCGAGTGTCTATTATCATAAATGAACATCATTTGAAAAGTAATTACATTTTTCTCACTTTGGAGACATCCCCTTATTGCTTGGCGACAAATGCCAAAATTTTCAAATTGATATATCTCGGAAACTATTCCACGTAGAGACACAGGATTTGTTTTATTGATTTTCTTGGGCAAAGAGCAACATTCTTCTAAATATAAAGGGTAGGAGAGGAGGGACTGTATAAAAATTATATTTCGTATTTTAATATGTACACAACCCCCAATAAAAAATGCCATATCTGAAAGCTACTCTTAATTGGACGAACATTTGTAATTGGAAGTATGTTTCGATTACTTACGGTTTAAAAAATAATTGCCTTAACATCTATTTTGAATCACCCAGTATATATAATTCGGTAGTAATTTATGTATTATTTACGGTCGATTTTTTTACACGTACCCGACAAGGCATACCCCCCAGAAAAAAAAAATAAGCACCGAAGAGGCCGGGCACTAGATTTTTCTCGGACCTGGCTTATACATTCGTTAAAAGAAACTTACTGTGCATTAAAAATATGTACAAGCCATTAAAAAATTCCCAAGCAAAGTTCAATGATTATTTTCGACGACAATTAAATTTAAAATTCCATAAAAAATATGTAAAAATTTAACTTAATCTTTTGGGATGTTGGAGGTTGGTTGGTATTGAGACCCTTAGCCAGGGGGCTGTCGTCTCGATTGTTTCGGATCTTAATCTTTTATTTTATGCATTTAGCTGATAAACAAACTCGTCGAAAGGCATGTTTAGCTAGAGAGAAATAGCCAAGGTAGCCGGTAGGCTCAATAGACCAATAAACAACAGTTGCGAAACTGATTCCTCACAATTTCGTTTTTATGAGAACCAAAGAATGAGCGTTTTATCAAGAATTTTTAAATAGTTTGCTATGTAGAATGTGAGCATATGTGTAAGCAAACGTTGAAACAAGTATTTCTTTTAACTATTTTGTCTCTAGCTAGAAAAAAGAAAAATTGAGAGTTTATAGAGATAAATGGCTATATGTGTTAGGACTTGATTTTTGTTGTTCCTGTGTTCCTTGCACACAGTTGTATTTCAACTTTTCCATTTTTACAGAATAATATTTGGACAAACACATCCCATCCAATGATTAACGGGACCAGAACGAAGTAATAATAATAATATCGCACTTTGTTAGTAAATTTTAAATAAAAACATTCAATAAAGTGATGTTGCCACCACTTAAAACATTTTACCAGCTTGAATGTTATTTTGCAGGGTTTCTGAGTTCGAGGCTAAAATTCGTCTGCTGGTGGTATTTAATGAGGTACTTTCACTTCGAGAAGAAGAAGAGAAGTGAAATCAGCTGAGTAGTGTAAATAGTCGCACATGGCAATGTTAAGTATATGGAAGTAGCAGGTGTGCCACCCAAAATTTAATTAAAATATGAAGAGTATTTTTGAGGAACCGTTGGTACTTGAAGATTTCTCTCTCGCAGAGATATATAGGTACGAGAGAGGTCTATATGAAGCTTCGGGAGATGAACAATTTCAGCTAGTTGCAGCGAAAGAAAAAGGCGTATTGCTCTATAGAGAAAAGTTCATAGGTGATATAAAGTTTCAAAAGGTAATAATAAATATTGTTTATACATGCACAGACAGCTTTCTGTAGAAATATAAGTCCAGAATTCTGCAAAACACTGAAATTCATGATTTTTTTCCGTATTAAAAGCGATTGTTTACATTATTTTTACACGCACCATTTCAATCAGCAAAATGTAAACATTTCGCATCATATCACTGTTATGATCGATTATATTACGGCAGATCTCAGCCGATTATGTTTCTGGCCGTTAAGAACAATTGATAATTATTTTCCGAATAAAATCCTATTAGGACATTTTATCTTTTTACACATACCCACACACCATTTTTCATCAACTATATGTAAACATTCGCACCTGAAAGCTGTTTGCTGTTACGATTGATTTATAATACAGAAGACCTCAGTTCATTACGTTTCTGGCCTTTAAGAACTATTTTTAATTTCTGATGTTGTGTAGATTTATTGTTATTGATTGATATTGTTGTTGATTTAGATTAGACTGGTCTTGGTTGTGTAGATTTATTGTTTTCACTTTTAACACTAGATACTCGTGATAAATGAATATATGAACGCGTGTATAATATGCATAAGTGCACACATCTGTGCAACACGCTTGGGCATAGTGACTAAAAAATATTTCTTTTAGGTAAGGTAACTATCCATCTTTTTTTATAAAATAAATAAGAAACTTGGAATGACCGGAAAACAATCTGCAAGACCTTTGAATGTATCCATGCACGGCATGCGTCTACTTTATCTGACTATGGCTAATTTACAGTTGCACTAATGATTGCTAATTTCAAGCCCTGGAAATAGGGCTATGAACATATAAAATAGCTTGTGATCAAATACAAATGCTCAGTACCCACAAATATCTTCAAGGTTTAATTTTTTCTACCAGGAGAAAAGAAAAAGAACCTTTTACATTTTTTTTTAAGACTTGTAGACATTTATTGAAAAGTTTACAGTTACAAATCTTGAAAATACACAATTCATAAATAAAAAAACACCATAATATAAAGAAACACTTCAAAGGGTACTTTTCTAGTAAAGGAGTGACATGCAAAAAATGTTTCTATAACAACATGCCAAAGATATTCGTACTAAGGTATTATGCATAAAGGCTACCATAGATTGCAACCTTTTAAGGGGACATAGTACCTTTCGAACCCATAAAATGTTCATAATAACATGGTTTTTACAATCGCTCAAAAATCAATAAGTATTCTTATTTTTAATGTGATTTTTTAATAGTTTTTGAAACAGAATACTAGCTTTAAGAAATTAATTTAGTTTTTTAAATTTAATTAATATATTTTTCAAAATTAAGAAAAATATGCGAGCAAATATTAAAAAAATTAATTCACTTACCTCCTCGTTCCCGCAAGATAACTTTTGAATGATACACTGTAGAATCTTCATTTTTGTCTCAAATTAAAGCTAAATAATGTCTTTATTCTGTAAACCTCAAAATTTAGACTTGTCAAGTATTTTATGATTTTTAAAATTAAAATATTAATTATAATTTGAAATTAGTAAATTTTTTTAGGATTATTTTGCTATAAATAAAAAAATATTGGTTTTATTATCATATCTGAGGTTCACAGAATGCAGAATCACGAGGGGAACATTCCTGTAAAATTTTATAACTGTATAATTAAAACTTTTTTTTTAATATTGCGGGAAAGTGTGAAAATTTGAAACTGAGAAAATGAAGCGTAAAGATTAAATTTGCTATAAATGGAAAAATATTGGTTCTATTATCACAACTGAGGTTCAAATAATACAAAATCATGAGGGTAACATTCACATGAAGTATCATAAATGTAAAATCAAAACTTTTTTTGAAATATTGCGGGAAAATGAGAAAAATTGAAATCGACAAAATGGAGCGTAAACACAAAATTTGCTATAAATGGAAAAATATTGGTTCTATTATCACAACTGAGGTTCAAATAATACAAAATCATGAGGATAACATTCACATGAAGTATCAAAAATGTAAAATCAAAACTTTTTTTGAAATATTGCGGTAAAATGAGAAAAATTGAAATTGACAAAATGGAGCGTAAAGACAAAATTTGCTATAAATGTAAACATATTGGCTCTATTATCACAACTGAGGTACAAATAATAACAAATCACAAGGGAAACATTCCTGTAAAATTTCATAACTGTATAATTAAAACTTTTTTTTAATATTGCGGGAAAGTGTGAAAATTTCAAACTGAGAAAATGAAGCGGAAAGATTAAATTTGCTATAAATGGAAAAATATTGGTTCTATTATCACAACTGAGGTTCAAATAATGCAAAATCATGAGGGTAACATTCACATGAAGTATCATAAATGTAAAATCAAAACTTTTTTTGAAATATTGCGGTAAAATGAGAAAAATTGAAATTGGCAAAATTGAGCGAAGAAATGTCTTGGTTTATGAAATCCTCAACATTAAGACAAAATTTGCTGTAAATGAAAAAATATTGGCTCTATTATCACAACTGAGGTACAAATAATACAAAATCATGAGGGTAAGATTCATATGAAATATCATAAATGTAAAATCAAAACTTTCTTTGAAAAATTGCGGAAAAGTGTGAAAAATGGAAACGTAGAAAATGAATCGCAGAGATAAAAAAATCGAATCATTACCACATTACAAATTATTTGCATTTTAAAATGCTCCTGCTTCATATGTAGTGCCTTCTTGCTCTATAAAACGTTCATGTAAGGCTTTTCTCCTCATTCGATTAGCCCTACGGGCCTCCAATGTTGAGGATTTCATTTTTACTTCTGCTCCTCTTACACGGACATAATCAGCTTGAAAAGCAGAAGTAACTGAAAAATGACCTAGTTTAAAACCAAGACATTTCATAACACTTACTCGACCTGCCATACCTTCGTTAAAAAGAATTACAGCTTCATTAACCGCTATGTCAACTATAGTTTTTGATGACCCTGATGTTTTTGGGCAAAAATTCCAAACAGTAGAGTTAAACGACTCATTTGCATTTTGCGTTTTACCACCGAGGCATTTTTTCAACAATTTCGGTGCAGAAAGTTCTGCAAATATAGGTTTAATTTCATTAATCACTACAGCTGGCACAGTACATTTATGCACATATGAAGAAACACTGTTGTTTGAAACAGCTTTCTGGTAGTAACACCATGATGTTTCACCGACGGGGCAGAAGTGATGCATTACATTTTTATCGCTCGAACTGTAATGACAATAAATTGCCCAAATGGCTTTGCGCATGCCTTCGAGAGAATTTTTGTTTTCTCGAATTGCGTTACCATAATACACTGTTAGTTTATCAATCAATTTATCAGTAAGTCGGTTTTTCCCGCCAAGACTCTTGCCATCAGACAATTTTTTCCCACGGTTCATCTGTTTTAATTTCCGCAATCTGGAACCCATTCGCTTCTGCACATGTCCAACGCATTCCACTTTTTCCACCGGATATGAAACACTCTTTTGGAGTACGGGAAAAGTTTTAGTGTCGCCATCACCAATGTATTTTACGTACTTGGCATTTCTTGTAGACTCCGATCTTTCAAAAATACGTCGCATTCCATCTACTTCCATCTTACAAGAAGAGCCAGAATGATTTTTTTTGCAGTCTGGCTGATGCTTAAATTTCCAGTTCTCATACTCTTTACCGGATTTTGGTCCTTTCCACACATCACAGCCCTTGCAATAGGAAGACAGAACTTCAACATCGATAACCTTTCCCGTCACATCTCCGATGACACTGCACACTCCAATGCGAGAAGTGTGGCCTCGAGTCTTCCATGTGCCATCACCACTGACACAGATTTCTGCACTTTCAGTAGAGGAAATTTCTTCCACCGCTGCATTCTTCATTGACTTCTCAGCTACTTCCCCAGTGGCCAATTTTATTTTTTCCAAGATTCTTTCATAGGCTTTTTGAGAAGGAGGTGGAGGCAAATCCATTACTGTGCAAAAATTCTTCAGTCCACCTAATCCTAATCCAACTGTACGCATGGCATAAATTAATCTGCAGTTAACTTCATACTCATGGTGGCTTGATTCAGTCTTTGGTGAGCTTTTGAAGCTGTATTGTGTGCTACAAGTACAGCACTCAACATACAATTCAGAAGTCAATCCATAGATCACTTTCTCTTTTAAAACTGCTTTAGAGCTGCAGTAGTTGCATACTAAAAACTGTGACAGTTCTGCCAGCAAAATATCAATATTAATAAGTCGATATCCACTGCTAGGCTTTGGTATATTTACTTTTATACGATCCTCTAAGCAAAGTTTTTTAGCAGATGCAGACGTAAATCTGCAGGAATCATCCGAATTATTCAATGCATTCGCACTATATTGATTCCCACGGAAAGATCTTTTTTTTCGACGAAAATCAGTAGATCTACGCTGTGCTTTACTCGACATTTTACAAAATGAATAAAAAATATTAAATCACAGAGAAAACGAGCGTGACACAAGTTAGCACAATGAAAAGAAGCGTTCAAATAGTAAGATACTAGCAAAACAACACATGGATAAGCATAAACAAAACGTGGTGTGGAGTAGAGTTGTATGTCGCCTTCCCAGCAATAAGAAAATAAATATTGAGCCTAAAAGTAACTGGAGTGCGGGAAAATATAAGAATGTAGCGTCCAAAAGCAGCCGACAACCAGTACTCCGAAACCGAAACTAGTCGAAAAAGGGTTTGTTTACATTTGGTTTGAAGGGCAGCTGGCTGTCGTCACTTACGTTTTTTATTGCTGCAGGCGTAATTTTTGCCCGATTTTGATGCGGTTTGTTGTAAAATGTCCAGAACATTCTATACAATTTTTTAAAATTATTTTTGAAAAATCGATTTTTTGAACGTTTAAAGGTACTAAGTCCCCTTAAGCCAAGAAAATGCTTTGACCTCTAAAAAATTGTCATGGTGTCCTCGATTATGGAAAATACTCCTTGAAGTAAAATTTATTGATAAAACAATTTACCCCCGTATGCAGACAACTCAACTAATGAAGTGATAATGATACGATCATTTTCTAAAAAATAATGATTGTATCACTATCTCGTATGCAAACTCAAAGAAAATGATGATCATTATCTCTGAAGTACCCCGATCACTTTCTCCAAAACAACTTTTAGAGACGATATCGATTATATCGAATGCAGACCAATCAGAGGTCTTCTAGCACTGGGGTTTATTAAGGCTACTATAGGGGGGAGCTGACTTGCCCGGAATTTTGGTTCGAAAGTTGTGTCAGGCCGCCATATTGGATCGTACGCCTATGTCATAAAATTTATGTTTTCTAATTGTTCAAGATCAATAAAAATGGTTGGATATTGTGCAGTGAATTTTTCAAATCGCACGGAAACGGGTTATCGTCTTTTTAGGTCCCCTGAAAAATCATGACAGAAGGAAAAAATGGATTATAAATTGCAGAAGGGAGAGTTGGAATCCAACTGCGAATTCAAGATTATGTGAAGTAAGTCTGAAATTATTTTAAAATGTAGTTTTAGTTTTGCAGTTATGTGTATAAATCTGTGATCTAACTGTTTATTTTCCTTTCAATTATTATATTCATACATATTATACGCTATTTTTTCTCGTGTTGTTACTGTTAGGGTTGCCGTAATTATTACCTTTTAAAAGCATTTAATATTTACGTTAATTTGACTACCGATATCATAAAACTAAATTAGTACTTACATTAAAACAATAATACAACAATATTCATGGTCTATTAGTAAAGATTATTTAGATTTTGTCTTTTATAAGAACGTAAACATTCATGATCAAACTGTCGCCAACCGACATTTGTTTTGATTTTGAAACATTGTTTTTTCTCTACTCTACTCCTTACTCTAAGTAAATACGACATTCTTATTGATATATTATCCTGCTACTAAAAAAATACAAGCATGTGTTAGCTTTTTCTTTCAATTATTACGGGATAAATGGATTGATCGTATCCCGCCAAACTTTGGCGGCATATAATCTACATCAAAATGAAATTAATACGCGATAGTTGTAATTTGTAATAAAATTGGTTTAACTTATCACTTGAATTATTCTTCTTCAAAATTAAACTCATCAAATGACATTATAAAATGACGTTGTATTTTAATTATAGTAAAAGTTAAATTCAACATATAATTGGTAGTGTTTCTTTAGGGATATTTTAACAAAACTAGACATGATGCATAGAATGTTGTTGTGCTTTGTACCTTCAAAAGTATATATATATAAATACATTTCCAGTTTTACACAAAATGATTTGATACTTTTTCCCAATAATTGAATTGGCCTTGCTCTTCTGAAAAATAAAAACAAATTCTATTTTATATGTCTCTTTCAAATATCTACCTCCTCTAATTGTTAATTTATGTATTAAAAACAATGTGTTTAAATTAGTTTACATGTTTAAAGAAAATTGTGTCTGTATTGCTCGTTAAAAAAAAAACTGGATACCTTTCCTATTTAATAACACTAGTGTTATTTGACAGCGTATACTTTGAAAAAAAATTATTTTTGTCTCATAATTTATTTAAGTGACTTTGGGCCAAGGCCCCTAGACTCTGTACGGTTGTTTTTCATATGAGGGGTTCGACCCCTAATAAGGCTTATTCGTCAAACAGGCATGATTTCCACTGACAAAAGCCTAAGATTTGATCCAATGCTACTGAGAAACACATTGCTTGGTTCTTGCATGTTTCTTAGAACATAAAAATTTAAATGTTACACTATTTTTAATTGTGTAAAACCTATAAAAACCTTGCATGTTTGCATTCCAAGGCGATTTTTCATAATTTGGTGACTTACGTATACGTTTAGTTCGTAACGATTTCTAAGAAAACAGTGCTTCATATGTTTTCTTTGATAAAATGTATGGAACAGCTAGAATATCTTGCTATCAATGGTGATTTATCATTATTTGGCAATTTACACATGCTCATAACCGATAATTATTGCTCATGTAAGGTTGTCGTGAAAACAATTATCCATACATTCATATACATAATGCTTTGCAGATTGGCTTATTTAGCACCACGAAATGTATCATCTCATTGGCCTGGCAAATATCCAAGCTGTACGAAAACTGGTATAATGGCATGGTTAACTCCGCTAATTATTTCTACAGGTGTCAAATACACAGGCTGTTCTAACTGGCATTGCTATGATCTGCATTTGAATTATTTTTTATTTTAAAAATGCTGGGTGTTAGCATTTTGGAATGCACACAATATTTAGATTCACCTTGCATGGGGAGACAGCCGTGGTCCTGCCTGATGCCAAAATTGTGCTTTTTAAATTAGTTATGTATTAGATAAAGGAATAATCGGTAATTTTAAACCTTGTTATCTGAGAGAACTTACTACTATTTGAAAATTGCGAATATTAAGTAACACACTGTGACTTATTTATTTCACATATTTTTTTTTTTTAATTTGACACAAAATTGGTGTAATTCTACTTCATGTTTGTCAAATTCACAGTATTGGGCATACTTGGAATTCCTTTGTTGCAAAGGCATGAATGATTTTATGCTGGAGCAAATTGCTAAACCTGGCAACCATTATGCTTATTTTTTCAGTATTTTATTAATATCTTCTAAAATAATTAAAATTTTAAAATTTAAGTCAGCTTATCGACTTCCCTCGAATTTTCCGAATCCGTGGACACCTTTTTTCAAAACACAAATCCCCACAGTTTTGGTAGAGATAGCATGACTTTTCACAGTGGCAGCGGTGGCAGTTACTCTTTTTTAGAATAGAGAGAAAAGATGTGCAAATAATTTAACTCAGTGATAAATGCTATTTTCAAAATGAAAAAGTCCAAAATTTGGACTTTTCAAAATGAAAAAGTTTAAAAATTATCATAAATCAAGAACCGTGTTTCTCTAGTCTTCAAAAATCATTCCTTAACAACCTTCTAAAAGTGATGTAATATAACACTGCCCCCGTAATTTAGTAACACATGGAAAATATTTTGTTTGTACTGATATATCACTATGATCATGATTTTCAAAATTACAATTTTTTTCCCTTTTTTTTAAATCTCTTTTCTTTCTTTCTACCTGCATAACCCTCTCTTGAGCAATTTTTTTTTTTTTTATCATCCATGTAGAATTTGCTAGCCACATTCATAAAGTAACTGACAAGATAAAATGACTTTAAATACCTATACTTGTAAAGTAATTTAAAAAAATGTCAGGCATTAAAGGATTTTGAAGCATTAAATGTCATTTATTTAGTATAAGACTATTAGTTTGCTACCTCTAATTATAAAGTTCTCTTAAAAAATGCACTAATGCGAAAGATATTTTTTAATATTTTCAGATTTGTTATGTCGAGTGCAGCTAAACTTAACTATCATGTAAACATTTTTAATGATTGTTTGGTTAGTATTGTCTGACATTCACGAGGGTTATATATTATGTCGTGTAATCCTGAAATAGATGGGAAAATTTTAAAAAGAACTTTTATTCCAGAATAGTTCAACTCTATAAAAAAAGTTTACAATTTCGAAGCAATTACAATGCTGTTCCGATGAAATGTAAATTCGTGTTTTATAAACGTTTTTTTCTTTGTTGGTTGGGGGGAATCAGTAATTTATATTAATATCAAGGCTTTGCAGAAATATGTGTTTGTTAATGGTTCTTCGAAGAATATTTAGTCTTAAAAACGAAACCTTTGCATAATTCTTTCTATAAAAAGCAGATCCTTCACAAATCAGTGTTTATTTTCAAAGTTATTCTTCTTGGGTCTTGGAACGCATCCCTCATGTAAGTCAAGAATCTACTGTATTTTAAAATTCCATTAATATATCCTTTAAAGTGTTTTATTAGTTCAATAATTGATGGTAGTTTCTTAATATTTTTTAATGTAGTGTTGAGTTATCTGGAAATTTCATGCTGCTTTCAAAGGAAAGCGGATTGAAATGAAAAATTTTCACAAATTTGACTGCAGTACCATCCTTTGTAATAATGTTATTTGTTTTCAATCATTCAGATGTACCAAGACCTGTCCTTAAGCAACCGAAAAAAATTGGCATACTTTTTGTACAACACATAACCCAATAATTTATTTAATTTTTACAAAATAAAAATTTTCTGAGTGATAAACCTTGATATTCTCCTAAATTTAATTGTGTATTATTTTAAATGTTATTATAATTCTTTTTTTTTTTTTTTTTTTTTTTTTTTTTTTTAGGTTGATGAAAATGCTCCTGAATTGGATCAACAAACACTGATAAAGGAAAATGAAATTTTGAGAAAAAAGGTCAAAGAGTTAGAGGAGAAATTAGAAGCAGCAGATGCACGATTTCTGGCATTAGCGAGCAAAGTAAAAACATCCAGTCTTTGTGTAATTCTTCTGATTTGACCTCCAAGCTGCCCGCTGCAAGAGCACATACATCTTTTGAAATTTTTCAACTGCATCTCTTGTATCATTCTTTTCATGAATAAATCATGGACATTGATGTTCACTCTTCAAAGTACATGGAGTCATCGAGTCTCCAGTCTGCATCCATACTATGGTTTTTAATCCAAAAAAATGTTTTAAAGTCTTCTGGACCACTTTGTGACAATTCAAGTTACTCTTTCCTGTCTATAACATCGCGAAGCTGCCTGTTGCATGAGCACATTCATCTTGAAAATTTTCAACTGAATCTCTTGTATCATTCTTTTCATGAATGAATCATGGACATTAATGTTCACTCTTCACAGTAAAACAAGCCATCGGCACTGTAGTCTGCATCCATACTATGGTTTTTAATTCTAAAAATTTTTTTTAACTCTTTCAAGACATTCATGACATTCAAGTTACTCCTTCCTGTCTATAACATCCTGAAACTGCCTTATGCATAAAGAGAAACATCCAGTCTTTGTGAGATTCTTCTGATTTGACCTCGAATCTGCTCGCTGCGAGCACATTCATTTTTTGAAATTTTTCAACGTCATTTCGTGTATCAATTTTTTCATGAATGAATCATGGACATTGATGTTCACTCTTCATAATACACAGAGTCATTGACTCTGCTGTCTGTGCATTTCCGGATATTTTTTTCCTAACTTGTGCTTATTTCTTTAAAATTGAAATTGATATTAAAAAGAAATGTATTAGGTTTTAAATTGAAATGATATTCTATGCTTGGGCCTTTTTGGCCTTTTCAATATGAATCTAAGTGGTTGCATCGGCACCATGATCCAACAGCGAAAAATCTTGCTTCGAGAAAATAATGTGTTTAAAAGTAGTGTGTTGAAGTAAAAACATATTATGTGTTAAAATAATATGTTTTTACTTCAGATTTTCTGAATAAAGTAAAAAAACTAAAGCTGCTTCTTTGAAGTCAGCACAGTCAAAGTGAGTTTTTTCAAGTCAGTAAGGTGGTCATAATTAATAAATTGTTAGTCACCAGAAATCTAGAAAATGGTGTATTAATTGATTTATTTACCTTTTATTCAACAACTTCATTTTCTTTTATTGTTCTTAACTTTATTTAATAAAACTTCAAATCAGTAGTTAATTATATTTAACCTTTTCTGTGGAATTTTAGAAATTAAAAATGCTATAAGGGTAAGTATGTATCCAGTATCTGGCTGATTTTTTAATATCCGAAATACTGTCGTATATCCGATCTACCAGATATCGGACTGCTCTGCTGGATATCCGGCTGTATACTACTAAGGTTTATTCAAATTAATTATTGATTGATGACAGTAGTATGGTTGAAATATTGGTGTGACACATACATAAGTATTTATTTTCTTTTTAATTATGTATGTTATTAGTTAAATAATTGTGATATAAAATGCATTAAAAATAATTTGGATTTTGTATCTTGGATTTTTTAAATAAAGATTTTGATTGCATTCGTCAATTAGCCTCTTTCTTGTCTATTTCCTCCCCCCACACCTTGATTTCTTTTTTTCATTTTATGTGGATGAATAAATTGAAAAACGATGTTTATTTGCTCATTGATCTTGGCTACTGTTCTAGTATAAAGATTATTTATTTATTTTTGCCATATTACAAGTTTTTCAGGTAAATATTGTCTTATCTTGGCTTCAAATTTCAGATATTCAAAAGTAGAAAAATCATATTGGCAATTTATTTCTATCTATACAATTTTAAACCACAAGTTTTAAAATCTTTCCACAGTTTATTACAGAACAAGTGTAAAGATTTTTCATATTCTCCCCCTACTGCAAACAAAAATTAAGGATGTAAACTGAATTGCCAAAATTTTTAAGGATCATATGGAATGAAAATAAAATTAGCTACAAAATACTTACCCTGCTTGTGCTAGCATTCACTTTTTCAGAATGCTAAAATTTTTATATTTTTGCTGTCTGAACAAATGTTATTCGATTTTCCTAGCCTTTAAATCCAAATTCTACAAAGTAAAATAAGGATATAAAATTCTCACTTTTTACACATTAATTTCTAAGAAAAGTTGTCATTCTTCATTTCGAGAATTTGACTATTCCTGCAGGCATCGGCAAAAATTAAAGAATGTAATGAAAACAGTCTGGACATATATGAATTTAAAATAGTTGAATGTTATACAGTAGAGAGCCAGAAATCTGCATAGCTTGGGACCAAGGCTTGTGCGGATTTTAGGATTTTGTGGATTTCAGGCCCATAAAAGATAAATAATTACATTTCTGATTTTAAAAATGTAGAATACAATTAAATAAAAGCACTGTCAAAAGTATTTCATTTCTATTTTCAAATTAAATAAAAAAGCATAGGAGAAAAAAGGAAAAAATTACATGATGACTAGAAAAGCAAATTGTTTCAAAATTTCCTTTTCTAATTTTGGAAACATGTTCTATGGTTATTTGTTTTAAAATATTATTATTATTTTTATTTTCAGCTTCATTCTTTTATTTATATATTTTTGCAAATTATATATTATCAATAAGTCTTGTTTTGTTGAAGAAATTTGCTGTACTAAAAACTTAGGATAAGAATACCTTAACTTTTATCAAATTGATTTTATTATTATTATTACCCAAATTATCATCATCATCATCAGAAGCATGTGAATCTGGATTCAAGACACTTTTGAACAATTTCATCACTGGCAAATGACTGCAAATTTCATTATTTATATCAGAGAAGTTGTGCGGAGTTTTGGCCGTCAACTGTAATAGGTTCTTGATTTTGTTATCTATTAAAGGTGAAAACCAAATTTTATGTACTAAGTATTTAAAAATGGCAGAATAATAATCTCCACACATTAACAAATTTCTTCGTTGATTGAAATACTGCAACAGCTGAGGTTCAATAATGCGAAATTTGGGACGAGTTTTTTTAGCAAAAGAATTATTTGACCTATAAATTACGGTTATAAATAATGTTATTCATCATAACAAAATAACACTAGAATGCTTTTCTGTTTTAAATTTTCATTAAATTAAATTTTAAAACAACTACAACTGAAAAAAATTAATAATTGTATAATTCAACAAAGTTTTCTCTGGTAGTAATTTGTTAATTGATCTTGGCTACTGTTGTAGTATAAATATTAAAGATTATATATTTATTTTCCATATTACAAGTTTTTCAATTAAATATTGTGTGATCTTGGCTTCAAATTTCAGATATTCCAAAATAGAAAAATCACATTGGCATTTTATTTCTATCTATACAATTTTGAACCACAAGTTTTAAAACCTTTCCACAGTTTATTATGGAACTAGTGTAAAGGTTTTTCATATTCTCCCCTACTGCAAACAAAAATTGAGGAGGTAAACTGAATTGCCAAAATTTTTCAAGATCATATGAATGAAAATAAAATTAGCTACAAAATATATATTTTTGCTGTCTGAACAAATGTTATTCAATTTTCCTAGCCTTTGAATCCAAATTCTACAAATTAAAATAAGGATATAACATTTTCACTTTTTACACATTAATTTCTAAGAAAAGTTGTCATTCTTCATTTCGAGAATTTGACTATTCCTGCAGGCATCGGCAAAAATTAGAGAATGCAATGAAAACAGTCTGGACATATATGAATTAAAAATAGTTGAATATTATGATAGGTTCTTGATTTTGTTATCTATCAAAACTGCAAACCAAATTTTATGTACTAAGTATTTAAAAATTGCAGAATAATAATCTCTACACATTAACAAATTTCTTCGTTGATTGAAATATTGCAACAGCTGAGGTTCAATAATGCGAAATTTGGGACGAGTTTTTTTAGCAAAAGAATTATTTGACCTATAAATTACGGTTATAAATAATGTTATTCATTATAAAATAACACTAGAAAGCTTTTCAGTTTTAAATTTTCATTAAATTAAATTTTAAAACAACTACAACTGAAAAAAATTAATAATTGTATAATTCAACAAAGTTTTCTCTGGTAGTAAATACTGCATATTTTCAACTATTTTAAATGTTTAAGAAGTTAAATCTTATTGAAACACCAATTATAAACACCTTTAAAAAAACAAAAAAATTACTATAAATTATCTCGAATATCCCCTTATGTTTATTACTTTTATGATTATTCAGTACTATTAATTTATTCTTGTATAATTTAAAAAAAAAAAAAAACGGTTGCTGATTAAAGTTTAATAACTGTTATACAAATTTATTTTATGTATAGAAATTTAATAATCAGACCAAAATTCTTATATAAATTATATATATAAGTGTAACTATTAAACTTTCTTAAAGTTTTACCAAGCCGACAAGGTAAATACATTTAAAAAAAAAAAACGTAAAACACAAAACTGAGCGCGCAAACTGATATACAAAAAAGATTGCGAGCTCGTAACGGAAACGACGCCAAGAACGCGATAACGCGCCAAGCAAAACAACCCCCCGCTTCACCAGTTCGACCCAATATGGCCGATCGGTCGGCCTGTGTATAAAGGGGTTCTAGGGTTTATTAATATGACGTAACGTAGAATTTGCCCTGCTGTACCCTGTCTGCTAGCAGCTAGCGAGTTTGTTTTGATTTTAACGGGGAGCTCATGATGGCTGAAAGTGGTTGTTTAAGCCTTGCTATGCAATATAATAGATCGAATAGAAATAAAAGGACTTGCAAAAGTGTTTTAAAACATTTCAATAACGATATAAGTTCAGTAGTCAGTTTTGTAAAGATAATTTTTTGTACAAAGGTATACAGATTAAACTCGCAAATTAAATTTGCGATTTGTATTTGCTTTCGTTAGAGTGGGAATGTTAAAGTTTTATGGTGAGTATGTTTAAACTTTTATCGTTTCTTTTCGTCTTTATGTTAATTATACTCTTTTGCAATGCATGAACAGCAACTCATATTCTTTCTAACACTCCTGATTAATACACGTTACATAGTTATGCAGAGTGCATTGCAATAGCATTTTCTTTTCTTTTCTTTTCTTTTTTTTTTTTTTTAAACCACATGATTTCTTGTAATGTGCTTTTAATTAAGATACCCTACATTTACTATGTTAGTGTTTAAAAATATACTACTATAACATGTTGAACTTAATTAGTTTCAGCCGTATAGTTTTAAGAGTAATATGCTAACTGATTTTTTGGGAATGACAGAAATATTCATATTTCTGCCTTCTCAAATAAATCTGTTGGATACTCTAAAAACAGATCTCTAATTGCCAGTGAAGTGTGCTACCTCACCAAGTGGAGATAACTTGCCAAAGTGTACAATGTTAGAGTTAATCGCAAAAGGTAAGCAATATCTTTTAGTTTTGTACAAGTTACTAGCCGCCTCCCGTGACCAGTTGGTTTGCCATCTTAATAAATATTGTTCAAAGAGAATACTGTTCCTCACCGGCTTCCTTGGCACTGAAATCTCTCAGATTCTGAATGGAATTTAAAATTAAGATGGTTACAAATAGGAGCAGTCCTACAGTAAGTGTCGCCCTCTGCTAATATAAATATGACACCCCCTTTTATGCTCTTAGTTTTTGAGTTCCAAATGACGCCCCTTCGAAGCCGGCACCCAGATGCGATGCTTACTGTGTCGGGCTGCCCCTGGTTACAAAAATAAAATGGTTAAATGATAAACACCTACAAACAGGAACAAATAATTTTCATTGTATACTAATTCTGAAGAGCTTCTGGATATATTCGCCTTTATCAAAAAACGGAAGGGAAAAAAAAAAAGTAAGAAAATCTGAAACACTTTCAGATTTTAAATACGCACTAAAGTGATATATATTAAAAGCGTATTATAATCCCAGTGCAGTGGCGGCTCGTAGGATATAGCAAGTACAGCCGGGCTGCACTTGAAATTATCAGCACATACTTTAAAATAATTTATTCTACTAATTTTCCTAAATTCAGATTAGAATTATGGAATTCCTACGGTAAATTAAAAAAAATCTCCAAAAAAAAACCAAACAAAAAACCATATTGTGGCCGGATCGCTCATTCAGAAAAAAAGCACTTTAATCTTCCCGCAATTGGGAAAATCTTTGGTTCAGCCCAGAGTGCTGATAAGAAAATTGGCAGCACCGTTACCATGACAACGATTACGTAAGCAGTCCTTCTGGCATAGGCTATAATGGGGATATGCAGCTAAGACTCAGCTCATCAAAGATTTAGAAACGTCGGCAGCACTTGAAAGAGTGTGGTGAATTCGACCGACTGATTGGCTCGAGAAGTGAGGGAGGGGTAAGGAGAATATATGTTCGGCAAACTCTCGACTTTATATTGCTGAATTTATCAAGAAGGTAAACCTGAATAGACGCTTATGAATGGACAATTACCCATCAAAGCAGTATTGTTTTTAAGTAAGCAAGAACTAGCATTTAGAGGACATGGCGAGCGAGAAAATTCTTTAAACATGGGAAATTTTAAAGAGCTTTTAAAATTATTGATATCTGAATTAAAGCAACGCCTTTTTATGAGGGCATCACTGACTGATTCCCAAGTTTAAAAGAAAGGAGGATTGATTTGACTTATAAAAAATAAGTAAGTTTTCTTTTTTTTCTTTTCTTCTCAAGTTAACGTTACAAAAGAAAATTCTAAGGAAACTTCGAATCAGACACGGATTAATGCAATTTTGAGGATAAGAGCGGCTGCTTGAAATTTATGTCCTTTTTATGGAAGTAAAATAGGATCTCTTACATTTTTTATGTAATTTCTTTTTTTTTTTTTTTTTTTCCTTCGGTGAGGGCTTAATCTGCCAGCTTTCGAATTCAGTGACAAAGATTTTCCATTCCTGTCCGGAGGAAGGGGGGGGGGGGGCTCATATGTTTCCGGCTGCACTAACAGTTTTGACCACGGGCCGCCACTGTCCCAGTGGCAGAAAGTTTTGTAGCGGTCTGCGACAAGCTTTCAGAGTTTCATAATCAGTCTGCAAAATTTTGTGTGTAATTTTAGTGGATAATTCATAAATAAAACCAGCAATTTTTAACCACTGCTGTTAAATAGTCTTGAATCTAGAGAAAAAAAAAAGTCTGCTGGGGAAAAATTAAAAAAGGACAACCTGTTTTCAGAAAAGGTACTTGAGTTCCCTGAAAAAGTATAGGTAGATAGCATATTACAGAAAACTGGTTTGAAACAATCTGAAAAGGACTAGGGCTTATCCCCAAAACTTGTAGGGTTGTAATGTGTGTTTTGACTTACGGTGCATAGTTAGTTCTTTTTTTCAGAGTCATATACAAACTTTGTATTGCATCCAACTGTTGGATATACACCATTTAAAATCAAGTTACTGAAATGTATTTGTTCTTCCTCTTACACACACATGGCCGCCGGCAGCATAGGGAAAGGGGGGCACTTGCCCCTCTGGATTATTGTATTCAGTGTTTTCCCTTGCTTTTTTGTTCTTTTCCACATGGTAACCACACGTTGAAGTTGTCTTCACCCCTCCTCCCCTGGGAAATATTCTGGCGATGCCCATGTACACACACACTCTTCTAGTTTGATGTTTGCTCATTCATGAAACGTGAATATAAGTTTTTAAAAAAGCACTATTCTTTTATTCTTAAAATATATCAATAAAAAATATTATAAATAAGATATGTAAATTTTAGCATAAATATAAATCAAAAACATTTTAACTCACAGAATTTGCAAAAGGTAAGAAACAATGTTTAAAATAATTTAAGTAATTTTAATTTATTTTTGTGGCATGCAAACAAAGTCCCTTTAAGGAAACAGTTTACCATTTAAGCATTTTTTTAAAACTATAGTACAAATGATGAACTGGATGCATTTCAATGTTCAACTAATAGTACATTTTGAAAAAATAAATTTCTTTAAACTGCACATTTAAGTAAAATTTTTAAAAAGTTTAAAAATCTGATTTTTAAAAAATCTCTCTACTTAAAAAAAATTAAGATTTTTGTTCAATTAAAAAAAAAAAAAGGATTTTCAAAAATATATTACACAAAGGCTGTGCATGGATTTTCAGATACATCTAATATTACGTCTAATATAGTTTTTGTGCTGATATGCGATACAGTGTAAAACAATAAAATGTAACATATCTTCATATAATTTCTGTAAAATACAGAAAAAAAAAAAAAAAAAACTGAAGGCTAATTCCATGCACAGATTTATCAGATAAGAACTGTAATAAAGAACATGTACAAAAAAAAAATTTTAATCTTTATCTCAAAAAAAAAAAAAAAAAAAAAAGCCTTAGCATGTTTAAAACATGTAATTGAAGAAAATATGAACATGGAGAAAAGGCCATCTAAAAAGTTTGTTTGCCAATGAAATTGCACTGAGTGTAGGAACTAAAGTTGCAGTATCTCGTGATATTATTGGCATATGATTAAAAATAAGGTGTCAAAATTTTTATAATTTAGCGAGCAGAAAGAAAATCGATTCTTTGACCTTTGGTGTAAACTGTTCCCTTAAAAGCAATAAATCATCTTTCTTAAACTTCAATTTCGTAATGTAAAAAAAAGTACATTAAAATGTATGAATTACAAATTTTATTTTAAGCAGCAAGTTTTGTAACTAGCTGATTAAAATAAATAACATTCTGTTACAGAAAGTATTTGAACAATTTCATAAGAAAAAAAACTTACGGAATTATTTATAAAAAAATTTTTTTTTTTTTTTTTTTTTTTTTAGTTTTTGAAAACAAAATACGCTTAAATTGATACTAGTTTATTCTAAGAATAACCTAACTACGACAATTATTTGTTTCCTGAAGGCTTACTTTCCCAGAATTACTTTACCTTTGCTTTAATTTTTTTTTCTTCTTTTAGTAAAGTGTTGAAATTTTTCAAAATTTCAGAAGATATATGATTTGTATATTTAGAATACCAAATCTTATCAATAGTCTGAATTACCTAATTCTGAAATTACTCCACTTTTTTTTATAAGCAAAAGAGCGGCGTAATAAGAGGGGGGGGGGATTGGCAGTCCGTGAAGGCGGCAAGATAAAAACAATTAAGGCCAGCACAGACTCGAGTGCGATTGCCGTGCGCTGCAGGATATGAGGCATGAGGGGAGTTTTCTAATGGTCAATTTGCACGTGCACGCTTTGTAAAAGGGGGGAGCAGTGCAGGGTCGAAAATTTATAGGCTTTTAATGACCAGTCGAGATTTGCCAACAAAGGATAACCCGTGAAACCACAAAAGCACGTCAAACATTCAATGGGGACATTTTTCTCAGCAATCCGTCTTGGAGATATGAAAAAATACATTGAGTACCCATTCTAGCATACGGAAACGTGCTGAAGTCTGCTCTAGCCTTTAGTAGAATGTGGCAGAAAACGGAAGGACTGCACCAGGCGCAAATAACCCCAGATACACCGATGAAGCAAAACGTCACTAATATGCTTAATTTTGGCAAAATATAATACATTGCAAGTGCTGTATTCGCAAAATGCCTCAAATCGCCCAATTTTCAGATTAATTTCTGGAAGTCCCACTTAATTTCAGAATCGCACAACGTAGTTTTGCTAAGACACTTTTTATATCATTCGTAGCTATTTATGGTTAGTAAATATCTGTAATAATTATGAATAATGTGTAATAAGAAAGCCGATTAAATAGAGTAAAGCGTTCAGAAAAAAAAAAGAGAGAAAAAACTTGCAAGTGTGCAAAACTATTAAAACAGAGAAGAGGAATAACTATACAGCTGGCGACGAACTCTAGAATATTGAATTTTTCAACTATATTTTCTTCCCTCATTTCCTAAGCGAAATACGCATGACGCCGATCGAGTTCTCACTTGAGTCAGTAAAAACAAAACATTGCAGAAGGGGCACTTTCAGGTTACTCAGCTCTTCAAAGATAATGAAAAATGCAATATAATAATACCGATCTGAAAAAATAGAACATTTGTAAAAGGCATTTTAACGAGTAATATTTGTGAGAAAGGTCCGATTTAGAAGGTAATTTTGTAGAAGGGCCGTTTTCAATCAGTCAATCATATTTTTATGATGAGGTTGTTGTATTTAATTGTATTTATCTGAAGGGGCCGTTTTAATAAATGCATTTTTGCGATAGGGCGCAAAACGAATCCAAAATGGTGCATGGGAAATAAAAAATTATGATCGTTGGCAAATAATAAAAATGTGAAACCAGGAGGGCACAGAGGTGTGTAAAAGCTAGATTCGGCCATTCTTTTTGCGCATTTTTTGCGTTAGTGATGTCATCACAGAGCGGAGACAGCGTAACGAGCTGCGGCAAAATGTTCCAGAAAGTTGCGGACAGTTAAAAATAATTTTTTTTTATGGCAGAAATTAAAAACTTTTTTTAAAAATATGCCGACAAAAACTGTCCGCAAGCAGATTTTTGTGTCCGCGACATTGTCGCTGTGTTTCTGCTACGGGGATTATAATCTGCGGGTCTTACCTATCTTGGTTCTTATTTCATTAAGTTGGAAAGTATATCATTATTCATGATTGTGATTAAACAAAATTAAAATTTCTAACATTCTTTTTCTGGATGTATTACATTAAAAATAGATGGAGAAAAGCTGCACAGAAAAATGCACAATTCCAACGGAATGAAAATTTTAAAAACTTATTCTGAGGTGTATTCATAATCCAAGCAGCAAACGATAAATTGCACCAAGCATTAGAATCATCTCTCCAAAATCGCACATCAAGCATTTTATTTTTTGCCAAATTAAAAAGTTGCACATTTCAGTCTCGTAAAATTTCCAAATCCTATTTTTCTTTCGAGTATAAAACATTTCATTCCTGTTCTGATTTCACATGCACACTATATTTTAATTAAAAAACAACCTTACAAATAATCTAAACTAAAAAAATCGTCATTCTTTTATTTTTACTTCAAGAGTCTGAATCATTTAATAAACGTGCCAAATATGGCAACCTAGATATGCTGTATTCTCTCTTTTTCCACTGTGGAGTTACAATTACGAAATGGCAGAGCAAAAATTATCCTTTTGCGACGTGTTTTTATCGATATCTCCTAAAATAATTCAAATTTCGAAAAAATCTTTTTGAGGTATGTCGGGACCGGTCCTGGAGAATTTCCATACAAAATTTGGTAGGTTTAAGATCACCTGTTTCGGAGTTACATGAGACACAGACAAACTAACTAACCAACCAACTAACTGACATTTTACAGTTTGTTTTATTTATATAAATGCTTCTCAGTATGGATATCTGCCCAGTAGCAGAAACCGCGCAGCATGGCAGCAAGTGCTGCAGATCAATCTAGCAGGTTAAAAAAATGTTTGTGTTTCAGTCAGATGCACTTTTTTTCCCCCCCCAGGCTATCACGTTATGGCATCCTCCCTTCTTCAGACAAAAGCTAACAACCAATGATAATATCACTGCGAACAGTGCCTCACAGGTGTTTAGTCTCTGGAAAGGGGTGATAGACTGAGGGGAGCTGGAGTCACCACAAATAGAAAACAGACACATTCCCACAAAGACTCCGCGCCTTGACCATATGCGTGAGGTATCCTATTAGAGAATATCATTCTGTTTTTTGTGTTTCGTTCATGTGTGCACTACTGCCGATGTGTATGCAAGTTGTTTAAAATGGCTGCACAGTACGAAAAGGTTGCATGTTTTTATTGTAGTTTATTCAGGGAACGTTAAGGTCGCAGATAAATTTTGGTTTCTGCTCCTGGTGCTGCAGATTGATACAGAAAATTCTTCTACTGGGGATGTCTGTTGCAATGCGCAAATGAGTTAAAAGAATTTACATATTAGAACACACTTCAATATAAGTACAAATTTACTGTCTGTTTTACTATGCAAGTTTCCTTAATACACATATTATTGTATTAAAATAGACAATGATAATATTTAATTAAAAGTAAAATTATTACATCTTCTTATGTCTGATTATTGTCACTTGGCAACAACAACAAGAAAAACCTGTGTCCATTGTGATATCAAGTAGAGGTGCGTGTAAATTAGATATGCAGAAATGGATCTGTAAATGGACCATAAAACACCTAGGATGAACAGAACCTGATTACCGAATAGGCCCAAGCCTATAGTAAAAAAAGTCTACGGGCCTCAAAAACTACAAAATTTATTATTTCTACTTGTGGAATGGGGGCGCCGTAAAATAACAGCAGGCCTATAGTATCAGAAAGTGTTAATCAGGCCCTGAGGATGAACATTTATTATCGACTATACATGTGTGTCATTGCAATTGGAAAGAGTGATCATTGTTTTTAGCATTTCTCTAAGAGACATTTAAGAAATTAAAACTTGTTGGAACGTTTCATTTCTTTAATCACAAATACATAAAATTTACATTAATAAATTTGTTTTAATTAATCATCATACTCACACAAAGGGATCACATTGCCATCTGTCTTCAGCACTTAACTGCAGAGATTTCTTTTACTCTTGCAGCTTGTAAAACTGGGCAGATAACTTCATCCTATTTTACAAGCCGAAAAAGTACAAGTACAATGCTGCTGCTTCAAATGTACAGCAAAATTATACAAGCACTCATTAGGCATAAAGAATATGAACTGTATCGACCACATTCCTAAAAAAAAAAAAAAAAAAAAAAAAAACAGACTATAATATTAAAGGAAACTAAAAATGTAAACAAATTGTCACTTCAAGAGCGCAAACAGAAAAATTTTTCAAGGGCAGGGGGGATATGAAATAAATGGTGAATAAATAAACTTTGTATCTGCATGACATACAGCTTATGCTAACTAATCTGATAATTTCGGACAAAGAAGGGGATACAATTTGTAAATTCACAGTGCAAAATAATAGCAACACACTGCATGCAGAACTCAAAAGAAGCCACACATTTCATACTATGTCACATATGACATGCCACCCAAGCAGTGGCGTAACTATGGGGAGGGGGATGGAGCCCTGGGACCCAAATCACTATTGTCTATGGTAGAAATTAATGTGCAGGATATATATGTGAACATATATGATAAAGTCAAATATTGGCACAACATCTGCAGGGACAAGACCTGTGCTGCTCAACCGCGCCTTCGCGACCATGGACTCTGGGGTACGGATGCCATATACCTTGGCCAGGTGGTCATCTGATGCAAAGCCCACAGTGTTTGACCACACGCAAGCCTAGTCCTCATTTTATCGACCTACTCAATGGATGAAAGGCTGAGTTGACACCTTGCCCAGCCTGGGATTACATATATGATCAGTATGCATAAAAATTATATACATGTTAATACATATGCTTGTATCAATATGAATCATTAGCGATGTCAACCTGGGCCCATACTTAGTCGGGTTATGCATGGAATTTTAAATTTCCGTCAATTAAAAAAATAAAATAAAATCTGATTTTATAAACTGATAATTGAGCATGTAAACAAAACAATTCAAAACGATTTTTTACATGACACAATTTCAAACATTTTATGTTTTCATGAAATCTACAATTCAACTGAATACCTGAAATATTTCATTAAAAAAATGATAGACAAATTTTTTCATGAAATCTTATAAGAAATGAACATGAAAAACTCGCACTAAGATATGTGAGGAGAAAACTGAAGCAAAAAATGTGTTTGGCTTATATCCTGGTACAAGTTTTACGTTTTGGAGCAGAATTAACATGCTCCAGCTTTGAGCTTCGTCTTCTTTTAGGCAGTCATCAGCTTTAAATAATTTTCTATGATACTCATGACGAATATAAAATGACATAAAAGAAATTTACACTAAAGAGGTGTCATCAAAGCTGCTTTCTTGAGTAAGAATCAGATCATGTTCTGAATAATTTTATTTAATCATTATAAATCACGGACTATATTCCGTATACGGTGCCTTGTTTACATGTCAATGTTTTGTTTACAAATCATTGGCGAACAATCTGACGCGAGAGTGAGCGATGCACCGCCAACTGCCGGTGGTAGTTGTGACTGGCAACCATAAAGAATACGTGTTTCGTCAGGTTTGGGAATTTGAAATTGTTTGTGTTATTGATGGAAGGGAATGAAATGTGTTATGTTAATATAAGAAAAGAATTTGTGGGTGTTTGTTAGAAATATAGTACGTTATAAGCCGGTGGGTGTTGGGGACATTTCTGAGCGGTTATTTACCAAAAAAATAGAGGTAAGTGTTCTTTTTTAACGAATCTTTCGATGTTTAAGGTTTTTAATGTGAATTTTAAATAGATATTTGAAGTGTTTATGTTTTCGTAAGTGCTATTTACGTGCTATTCTAATCATACTGACTTTATAAGAGGTGTACAACTAGGTTGTTTAATCCGCCGATGTTTTTTTGAGTTGAAAACGGGCCAGTGTTTGCCCAGTTTACATTAGCTGTACAACTAGGTTGCTTAGTTCACTGTTGTTGTTTTTTTTTAGTTAAAAACGGTCCACTGGTTGCGTAGTTTACATAGCTGTACAACTAGGTTGCTGAATCCACTGAGGTTTTTTTAGTTAAAAACGGGCCACTGGTTGCCTAGTTTAGATAGCTGTACAGCTAGGTTGCTGAATCCACTGAGGTTTTTTTAGTTAAAAACGGGCCACTGGTTGCCTAGTTTAGATAGCTGTACAGCTAGGTTGCTGAATCCACTGAGGTTTTTTTAGTTAAAAACGGGCCACTGGTTGCCTAGTTTAGATAGCTGTACAGCTAGGTTGCTGAATCCACTGAGGTTTTTTTAGTTAAAAACGGACCACTGGTTGCCTAGTTTAGATAGCTGTACAACTAGGTTGCTGAATCCACTGAGGTTTTTTTAGTTAAAAACAGACCACTGGTTGCCTAGTTTAGATAGCTGTACAACTAGGTTGCTGAATCCACTGGGGTTTTTTTAGTTAAAAACGGACCACTGGTTGCCTAGAATGACTAGTAAACATGGCGACAGTCGCTGGAGCTTGGCGGTCGCCAAGCTCCAGCGACTGTCGCCATGTTTACATGGGGTGGGCACCGGCTTGTATGATTTTACCTAAATCACTCTTATACACAGGACAAGAAATTCTTATGCATTAAAATGCCTCCCCAACTTTTTTCCCTAATCAATACCTTCATGTTTCTATAGCGTATAATAATTTATTTAATAAATTAAGAAGAAATTAAACGCTGCATTTAAAAAAATAAATCAATAATTCATACATACTGTGTAGTAGCTGTATCTCCAAAAGAATAGGATGTTCTTTTTCGCTTATTTTTCGTGCCCACGAAGCAGAACTTAGTAGGCACAGCATCCTTCACAAGACATCGCAGATTGTCGTTTTTGTACACAAAGCAACTTTCCTCGAAGTGTTCCGAGCATAACTTGGATGAAGATGTGGGAACAAAGTTGTCTCTCTTAACATTGTGCAACCACTGCTTTAAGCGTAATTCATTTCCGAGAGGAAAGCTGTGGAACGACACACCAGCCATTCGACATTTTTCTTTTCCGCTGTGGTTACTACAGCCAAACGCTGCACAAAATTGCACCATTTGATACGAAACTTTAAAATATAAAAAAAAAAAATAACAAATGTATGAGAAAAAAACACTATCAATGAAAATAATAACAGAAAACAAAGAACAATTACGCTGAAATATAAGCAGATTAATTTAAAATGTCATTCGGGCTGAAAAAGTGAAAAATCTGCATTCCACCAAGGCTAACTGAGATCAACACAAACCATCATAACGGCCGCCACGATGGATTGTTTACTTTACTGGAGCAGTAGGGCAGGTAGGGTAAATATTGAGTGTGACGTCACGTGAAAGTATCCCATTACTGTTTCTCATTATTAACCGCTCGAAATGAGTAATATTCTGGCTTCTTTTGTAACAGCTATATTTCTAGAAGAAACTGTTAAATAATTCCTTAGGTCTAAATAAGCTGAAACAGAAACTAATCACCATAAGATCCAGCACGTAGCCTGTCAAATATAAGGTGACCAGATTTTTGAAGTCAGAATCGGGGACATGTCCCCAATTCTAACAACAAAACTGGGGACATTTATAATTAATGCAATAATTAACAGTAATTTAATTGAAAAACAATGCAATAATTAAAAAATTCTCCCCAGTTCCATTTTTACATTCTGCGGACAATTTGAAAAACGTCCTGAAAATGGGGACTGTCCCCGGAAAATGGGGACATTTGGTCACCTTAGTCAAATACCGCCAGGTGACGTCATGTGCGAACTGTTTTCTTTTGATTGAAACCCAGAAGCATGGACTTATCATTAGAGGTTATGCCGGCTAGTCTTGCTGCAGCGCACACCTCAACCACCACAAATAAACAAAGCATGGACTTAGATTGGAACTCCATCGGCGCAAGTGATAAAGGGAGAAAAACGTTCCTCCTTCTACGGAGTTGCATCTAGCGGCTCCCAAATTCCTATGCATATTCACAATACCCACATAGTGTTTTAAATGAATGCTCCTGATTGGTTAAACAAATCGCAAGTGGTATGACTAGCTTTGGCAGCTTATCGCCAGTACGGACCCTGTAGGTATTAGCAGTTTATCGCCAATATGTATCCTGCAAGTTTTAAGCCGGTGGTGTCTGAGCGTAGCCTACGAGGATTGTGTTGTGTTAAGCCTGTTACGTTCGCCTTGAAAACGCGAAATAGAGCATTTCGACGTGACGTATCTGTGACGTCAGCTGAGTGACAGCTTCGCGCATCGTTCTGCGCATGCTATTTCTTTACCTAAACGTATTATTTAGCAATCTCGGTAATCCCTAAAAACTACGTGTAATCGGACGAGGTTCACTGGGTTTTCGGATTGCGGAACGGGGCCTCCCCTT
>JAWZYV010012763.1:0-167509 GCA_038373885.1 Cheiracanthium punctorium | reverse complement strand
CGGCAACAAGCACATACTTCAGCATTTGAATGAAAACCGACTGCGCGTCCATGACGTTGTATTTCAACAGTTTCTTGAGCTCCACCATGGCCGAGGGGATAAGCCACTGGATAGGGTAGGTAGCTGAAGTGTGATGGTCCAGGGTTCTGGCCTACAGCGCGGCTATCGATCTAACCTTTCAAAGTTTAGGGGCGGTTTTCTGTAGATGTATCGTAAATGCAGGTCTCAACAATTCGTGAAGCTTTACGTACATTTTTGATATTCCGTACTGTATAAAATCCCTAAAATAAATAGGTATTCTTATATGTTAATGCCCGAAACATACTGTCCCAAGTGTTTTGTTATAGCATATGCTTTATGCGCCAAGCAATTTTGTAGCAATGACATTGTTTACGTACTTTGAGTACACAGAAAATATTAAGGGGACAGCCTACTTTTAAAATGCCCAAAAAATCGATTTTGAGATTTTTATCTCATTAAATAGCTTACTTTATTCTAAAAAGATTGATACCAACCATTTTTCTGTATGACATTTATTTGTTGAGATAAAAAGGAAAATGTAAACGCAAGTTGGGCAGCATGCTGTAGAAGCTTCAAGTAAGGTTGACACTCAAAGCATAAAAGAGGGAGAATAGAAATGTACAGAATTTAATTTAGAAACTCGAAGAGCCAGAAAAATGCTCATCAGTTCTCAGTTTGAGGCAATAAAAGAAAACGAAGGCATTGTGCATGAAAGCGGAAAATTTTAAATCGAAATTTCATAAAGTGAAATAAAATCAAATTTTTATGTTGCAAAGTAAAAATAAATATATATATATATGGATATAATTATTAAAATAACTTCAAAACATGTACTTTACCAATATTAATGCCTTTATATCCTAAAAATGTATCTTTTGTTAAGGTATGTACATATATTTTCATATTTACAATTGTCGAGCTTTTCTTTAGACTGATGTTTCTTAAGCCATATTAAAACATATTTTGGGTTAATCATATTAAGTACTCCGTAAAATTATTCTTAAATAGTAAATGTTTCATTAGAAAATGTTTTTAACTTTTAAAAATTAAAATTTATGTTCCAAAACAACAATTTGAACTTTAATTGGCGTTTTCTCAAAACACTGTTTTTCAAGTTTGCGCGCATGATATTTTAAAAACTATTTAAGATATCAACTTGAAATTTTTCTCAGGCATTTATTCTAATATAATGAACAAAATGAACTAAAATGAAATGGTTGTGTTTCATAGAAAAAAAGTTATGATTGTAAAACTATCAAAATTTTTATGGTAATTTAAATTTTCAGATTAAATGATTTTTTTAAATTTAAATTATGAAAATAATTAAACCATTTTAGTTCAGATTGTTAATTTGAATGTCTTGTTTAATTTAGAAAAAAATTATGAGGTTCAAAGGAATTCTAATTGAGATATCTTGCGCGCAGTGGGAAAGTACCCTTGAATTTTTTTTTCCAATATTGTGTGGTAAAATAATATTTTTAAAATTATCACCTTTATAATAAACTAAAATAATATTTTTAATCAATAGAGTAATGTCATAGTAGTTAACTGAAAAAAAAGTTATGTTTCTGCATGCATTCATTATTTTTTTAAAAATTATGAAAGTTGATCTAAAATTTATACATTTTCCCATTCTTAAAAGTAGGCTGTCCCCTTAAATTCTTGGATTCTTGAATCCCAGGACCACACTTCTTTCTCTCTCGTTCTGCAAAAGAGCGTATTACCAATAACGAACACTTTAACGCGCAGTGTTCCCGCTCTGGGAACATCAAACTCTGACGTTTTGACTGTTGCCAGTCACGAAGAATAGATTTGATTTCTATAAAAATAGTTGCGGGTGACATAGCTCCACGAGACTCCTTTACTTTTTAGCACGTCATTTCCCGTCAAAAAGTTGTCACGATTCTTTTTAACAGAACTGACATCTGCTGAATAATGGAAGAATGCGAGAACAGCTGGATAGATTGCCCAATGCTGAAAAAAGGGCAGCCATTGACATCGCTCGACTTAACTACGAGCAAGATGGCGGACGATCGAAACGTTCATCGCGTGCCACAGATCTAGAGACCCTTTTTTGACACAACTGGCTGTGCCTTTGTGGCGCAACCCTTTCAAAACGCTGAAAAAAGGGCAGCCGTTCCCATCGCTCGACTTACCTACGAGCAAGATGGCGGGCGATCGAAACGTTCATCGCGTGCCACAGATCTACAGACCCTTTTTTCACGCAGCTGGCTGTGCCTTTGAGGCGCAACCCTTTCCCAACGCTGGAAAAGGAGGAGGTAAAGTCGGAAAGTAAAAAGTCATACCCAATTAGCATCGATAGCGGTATCAATGCAGCCTCCACTAAACCGGTACAACACGCAATAGGAACTCTATCGACAGCCTATACGATATAATTCACCTAACGTATACCAGTACAAAGCTGTACTTCCGCTGAATACTAACTGCTATCGCTAGTTGATGACCTCACGATAGACTATCAGCTTCAACGGAACCCAGTAGCAGTCGACGGAAATCGTAGGCAACTACGAACGTCCGAACGGCCGTTAACACCGATACACAGAACCGATACCCACCGACCCAGGCCGATCGGTGCCCGCCTCCCACCTCGTAGCCCATACGATGCCCCGGCATGGACGCCCGAAGTTCCACACAGAGACCCAGGACTACGGGGCTCACGTACCTAATGGGCAATTGTCTAAGATAAAGTGTTCATTGTTGGGAACGTCTGAGGCAACAATAGAAGAACTTCGGCAACAAGCACATACTTCAGCATTTGAATGAAAACCGACTGCGCGTCCATGACGTTGTATTTCAACAGTTTCTTGAGCTCCACCATGGCCGAGGGGATAAGCCACTGGATAGGGTAGGTAGCTGAAGTGTGATGGTCCAGGGTTCTGGCCTACAGCGCGGCTATCGATCTAACCTTTCAAAGTTTAGGGGCGGTTTTCTGTAGATGTATCGTAAATGCAGGTCTCAACAATTCGTGAAGCTTTACGTACATTTTTGATATTCCGTACTGTATAAAATCCCTAAAATAAATAGGTATTCTTATATGTTAATGCCCGAAACATACTGTCCCAAGTGTTTTGTTATAGCATATGCTTTATGCGCCAAGCAATTTTGTAGCAATGACATTGTTTACGTACTTTGAGTACACAGAAAATATTAAGGGGACAGCCTACTTTTAAAATGCCCAAAAAATCGATTTTGAGATTTTTATCTCATTAAATAGCTTACTTTATTCTAAAAAGATTGATACCAACCATTTTTCTGTATGACATTTATTTGTTGAGATAAAAAGGAAAATGTAAACGCAAGTTGGGCAGCATGCTGTAGAAGCTTCAACTAAGGTTGACACTCAAAGCATAAAAGAGGGAGAATAGAAATGTACAGAATTTAATTTAGAAACTCGAAGAGCCAGAAAAATGCTCATCAGTTCTCAGTTTGAGGCAATAAAAGAAAACGAAGGCATTGTGCATGAAAGCGGAAAATTTTAAATCGAAATTTCATAAAGTGAAATAAAATCAAATTTTTATGTTGCAAAGTAAAAATAAATATATATATATATGGATATAATTATTAAAATAACTTCAAAACATGTACTTTACCAATATTAATGCCTTTATATCCTAAAAATGTATCTTTTGTTAAGGTATGTACATATATTTTCATATTTACAATTGTCGAGCTTTTCTTTAGACTGATGTTTCTTAAGCCATATTAAAACATATTTTGGGTTAATCATATTAAGTACTCCGTAAAATTATTCTTAAATAGTAAATGTTTCATTAGAAAATGTTTTTAACTTTTAAAAATTAAAATTTATGTTCCAAAACAACAATTTGAACTTTAATTGGCGTTTTCTCAAAACACTGTTTTTCAAGTTTGCGCGCATGATATTTTAAAAACTATTTAAGATATCAACTTGAAATTTTTCTCAGGCATTTATTCTAATATAATGAACAAAATGAACTAAAATGAAATGGTTGTGTTTCATAGAAAAAAAGTTATGATTGTAAAACTATCAAAATTTTTATGGTAATTTAAATTTTCAGATTAAATGATTTTTTTAAATTTAAATTATGAAAATAATTAAACCATTTTAGTTCAGATTGTTAATTTGAATGTCTTGTTTAATTTAGAAAAAAATTATGAGGTTCAAAGGAATTCTAATTGAGATATCTTGCGCGCAGTGGGAAAGTACCCTTGAATTTTTTTTTCCAATATTGTGTGGTAAAATAATATTTTTAAAATTATCACCTTTATAATAAACTAAAATAATATTTTTAATCAATAGAGTAATGTCATAGTAGTTAACTGAAAAAAAAGTTATGTTTCTGCATGCATTCATTATTTTTTTAAAAATTATGAAAGTTGATCTAAAATTTATACATTTTCCCATTCTTAAAAGTAGGCTGTCCCCTTAAATTCTTGGATTCTTGAATCCCAGGACCACACTTCTTTCTCTCTCGTTCTGCAAAAGAGCGTATTACCAATAACGAACACTTTAACGCGCAGTGTTCCCGCTCTGGGAACATCAAACTCTGACGTTTTGACTGTTGCCAGTCACGAAGAATAGATTTGATTTCTATAAAAATAGTTGCGGGTGATATAGCTCCACGAGACTCCTTTACTTTTTAGCACGTCATTTCCCGTCAAAAAAGTTGTCACGATTCTTTTTAACAGAACTGACATCTGCTGAATAATGGAAGAATGCGAGAACAGCTGGATAGATTGCCCAATGCTGAAAAAAGGGCAGCCATTGACATCGCTCGACTTAACTACGAGCAAGATGGCGGACGATCGAAACGTTCATCGCGTGCCACAGATCTAGAGACCCTTTTTTGACACAACTGGCTGTGCCTTTGTGGCGCAACCCTTTCAAAACGCTGAAAAAAGGGCAGCCGTTCCCATCGCTCGACTTACCTACGAGCAAGATGGCGGGCGATCGAAACGTTCATCGCGTGCCACAGATCTACAGACCCTTTTTTCACGCAGCTGGCTGTGCCTTTGAGGCGCAACCCTTTCCCAACGCTGGAAAAGGAGGAGGTAAAGTCGGAAAGTAAAAAGTCATACCCAATTAGCATCGATAGCGGTATCAATGCAGCCTCCACTAAACCGGTACAACACGCAATAGGAACTCTATCGACAGCCTATACGATATAATTCACCTAACGTATACCAGTACAAAGCTGTACTTCCGCTGAATACTAACTGCTATCGCTAGTTGATGACCTCACGATAGACTATCAGCTTCAACGGAACCCAGTAGCAGTCGACGGAAATCGTAGGCAACTACGAACGTCCGAACGGCCGTTAACACCGATACACAGAACCGATACCCACCGACCCAGGCCGATCGGTGCCCGCCTCCCACCTCGTAGCCCATACGATGCCCCGGCATGGACGCCCGAAGTTCCACACAGAGACCCAGGACTACGGGGCTCACGTACCTAATGGCCAATTGTCTAAGATAAAGTGTTCATTGTTGGGAACGTCTGAGGCAACAATAGAAGAACTTCGGCAACAAGCACATACTTCAGCATTTGAATGAAAACCGACTGCGCGTCCATGACGTTGTATTTCAACAGTTTCTTGAGCTCCACCATGGCCGAGGGGATAAGCCACTGGATAGGGTAGGTAGCTGAAGTGTGATGGTCCAGGGTTCTGGCCTACAGCGCGGCTATCGATCTAACCTTTCAAAGTTTAGGGGCGGTTTTCTGTAGATGTATCGTAAATGCAGGTCTCAACAATTCGTGAAGCTTTACGTACATTTTTGATATTCCGTACTGTATAAAATCCCTAAAATAAATAGGTATTCTTATATGTTAATGCCCGAAACATACTGTCCCAAGTGTTTTGTTATAGCATATGCTTTATGCGCCAAGCAATTTTGTAGCAATGACATTGTTTACGTACTTTGAGTACACAGAAAATATTAAGGGGACAGCCTACTTTTAAAATGCCCAAAAAATCGATTTTGAGATTTTTATCTCATTAAATAGCTTACTTTATTCTAAAAAGATTGATACCAACCATTTTTCTGTATGACATTTATTTGTTGAGATAAAAAGGAAAATGTAAACGCAAGTTGGGCAGCATGCTGTAGAAGCTTCAACTAAGGTTGACACTCAAAGCATAAAAGAGGGAGAATAGAAATGTACAGAATTTAATTTAGAAACTCGAAGAGCCAGAAAAATGCTCATCAGTTCTCAGTTTGAGGCAATAAAAGAAAACGAAGGCATTGTGCATGAAAGCGGAAAATTTTAAATCGAAATTTCATAAAGTGAAATAAAATCAAATTTTTATGTTGCAAAGTAAAAATAAATATATATATATATGGATATAATTATTAAAATAACTTCAAAACATGTACTTTACCAATATTAATGCCTTTATATCCTAAAAATGTATCTTTTGTTAAGGTATGTACATATATTTTCATATTTACAATTGTCGAGCTTTTCTTTAGACTGATGTTTCTTAAGCCATATTAAAACATATTTTGGGTTAATCATATTAAGTACTCCGTAAAATTATTCTTAAATAGTAAATGTTTCATTAGAAAATGTTTTTAACTTTTAAAAATTAAAATTTATGTTCCAAAACAACAATTTGAACTTTAATTGGCGTTTTCTCAAAACACTGTTTTTCAAGTTTGCGCGCATGATATTTTAAAAACTATTTAAGATATCAACTTGAAATTTTTCTCAGGCATTTATTCTAATATAATGAACAAAATGAACTAAAATGAAATGGTTGTGTTTCATAGAAAAAAAGTTATGATTGTAAAACTATCAAAATTTTTATGGTAATTTAAATTTTCAGATTAAATGATTTTTTTAAATTTAAATTATGAAAATAATTAAACCATTTTAGTTCAGATTGTTAATTTGAATGTCTTGTTTAATTTAGAAAAAAATTATGAGGTTCAAAGGAATTCTAATTGAGATATCTTGCGCGCAGTGGGAAAGTACCCTTGAATTTTTTTTTCCAATATTGTGTGGTAAAATAATATTTTTAAAATTATCACCTTTATAATAAACTAAAATAATATTTTTAATCAATAGAGTAATGTCATAGTAGTTAACTGAAAAAAAAGTTATGTTTCTGCATGCACTCATTATTTTTTTAAAAATTATGAAAGTTGATCTAAAATTTATACATTTTCCCATTCTTAAAAGTAGGCTGTCCCCTTAAACAGACTGACCAAACATATCCAATCGTCAATCATCCTAATAGAGAGTTACGCTGATCCCAGACTCACTGACAATTCCCGTTGAATCCCTCGAAGATAGGAGTTTGACCGCTATTCATACAAAGAGATTGTTAACCCTTTGAGGCGCAACCCTTTCCCAATGCTGAAAAAAGGGCAGCCGTTGCCATCGCTCGACCTAGCTGCCAGCAAGAGGGCGGACGATCGAAACTTTCATCGCGTGCCACAGATCTGGAGACCCTTCTTTTGACGACAGCTGGCTGTGCCGCTGTCGTCAAAACAAGGGTCTTTAGATCTGTGGCACGCGATGAACGTTTCGATCGTCCGCCCTCTTGCTGGTAGTTAAGTCGAGCGATGGCAACGGCTGCCCTTTTTTCAGCATGGGGCAATCTATCCAGCTGTTCTCGCATTCTTCCATTTTTCAGTTCTTTACTTAATTAAAATGTAACGAACGTAAATTCATTAAACATTTCTTTTTCAAGTTCTTTAAAAAATCGACCTTAATAGAAGGGAGTTGACAAAAAGGGTGTTTTTCCCGTACTGTTTAGCTCTTGAGTGCTATTAATTTTAGACAAACACTAGCTGAAGTACCCGTTCTTCGCACGGGAATGAATGGACTTTTTCATATTACGATTTGTGGTGATTACTATTCATTGTAATAAACAGATATAGCAAAGTCGATATCGCGTTATATTGTGTCCAATAATCATGCATACCGAATTGCAAGGCAATCGTTTGTACGGTGCAGAAGGCCATGCGGCGTAGCGCAATCTAGTGGCGAGTTTTAGCAAAACGGATACGGCGAAAATATTCTTCGCATTCAGATATCGATGTATACGAATTTTCATGACTATCGGCTGGACAGTCCTGAAGTTCATGTGTTGACGCGACATCTAGTGGCAAGTTATAGGAAAATGGATAGCGCCAAACTCTTCCCCGTGTTCAAATATCTATGTATACCTATTTTCTTAGCGATTATTTGCACAGTCAAGAAGTGATACACTGCAGGGCCATCTAGTGGTTCAATAAACTAATGATTTGCTACAGCGCCGTCAAGTTGCGAGTTATAGCAAAATGGATAACGCCAAAATATTCTCATTGTTCAAACAGCTATGTATACTGATTTTCATAGCGACCGTTTGAATGGTCAAGAATTTGGCCTGCTGCAGCGTCATCTAGTGGCGAGTTAAAATAATAATGCATTGCAGTGTCATCTAGTGGTGAGTAACATCACCTGGAACGCAGTTAGAATATATTCTTCGTGCTCAAATGTGCAAGTATAAAAAATTTTATGCCGATCGGCCGAACGGTATAGAAGTTGATGCTTTGCAGCGCCATTTAGCGGCAAGTTACAGCAAAATGGATAGTGAAAAATATTCTCCGTGTTCTAATAATCGCGTGTACCAAATTTCATCGAAATCAGTTGGACGATATTCGCATAGCAAACGGCTAAACGGAATAGAATTCAATGTTGTGCTGCGGCACCAAGTGGCAAGTTAAGGAAAACGGATAGCATAAAAACCTTCTCCATCATAAAAGACTTAGGTGAACCAAATTTCATCGTGCAACGGTGCTCAACGGTGCAGGAGTTTTTCAACCTCATAAACACATACCAACATTCATTTTTATCTATAACCAGTGTTATTATATATACCAGTCTCAAATAAAATCCAGTTTCAAATCTAAGCCTCGCCAAAGTGCCAACATACGCCATTTTGCAAGAGTTTTTTCAGGGAATCATTCGAAGCATTGGCTTAGCAGCAGTCAATATGGGAAATGGTTCGACCGCCAAAGAGTAGCACGCATTTATTTGAAAATTGGAATTCCTTAATACAGCCGATTTTTTTTTTAATTATCAACTATAATGTGTTTTATTCATCGTTACTCCGATGTACTAAGTGAGAAGATTTAAATTTTCTGAAATTTGGCGGAATTCCCCCCAACTTAAAACAATGTACTCAATTGGCGAGAATTCTGAAGTTAGATCGCTTGAAATCCCTTAATAACTGCATTATTTCTTCACGGATCATTAAAATTTAAACGCTGTATTCTAATAAAACCTTTGCACTTGTTTTCAAAAATCTATTCCTTAAGCTCTAAATAAATTGCGCCAAGCCGAAAACTGTGCAAACCGCTAGAACTCACTTACTCAAAATCCATATTTCAGCCATTTTATTTTTTCTCCAAACTAAAAAAAATTTACACATTAGCCTCGGAAAATCTTCAATTCTTATTGTTTTGCGTGTAAAGCATTACATTCCTGCTCTGATTTCCCATGCACACGATATTATTAATTTAAAAAAAATAACCTTACGAATATAAACTAACAAAAAAAAAATCATTATTATTCTTTTATTTTTGCTTTGAGAATTTAAAACATTTTATTCGGCAAAATCGCCACACATGGCAACCACGATCCTTATTTCACACTTTTTTCACTACAGGGGTTACAATTACGGAAAGCTTTTTTGCGTGAAGAGCATAAAAAAATCTCTTAAATTCCGGGAACGGGTGGACTTTCAAAGTTTTAAAGTGGACTACGATTTATTCTATATTATTTTACATATCTGTGCTAAATTTCAGGCCGATAGGTCCATTTTTGTGGATTTGTATACGAACGACATTTTATTCGGCAAAATCGCCACACATGGCAACCACGATCCTTATTTCACACTTTTTTCACTACAGGGGTTACAATTACGGAAAGATTTTTGCGTGAAGAGCACAAAAAATCTCTTAAATTCCGGGAACGGGTGGACTTTCAAAGATTTAAAGTGGACTATGATTTATTCTATATTATTTTACATATCTGTGCTAAATTTCAGGCCGATAGGTCCATTTTTGTGGATTTGTATACGAATCAAATCCACAAACAAACAAACAGAATTTCATTTTTATTTATAAGATTTTTGTGTGCCGGATGAAAGGGCGAATTATTTTTGAAGGGTTGCCAGATTAAACAATAAGTCAAAAGGTTTGCCATTTTTGGGGATTTGTCGCGAAGTTTGGCATAAAAGAAATAAGTTCCCGAAGCGATATCCTCCATCTTTGTCGAGAAATTGCCTAACCTTACTGTTTATTTAATTGGAATATTGGTGTCAATATTCGATTAAAGAAAGGTGAAGTATAGTTAAGTCAAGTGGACAACAGAATGAAAGTCTTCACTTGTTGTTGACTTATTCCAGCTGATCTAGCCGCAGGCTGAGCTAGGTCCACGAGTTGAAGAATCCTCAAATAATCGTAAAGAGAATTAGTATTAGGAATGGGCAGCAGACGTCACACGCAAATATCGTAGAGCTCTGAGTGGCAAAACAACCAATCAATTGGACAACTTCTGCCACTCAGACGCGCGCATAGATCTTGCGCATGCTGTTTGTTTACACTTCCGCCCAATCCTTGTTCACTTCTTCAAGACCCTCACAGTTCATCAAATGCTCCGTAGAGTCCTGTACTGTGTTACAGTTGGTACACGTCAGATAGGTTTTTCACACTTTATCAAAATAAAGAAGTTAATTCTTTCAAGTCTACGAATGGTGGTCTGGTCAACTCTATCTTGATGGCAAAGGCCCCATCTGGGGCCTGCCTACTACCACACAGAAAGGAAATTTGAACAATCAAGTTATAAAGTGGGAATCGAGCCCACGACCGTACGCTTAGGCGATGGGCGTGCGAGTATTACAGGCCCTTAACCACGTACACCCTACCAGACTAAGAGAGGACGCTATCCGTGGCCCTCTCTTAGTCTGGTAGAAGGTGCCTATGCGAGTGCATCCTCCCTAAGGTGCCTACTGTGAGTGCAGTAGTGCCTAACGGACTTTCTTTTGCAATATCAGGGAAATGACCATTCCCTTCTTTTTAGCCCTTTGAGGCGCAACCCTTTCCCAATGCTGAAAAAAGGGCAGCCGTTGCCATTGCTCGACTTAACTACCAGCAAGATGGCAGACGACCGAAACGTTCATCGCGTGCCATAGATCAAGAGACCCTTTTTTGACGCTGCTGGCTGTGCCGGCACAGCCAGCTGTCGTCAGAAAAGGGTCTCTAGATCTGTGGTACGCGATGAACGTTTCGATCGTCCTTAATAAATGTATTTTGCCTACACTCGACACAATACCCATGGAAAAATTTTCGATAATTCACTTAAATACTAATATTCACCGTAAAGAAAAATTACAGCCTAATTTGTAAAATGCATTTTTTGATATAAGGATAATAATTAAAAATGCCCATTTTTAAGTTAATTCTGAAATTCCCGTTTCCTTATAGCACCGACTTGTATTGCACCGACCTTATAGCACCGACTTGTCTTATTTACTTGAGGTACTGACTATGACCATATTTGCCTGTTTTAGCACGAGACCGCGAGAGCTGACCCGAGGTATCATCTCGCAGTCTCGTCTCCCACGCGGTGGTATTGTGGCAGTGGTCTCGCAAAATTGCGAGACCTCGAGAAGTCTCGTCTCGTCTGGCGGTCTCGTGTCCATCCCTAGAAATTAACATAATTTCGACCCATAAAATGTTAACCCTTTCAGGCGCAACCCTTTCCCAATGCTGAAAAAAGGGCAGCCGTTGCCATCGCTCGACTTAACTAGCAGCAAGATGGCGGACGATCGAAACGTTCATCGCGTGCCATAGATCAAGAGACCATTTTTTGACTCAAAACTGGCTGTGCTCGCGTACTGACAGCTGGACAGCACTGACAGCTGGCTGTGCAGCTGTCGTCAAAAAAGGGTCTCTAGATCTGTGGCACGCGATGAACGTTTCGATCGTCCGCCCTCTTGCTGGTAGTGAAGTCGAGCGATGGCAGCGGCTGCCCTTTTTTCAGCATGGGGCAATCTTTCCAGCTGTTCTCGCGTTCTTCCATTTTTCAGCAGATGTCAGTGCTGTTAAAAATAATCGTGACACTTTTTTGACGGGAAATGTCGTGCTAAAAAGTATACGATTCTCGTGGAGCTATGTCACCCGCCACTATTTTTATAGCAATCAAATCTATTCTTCGTGACTGGCAACAGTCAAAACGTCAGAGTTTGGTGTCCTCACGGCGAGGACACCGCGCGTTAATGGGTTAAAAGTTATTGAGATGCCTCGTTCAAAAATCGTCTTTCAACGTTGAACTATTTGATGCAGCTATAATGCAAGCGCACCAACAATTACTAGTTCATTTGTACAGCAAAACTACTGTAAATTTGAAGTATCATTCATCGTTCAACTTTTCACTGTCGTATCTTGCAGCTAATTGCAGCAAAAAGCCTGGTGTTGACATCGGTGGAAATATCTAAAGAAGCATTTCCACTGCATCCTACCTTTAGCTAGTCGCTAGCATACGGTGTTAGTATGCCATCACCAGGTTTTATTCTTGCTGTTGCCCAACACATATAACAGCTACCTAAAAATGTAATTCAGCTAAATTCCTATTGCTGGATGGTAGCTTCCACAGGCACTGTCATTTAATGGTACAATATTTTACCAATATATTGTTAATTGTTTTCGATTTTATGGTTCAACTTTTTGGCATCTTATAGAGTCAATCCTATCAAATATCGTGTTTTGGTGAAACGTTGCACCAAATTGATAACAGTGCGAAATAAGTAACCCACAGATTAGAAATTAGTGCAAAGTGAGAAACTCGCTGGTTAGAAATGGATGCAATTTCGACATATGATGTGAGAAACCTAACATGTTGGAAATCAATGCGATTTCGAAGTGAAAAGGGAGAAATTCGATGGTCAGAAATTAATGCAATTCCGACACACTATGTGTCAAACTCATAGAAATCCATGTGATTTTGATGTGAAAAGTGAGAAATTCGATGGTCAGAAATTAATGCAATTCCGACACACTATGTGAGAAACTCACAGAAATCAATGCGATTTCGAAGTAAAAAAAAAATGAGAAACTAGATGGTTAAAAATTAACACAATTCCGACATATGAAGTGAGAAACCTGCACTTTGGCAGTGAATTCGATATCGAAGTGCAAAGTGGAAAACTACGTGATCATTTGCTACGTGCTACGTCATCATTTCATGAATTCCGAAATGCAAAGCGAAAAACATGTTAAGTTCCGACAGTAGATTCCATCTAGGTATTGCATTTACGAAATTTTGAAAATACGCCTTTTGCCATAATGGAAACGCACTCCTAATCCATAAATCTAGGTTTAGTTCGCGTGTCAGCGTTTTCTTGCCGTTATGTATGCAATAACATTAAATTACTGATAAATCCGCAAAATAAAAAGGAATGCCGAAAACGGAATCGTGATCTATAAAACATTCCTAACCCGGTAAATTACACTGACACAGAGCATAAACGCGGCCCTGTTCCTTTTTATCTGTCGCCATATCCGAAAGGCAGGTTTTAAAAAATATTTATGGGTAAATTCTTCAGTTAGGAGATGACTTGTTGCCATTGTGTATTACATGACTTCCAGAAATTTCGTCCAGGGAGTAAGTAGTAAATAGCAATTTGACAAAGCCACGGGTGAATAGATAAATAAGTTATGCCCAGCGCATCGATTGTAGAATACTTTCCAATACGAATGTCGACTACAGTGTGTGACAAGAAGATCTGGAGTGACTCCACTCGACTTTCCGAACACTTACGATTAAGATCATTACCAAGCATTTAAATCAATTTTAATCGATGAATAATTCAAGCATATATACCAAATTGAAGCTCAATCGAATGCGCCGTTTAAACGCTAGCGCACTGTCAGGAATTTCTCCCCATACGCCGTCATGTAAAAGAAATCTTTGTCGCAGCCCTGTAGAAAAACTAAAAGACCTATACTCATCAACATCAATACCGGTCTTACGTTCGTGGTTTATAACATGTATACCCAATTTGAGCTCAATCGAATGTACCGTTTAAACGCTAGCTCACTTTCAAGAATTTCCCCCCCATAGGCCATAATGTAAAAGAAATTTTTGTCATAGCCCTTTAGAAAAACTATAAGTCCTATACACACCAAAATCAATACCGGTCTTGCGACGGTGGTTTGTAACATATATACCCAATTTGAGCTTAATCGGATGCCCCATTTAGGAGCTATCGTGTTCACTCACATACACACACACATACACATACACACATACGCATACACACACACGCACTCATCTCGTAAAAATAGCATAAATGAATTGAGAAGACCTCAAAACGTATCAATACACCAAAAACTCGAAGTCTAATTTTTTCATGATTACAATACTTTCCTTACAAGGTACATGTTCGGAAAGTAAAAATGCGAACTGAACGGTATTTCGAGTTCTAATTGTCTAAAAGAATATGCTACATAGATAAAGTTTGATGGTTTAATGTTTTATGTGTTTCTTCGAAGATAGATCGAAGAAGAACGATTACAAAGCTTATACAAAATTATTTATTAACCGCCCTTAACTTTATCTGTTATTAACTGTACACAGAAGATAGTAAAGGTAACCCAGACAGCACAGCAAACTTGCATTAAACTTGATTTATCAAGTCAAAAAGCTTGAACTAAGCTTGAAAATTCCAAGCGTGTAAGCTTGATGCAAGCTTGAATCAAGTGTTCTAGTTTACACTTGCCCAGCTTGCATTAAGCTTGACATTTCAAGCTTTAATCAAGCTTCACATTTCAAGCTTAAAAATTTTTCTAAATACACGGGGCGCCCGCTGGCTAACGCGCCCCACATAATTTATTTTTCCGCGCAATTTCCCCCTCTACGCTGAAATTTCAATTTAATTTAATCTGTTTCCATCGAGTGTTCGTGGCTGGAATAGAACCCGGGCCCTTTGGCTTAGCAGTCGCGCACGCTATCCATTCAGCCACCGGAGGCTTGTGCAGCTATGGCTAAAGTTTGAAGTCACTTTACCACGCTGTTTTCTCGCCAGATTGATAAGTGGGCGATGTGTTATTTGTTTCTTTTATTTTTCCATGGGATGCATCAAAATTAAAATAATGTTATGTGTGATTTAGAGACTCTACTAATAGGGAAATAAACATAATATATACTTAAGAGCAGCACACGTTTTAAAACTTTCAGTACCGCAACACTTATGAGCAATACTGCTGGCCAAAATCGAAACAAACGACTGATTTTGAAATCAATTTCGTAGTATAATTGTATTTTATTTTGAATAATTTCTATATTTGGAAATATAGAATGGGTTTACTTAACACAAATTTTGTGTTAAGTAATCAGAAATGAAAGAAACAGATAGTTAAACGTTACTTCGAAATGCTATATCACAGTTGCTAACATGTATGGAATACAAACACTTTAGTCATTTTTGTAAATATTTCTTAAAATAACAAATAATTGAAAAATTTTGCTATTTTTTAACGCTAAAAATTCTCTTTACAAATGTGGTTATTTTCCTACATATTGGTATGCTATATGGATATAGAGCATTTCGAAGAATTAAAAATAAGTTTAAATTAATTTATACAAATGTAAATTTGAGTTATTTTCATTGTTCATACTTTATAATTAAAAAAATTATTCAACTTCTGAATTTTCTTTTATCCTTTGTAATTTTAATTTAAAATTACAAAAGTGTAAGATGTAAGATATTGGACCCTAAAATCTGTAGGCCCTGGGCAGTTGCCCCGTTTGTCCTGCCGGTAATATGGCACTGGTAATAAAATAAGACACATCTTTTACGAACTTTCAGCAAATTTGAGGACGCTAGACAATTAATGTCCATTCTCTTTCACAGATGGCGCCATCACTGCGCACTTTGCAAGCTAACATCCAGCTTAAGCCAACCTTGCATTGCCAAGCCAAATGTCAAGCTTGATTTAAGCTTATGTGCTGTCTGGGAATGAAACTTCATACTGGCCAATCATTTTTGTAATAATAGGCAAAACTATTCAGGCATTTATCGGAAAAAAGGACGCAGGGCCTGATTATCAAAAAAGTGGGAAACCTTAAAATAAATGGGAAATTCCATGCTTTAGTTACATCACACTTTTATAACTCTTATCATTTCTTTGAAGTGCATTGCAAGACCATGATTAATATGACTTAATATCTAGCAACAGTAGAATAAATGCAACCATATATTATCTGTCAATATTTGTAAATGTCAGTGTGGTGTTACAGGGAGAACGAACTTTAATCAGAATTCTACTCTGCCACTTTGGAAATAATGTTACTAGCGTCAGTGAGTTTTGTTTCAATGTGTGTAGAATTAAGAAAATTGTCCTTAAACTAAAAGATGGGGCGAAATAAGACTGAGGTTCCTTTAAAGGCGCCCACACTTCTTGAGACTTCGTCTGGATTCGGGTGCTTTCGCCTTCAGTGATGCTACGAAAAGTGAAACACCGTTCGCTGATAAGTTTCTGTTTCGGGGAAGGGAGATTTTCCCAAAATCATTTCATTAAACATTATTTTCATCTATGTTTAATAGGTTAAATGTAGCTTTTTACAAATTTTGGAAGGGGGGGGTTGAACACTATACCTCCCCCTTACTTGGATACGACACTGTTCACTGATTGGCTCTCTAGATCGCGTTGTAGCGGCATTACACTGTATAGAAAATACTGCTATTCGTCCGAAATGTACCAGTGTTCAGGAAATCTAAATTGTTAGCATAACCACAGTAAAAAAAGACGTTCCACGTCAAAATGACATGTTTGGAAGAATGGTGATCTGAAAACATCACACAATAAATTTCTCATCATCACTCTTTATTTTGTGTACACAAAAGAAATCGGATGACGAGCCCGAAAACTCGCACATTCCTCAAACATCATAAGGCTCTGCCTCGTTTGTGTAACTCTCCGCAAACAATGGGAAAACAGATAATTAAGTCCGAAATTTATCACTCGATTAAAGTTATGGGCCATCTCTTTTTTTGCCCTTCCCAGAATTCACCCTTTCATCTCCGAAGTAAAAAAAAACCAGAAAAAAAACAATGCTATGTTTTTACAACCCTATCACACAAGAAGAATTCTCTATCCGTGATTTCGGATACTCGAGCCCAGAAAATCACATCCCCAAAAGGTGAGTGTATTTGTGTGTGCCTAGTTTTGAATTTTCTCACTATACTTGAGACAACACCTCCTACATATAGAAGGCCTGAGAATAGAAGCTTTTACGCCATCACTAGGTCTTCTGAGATGACGTCATCACAGTTTTACTTTCACAAAGTAAAACTATTTAAAATTTCTGGTGAATGATACAAATGTTAGAAAATATCGTAAGTTAAAGATAAAAATTAAAATACCTTTCTGATAAAAAAAATATAACTCGGCTGTTCGAGCCTCGTCAGAGGGAGACCCCCCAGAACCCCGCTAATTTTTTAGTTTCATTACTGCCATATTTAAACGATATTAATTGACTATGTCATTTTATCTCTCATCTTTCGAGTATTTCGCCTGGTAACCCTATGTTGAAATTTTTAGGATTGTAATCTATTTATAAAAAAATACATGGGATGCATATGCTACAGCTTACAAAATAGTGTAACAATAGATTTAAGCTGTTGTAAACTAATAGTATTTAAATATATGTAAAAAATATATGTGATGCATATTCTACAGCGTACGAAATATTGTAAAAATAAATTAAAGCTGTTGTGAACTAAGAGTATTTAAATATATGTAAAATTATGTCGCATTTTTGGGACAGATTTTTCGGACAATTTTCAATAAAAGGGATGAGAGATAAAATGACATAGTCATTAATAATTATTTTATTGTGATCTATTTATATATCATATTATATAATTAGTGATAGTTAAAATTTCCTATGTGTCGTAAAATTAAATTTTCTATCTGAAATCATTAAAATGTTTTATGCGGGAGTAAATCCACCACAAATTTTGAATAGTTTTTGAAAATAAATGTGTGATGACGTCATTTTAGTGAACTTAGTGATGACGTAAAAGTTTCTGTTCTCAGGCATTGTATATCTAGGAGGTGTTGCTTGAGAGCAATGCGAAAGGTTAACCCCCTTAGCGGTCGTATTATTTCGGTCATAAAAGCGGCTAATTTTTTTAATCCCAGAAAATTAAATATACCAGAAAATTAAATAAAACCCAGAAAATTAAAATAAGTGCGTGTACTATATATGTATTTATTTTAAGGTTATGGACATTTTTTTTAGCGCGAAAGAAAAACAAAAATGTTAAATTTCTAGGAAAAGCGAACATTTAGGGTTTTTGTGACTGAATAAGTGTTTCTTACTGCGTAGGTAATCATTAAAAATCTATAAGACACGAAAGGAGAATTATATCAAACTTACTTCGTAAATAGATATTTGTAAAGATTTCTGTGAACATAATTTAAAAAATCTGGAGTGACTCCACTCGACTTTCCGAAACCTTACGATTAAGACCATTAACAAGCATTTAAATAAATTTTAATCGATAAATAATTCAAACATATATACCAAATTGAAGCTCAAACGAATGTGCCGTTTAAATGCTAGCGCACTTTCAAGAATTTCTCCCCTTAGGCTATGTAAAAGAAATCTTTGTCGTAGCTCTGTAGGAAAACTTCTGTAAGAAAGTTCTACACACATCAAAATCCATACCGGTCTTACGACGGTGGTTTACAACAGATATACCCAATTGGAGCTCAATAGAATGTACCATTTAAAAGCTAGTGCACCTTCAAGAATTTCCTCCCATAGGCCATAATGTAAAAGAAATCTTTGTCGTAGCCCTGTAGAAAAACGATAAGTCCTATACACATCAAAATCAATACCAGTCTTGCAACAGTAGTTTATAACATATATACCGAATTTGAGCTCAATCAAATCCCCCGTTTAGGAGCTATCGTGTTCACTCACATACACACAAACACACACACACACACACGCACACACACACACACACACACATACATACATCTCGTAAAAATAGCATAAATGAATTCAGAAGACCTCAAAACGTGTCAATACACCAAAATCTCGAAATCGAATTTTTTTCATGATTACGATACTTTCCTTACATGGTACATGTTCGGAAATTAAAAAGTTAGCAAAGATCGCACAATGCATATCACAAATACGCGTCTTTGAGTACTGCTCTACCCTCTGTTTAAAAATAAACTATCTCCGAATTAAGTTAAATGTTTGTCTGGTATTGTCATCATCTGTTGTGTGAAATGAGGTATGAAAAAATCCGCGCATAAGAATTGAAATGCTCTTATCTCTTCTGGCGCAAAACGTTTGCACACTCTTGCCCGGAAACAGAAGGGGCACCAGAGGAATAGTTGGAGAAAGCTTAGATAGTGATTTTGACTGGAGAGAGGCTCAAGGGATTAAAATGCTTTTTTCATCAACTGACGGTGTATTCCGAAAACATTATGTGAAATTCCCGTACACCCTCTAAAAAAGTATTCGAGCAAGAGATAAATTTCCTACGTTGGTTTCGTATATTAAAAATCTGGAGTGACTCCACTCGACTTTCCGAACACTTACGATTAAGATCATTACAAAGCATTTAAATAAATTTTAATCGATGAATCATTCAAACATATATACCAAACTGAAGCTCAATCGAATGCGCCGTTTAAAAGCTAGCGCACTTTCAATAATTTCTCCCCATAGGCCATAATGTAAAAGAAATCTTGGTCGTAGCCCTCTAGAAAAACTGTAAGTCCTATACACAACAAAATCAATACCGGTCTGATGATGGTGGTTTATAACAATATACCCAATGATTTATAACAATATACACAATATAGATATACCCAAAATAGATATACCCAATTGGAGCTCAATAGAATGTACCGTTTAAAAGCTAGTGCACCTTCAAGAATTTCCTCCCTTAGGCCATAATGTAAAAGAAATCTCTGTCGTAGCCCTGTAGAAAAACTATAAGTCCTATACACATCAAAATCAATACCGGTCTCATGATGGTGGTTTATAACATGTATACCGAATTTGAGCTCAATCCAATGTACCGTTTAAACGCTAGCGTACTTTCAAGAATTTCCTCCCATAGGCCATAATGTAAAAGAAATCTTTGTCGTAGCCCTGTAGAAAAACGATAAGTCCTATACGCACCAAAATCAATACCGGTCTTGCAACGGTAGTTTATAACATATATACCGAATTTGAGCTCAATCAAATCCCCCGTTTAGGAGCTATCGTGTTCACTCACACACACACACACACACACACACAAACACACACACATACATACATACATCTCGTAAAAGTAGCATAAATGAATTCAGAAGACATCAAAACGTGTCAATACACCAAAATCTCGAAGTCGAATTTTTTCATGATTACAATACTTTCCTTACATGGTACATGTTCGGAAAGTAAAAATTATTTATCATAGAATTTGAATTAGGCTACGTATAAATATGAATTTCCATATTTCTGTCAAGTTGTGCATTTTTCAAAAACTCAATTGTTATTCGCAAATCTAAAATAGGAAATTTCTCTCTTACTCGAATACTTTTTTTGGAGGGTGTACATAAATACAATTAAACTAATTATAGGCCTTCAGAATTTTTTTTAATATCTCTTTACAAGCTGTGTTATCCACGGCAATAAATGATAAACCTGTATCAGATATGGAACTTTCAGAAAAAATTCCTAAAAATCGAAAATAGCAGGATGTGCCAGTTTTACAAAAAAAATTCTATGCAACTCAATGTTGGATTTTTTCCCCCCAGAAAGTTTCACAAAGGACACTGCTGTTTCTTCGTTTTTACGGTGTGTATTGCAACTTATGAAGAATCATGCTGAATTTTTACGAGTCCCTGGAGCAATTAGTTTATTTTCCTTTGTGTGTAAAATCCGTGGGTGGGATTTCGTTTCTTGGAACAATACCCTTATAGGAATGATGGACGATAAAATCAGTTGAAATCGACTAAAAAATCGATTTTTCTTTTTTATTTCAAACCATTTTTATACCAAAGAAACTGTTTAACGATGCAGGTGATTAAAAAAAAAATCCTTTTGCATAATTTTAAGGTGCAAAACACGTAGCCAGGAAATGAAAAGGAAATGAAAACCAGGAAATGAAAAATCCATTTTCTCAAATCAACATTTTCGCAAACTTTCGCAAACATAAAACGCTCTATGAACATTAGATTTCTGCTGTATTTTTAGTAACTTTTCCTATAGTTACTAAAAATACTCACGCTTAATTCAAACGAGCGAAATTCAATCAGTCGGAGTGCATTTTCGATCTTTTCCGTACTTGAAAGTGCACTTTTCCTTTAGGAGCGTTTTTCGATCACTGAGCGGAGCGAAATATTCGGGCCGAACGTTATCAGTATTTTGATAAATAGGAGGGGGGCGTGGATTTCTGGAAAAAAGAGTACTCAAAGAGCATCTTTGCGTTATTACTGCGGGTTTCGATGTAAAAAGGTTGAAATCGACAACTTTTCCTTTCACTCCCTCTTTGATCGCTATTTTCGCTCCTTTGAATTAAGCGTATATAGAAAAAACTAAATATAAATTTATAAAAACTTGTAACAATTATTTAATTAAAAAATAACCTATATAAAAAAATTAAGTACTTTTTTGATTTAAAAATTTCAATTGAAAATTCTCTCAAGAGTGTTCAGATTTGCAAATTAGCTTGAGAATACTAAATGCTCAAGAAATTTCATCATAATGGTGATGTGATGACTTGCTATGTTGATGATGATGACTTGGTATAGTCGAAACTATAGCAAGTTTCGACTTTTAACCCTTTGAGGGGCAACCCTTTCCCAATGCTGAAAAAAGAGCAGCCGTTGCCATCGCTCGACTTAACTACCGGCAAGATGGCGGACGATCGGAACGTTCATCGCGTGCCACAGATCTAGAGACCCTTTATTGACGCAGCTCGCTGTGCCGCAGAGCCAGCTGTCGTTATACTCCAGCCTTCATTCGGCATTGGGCAATCTATCCAGCTGTTCTCGCATTCTTCCATTTTTCAGCAGATGTCAGTGCTGTTAAAAATAATCGTGGCCATTTTTTTTTTTACGGGAAATGACGTACTAAAAAGAAAAGGAATCTCGTGGAGCTATGTCACCCGCAACTATTTTTATAGAAATCCAATTTATTCTTCGTGACTGGCATCAGTCAAAACGCCAGAGTTTGGTGTACCCAGAGCGGGAACACTGCACGTTAGAGGGTTAAAGTCCACCGTCCCCATAATAGTTAATAGCATGTAGTACACAAAACTTTTTTGCGATAAATTTTTATAGATAAAAAGAATTTCAAGATGATTGTGGTAGAAAACTGCACGGTTCAAGAACTTTGCAGGGAAACAGATTTTAACTTTTAACGGAGACAATAATTCCTATTTTTTAATCACCGTCAAATGTGACGTGTCTACATTTTTCTCGAAAACTATGGGTCGTATAGTTCTTTGGACAGTTTTTATGTACTCCAAGTGAGGAATCTGACAGTTGTGTACAGTTTCTGCGGTCTTCTTGGGATATTTAGTGCATATTTTTAAATTTTTTACATATAATGCACCATTTTTTTATTTTTACAGGCAACTTCTGTAGCACCATACAACTTTAATGCCTTTTTCACTCTTTATGGTCATGGGTAGTGCTGGAAAATATGAATACGAGTAGGTCTTATTTTAAGAGAGGAAAAGCAATAACGTGAAGCATAAAACTGAAAGTGTTGGTTTGAGAAAGAATTCTGGAATTAATTTCTTGGATTTGGTCAGAGACGGATCAGAGATGGTTTGATTTTTGTAGTGTGCAAATTCTACTTCTTCAGTGCAGTATCATAAATTATAAGAAATAAAATATTTCCGAGCACGAAATTATTTCAAAAGTCTGCAGTCTCTCTCAAAAGAATAAGTACACTGTTAATAGAAGTAGCTGAACATTTCACTATAAAATGGTACCAATGTATGGTGCAAAGTTTCTCCATAAATTTTAGGAGCTAATTTAGTTACTAAATTAGCTCCTAAAATTTATGCTAATTTAGTTACTAAAATTAGCTAATTTAGTTACTAAATTAGCTGCAATGTTCCTTCAAAGAGGTTTCACCATACCTTCAAAGAGAAAGGTTTCACTATGATCTGGATTATTGATCAGCATAACCACCAATTAATGGTGCAGTTAACATATTGTGCCATTTTATGGTGACATGTGGAATTGCTTCTATTCACAATGTAGGCACAAGGATTCAATGCGCCAAGTTTTGCTTATGCACCACATTTTGGCCACCCCTATTTTAAGGCATGAAGCAACTGGAGTCGGTCTTAGACTTACAGGGGAGGGGGTCGATCATTTTAATTTTGAAAAGCATAATTCAATTTTTTGCATTATCATTCCTTACAGTAAATAATAAAAATGTTCTCCACCATTTTTTGAGTGCAATCAAACACACATCGCAAATATTGTTGGTGATTTCTTTAAGTGTGATTTGATTTAATTCGTCGATATTTGCAAAACTTCTCTGGAAAACACTGTCTTAAAGATAACTACGGTCAAAAAAAAAAAAGTATGTGCGTGTAATCTTTACGCGCGATTGAAGTAAACCTTCTTTGACGTTTACCACACCTATCACTGAAAGGATTAAACTTAAAATAAATATCATATTATAATTTAATTATATTTATTATTCATGTACTTTACAAAGATTATATAAATGTCATATTCATATTATTCATTGGAAATAGGTACTTGAATGTCATCATAATTTTTTATGTATGAATTTATAGGTTTGTGGTAACTATAATGTGAAACATAAATTTTACTCTCTAAATTTGCTAATTTTCTTTAAAATACAGCATCTATCGTTGTACAGAAACGCGTTGCTGATTGAAGTCGAGAAGCATTCATAGTTAGATCAGATTTTTCTTTTAAAAAATCAACTGACGGCTGAAATTCTTGAGAGCGAAAATTAACATTAAAATCTCCAGTAAGAATCATCGGTAACACCAGCCTGCAACAATTTCTTGTTTTAAAAGTAATAGTTGTTTTTTTATATATTTTCGCATGCTTATTTCAAAAATAATATCAGTTTTTGCGTATAACGTACAGTTTTTTTGAAAAGTAAATTTTTTAAATATGTAAAAATACACAGATTCTTTGTGATTTGGATAGGATAAATTAATAAAGTATGTATATTTATTTGTTTAAATAAATTCTGAAAACCTCTTACTTCATTGAAATTAAATAATAACGACACATACGTCGTTTAGTTGGTACAAGAATCGAGAAAAGCAATTTTTATCATTTTTCAAATCTGATAACTTCTTGGTTTATTGTGCTGACATACCTGGTTTGTTACATGAATTAGAAGATATTCCTTATAATCCGAATGCTTGGCGACTATTTATAGATTCCTCAAAGAGGAGTCTAAAAGCAGTTTTATTGCATAACGAATCTAAACTTGCATCAGTTCCAGTTGCACATTCCGTTTTCATGAAAGAAACATGAAAGTATGGAGATGCTTCTCACTAAAATAAAATACACTGAACACAAGTGGGCAATATGTGGTGACTTAAAGGTCATAGGTCTGCTTCTCGGGCAACAAAGTGGATTTACTAAATTTCCGTGCTTTATTTGTGAATGGGATAGCAAGGACAGAGAAAGTCATTGGATTAAAAAGGTATGGCCGAAGAGACAAGAATGGATTCCTGGTAAGAAGAATATTTTGAGTGAATATTTAATAGATCCACAAAATATTTTATTGCCCCCACTTCACATAAAATTGGGACTCATAAAGCAGTTTGTGAAAGCTTTGGATAAAGGTGGAAAATGTTTTGAGTATCTTATATCGAAATTCCCAAAATTGTCTAGCGCTAAAATTAAAGAAGGTGTATTTGATGGAACACAAATAAATAAATTAGTTAAAGATTCCAATTTTGAACAATGTATGACAAATAGAGAAGCTAGGCAGGCTTGAGTTGCATTTAAAGATGTCGTAGAAGGTTTTTTGGGAAATGAGAGCAAAGAAAATTACAAAGAATTTGTAACTGAGTTATTACGTACTTATCATCTTTTGGGGTGCAATATGAGCATTAAAATTCACTTCCTTCACTCACATTTGGAATACTTCCCAGACAATTTAGGAAAAATGAGTGACGAGCAAGGTGAAAGATTCCACCAGGATATAAAGGAGATGGAACGCAGATATCAAGGACGGTGGGATGTTAATATGATGGCCGATTACTGTTGGTGTTTAAAAAGAGACAGTGATGTGGACCATAAACGAAAAACCCGAAAAAGAAGCTTCTTGACTTCAAGAAAAACACAAAAGTTATCATAATATTGTAAATGAACAGCATTATTGTGTTTAGTTAATAGTAACTACAGTTGCAAACTACATAGCAACTGTAGTTACAAACTACAGTTGTAACTACAGTTGCTATGTATGCATTATACTGCATTTTGCTAATTTTTTCATCGTGATTTGTAAAAAATCCTTACGTGTTACATAAAATTTAGTTTGCATTTTGGAATAACATCATCATTGCTGATATAAATCAATTAAAATTTTACAAACAAGAAAAAAAAAAATTTTTCTTGCAGGCTGGTGTAATTCATGATAATTATTTAGAATCCATTAAGTGTCCATGTTGTAGTATTATTCTTTAACTGTTTTTATACTATTGTTCCGTCTGGAGTTTGGGTTTGAATAGGGGAATGGCCATAGTCTAGTACTTAACTGTGTTCTTTAACTGATGTTTTCCTCTGTTTGTTGGGTTCGAATGCAGGTAGTGTAATTTTTGTGTGTGTGTGTATGTGTATTTTTTTTATCACAGTGTTCTTAAGCATTGATTTCATCTGCTGGTAGGTTTCGAATTATTATTCTGTATCCGTGTTTTTAAACTGCATCTTCTGTCTATTGTTTGGGATCGATTGCAGCCAGGGTCCGTTTCTTTGTGGTGTTCCATCTCCGTGTTAATGCGTTGCTCCGTCTTGAATCCATGGATTGTCCATTTGTTATTCTTTTATTTTGTTCTTAAACCCTTTGCAGCCAGTGTTTATTTCTTTGTGGTGTTACATACTCGAGTTATTAAACCGTTGTTCCGAATGAATATCGGGTTAGCATCCAGGAAGTGTCGGTGTTGAATTATTATTCTTTCACTGTTTTCTTAAAACGTTTTCCCGTAGGGTTTGAATCGAGAGAATGTCTATGTTGTGGTATTTTTCTTTAACTGTGTTCCTAAACTGGTGTTTTCTTCTGTTGGGTAGTATCGAATGCACGTAGGGTCTATTATTGCGTTTTTCTATGGCAGTTTTCTTAAACCTTTGTTTTCCTCTGCTGGTTTTTGCTCGAAGTATTATTCTGTTTAAAAATTTACATTTGGCTCATTATTACAAAAAACTCAAAAGCAATATTAAATATGCATACTATTTAAATACAGACAAATAATATTTATGTATCATGGCAGCCAATCATGTCAAGTTTTAACTCATAATTCCATTAAATATTGTAATAATGCCATTGAAAACATGTGAGTAAAGCAACGGAGCTTGGACCACGGAATGCTCCATTGTGCCACTTTCTGTATTTGGTGCGTAGGCCTTGTTTATCGGGGATGATGGGTTAGGTCGCCGTCTGTAACAACAGTGAGAGACAGCCAGTAGTATCGTCGCCTGTTCAGCGAAAGGCTTACCACAGTGGCTCTGACAAGAGCCGGTCCACTTATCCACTGAACAGAGTCATCAGACAAGATCTTGCTTCAAAACAGGTAGGGAGTAATGTCGACGCGCATGGAACACAGTCGACGTTCGCAGGAACGAACGCCCGAGAACTGTTCCGCAAATGAAGGTAGCAAGAGGGGAAAAAGATACGTCACTTCCTTTATTGAGCGTTACTTTCGTCTGAAAAAAAAACATGATTTACTCCGTAGTTGCGCCTAAAGATGTTTTACTTCAAAAAATCTAACGGGATGAGGAATAATTAATAATGGAATGATAATGCGAAAAATGTGAACTAAATTATGTTTTTGTAAAATAAAATTATCACAGGATTAAGTAGCCTTGTGCGTCTCCGCATTCTACAATTCACCTCACGCATAAAATTGTAACTGTACAGCAGTGTTTTAAATGGTCTCCCATACTTCAACAATGTACAAGAAATTATACTTCAGTGTTGGAATAGTTGCCACATACGCCAGATTTAAAAGTAATGAGAAAAATCAACAGGTACTCTTTTAAGAAGTCACTCTGCTCAGTAAGAGATTTTTAAGTCTCCCCAAGAACGAAATACTAAGGAGGTTTGGCTGTACTATTTTGGCTGTACTAACACGAAAACGAGGTAAAAGTGAAAGCCTCTTTCGAGACGCTAGGCATAAATTCACCGTGGATTGCTCAATGCATAAGGGCATGGAAGAGCTAATATCTTGAATTGTATATGTATATGCACACATTGGGGGGAAAAAAGAAAGTCAGGTTAATAAAAGTCCGGAGTAAATACTATATTGAAAGTGAATGCGCTGTGCGAATTAAAGCTGGCGTGTAAGAAGTAAAACACATGATGAACTCTGTAATTTTCTCCTGGCGTTTTGGAATAACACTATGTAAAAAAATATCTGGTCTCATTCGGGAATAATTAAGCACAAAGAAAGTGAAAATTATAATATGAAATTTTAGTCTCTGTTTGTTTGTCTTGTTTTTATAGGTTAATCACTTCTGCTTTTACAGCATTTTGTACCAACCTCAAATCCAGATTAGTTAGATAGTGGCAGTACCGGCCAAGAGTATTAATATCTACCATAAACTCCCGAAAAGTTCATTTCTATTTCATTCAAGAGCCGATAGATGGCAGCACTACCGATCGTTAGCTCGTCCCGTTAGCGGGACTTTTACAGCATTTTGTACCAACCCCAAATCCAGATTAGTTCGATAGCGGCAGTAACGGCCAAGGGTAATAATTTCTACCACAAACTCCGGAAGAATTCGTTTCTACCTCATTCGGGAGCCGATAGATAGCAGCAATACCGATCGTTAGTGGGGACTTCTTAATTTTGAAGCAAATACCAAGCAGAAGGCCCCAAACCTTAGTTTTGCCACCTCCTGAGGCATCGCTTCTGTATGAGAACTTGGAGGACACTGCGACCACGACGTATTTAACGTGCCCCAGTAGCCACTAGCGAGCACGGCGTATTTAACGTGCCCCAGTAGCCACTAGCGAGCACGGCGATCTTTGATTCCAGTATATAACCCGCAACCTTTCGGCTACGAGATCGACGTCTCTCTCAACCGGGTTGCCGTGGTCCCAATTTTTAGTCTCACTTTCAATAGTTTAAGTTTACGGGCCTTAACCCTTTAACATACGATGATCGCGTCGTGAAACCACCTTTTTGCAACGCTTTCAACTGACAGTCGCAAAAAATGTGGTCAAATGGCCCCAAAGCAGAAAAAGTATACCCATTGCCATCTCCTGCGCTAACTTCCAGCAATATGGTGGGAGATCGAATCGCCCATCGCGTGCTACGGAGCTAAAGTCCTTTTTTTTTTCTCTCTGACACAGCCTTGTATGATAGCGACCGATATACATAATCAGTTTGAACTAATTCGAACGCACCATATAGACATTAGCGCTCTTTAAATGATTTGCGTACATATGACGTAATGTATAAGAATTCTTTTTTGCGATTTTGGGAACAAACTATACGTCTTTTGACCCCCCGCCCTTCGATATCCGGCAACCCTTGAAAAATGAAACGCCGTTTCTTGCGTAGGCAAAAATCGTTGCCTCAAATTAATTGCACTCAAGTGGTAATAATGACTTATGTTGGAAAACAACAGAGTTAAAAAATAAGTAAGTTGACAGCCGCGTACACTGTTTTCAATTGGTATGTAATACAATAACATAGAAATAAAATATATAAATTTCGAAGTAACTGATGCATATTTACGGCAAATAGAGCTCGGACGGATAGACAGACAAACCGAAATCATAAGCACATTTCGACCTTGTTGTAAAGTATTGAAAAAAGTGAGATTTTCTTTAAAACAGAGATTTGTACTTGAATGAATTTTATTTTAAATGTTGTCTGCAAGTTATTTCAAAATGAATAAATAACTAAGCTGGGTTGTAAATAAGTACCCACAGCTACACAGTTGGACCTGATGATAGCATCATTAAAAGTGACCACAGATATAGTTTAGAGCGCTATAAGTGACTTGAGTTATAAGGTAATCTCTTCTGTGCTATGGCTTAACCTTCTCACTCCGGCGGTACAACAGTTGTACCAAAAAATAAATCTGACTGAAGAACGGCGCTGGTACAAATGCCTTACCAAGGACTTCTTTCCCCTCTTTTGACTGGAAATCCATTCACCCTTCATGGAAGATGGATAAGAGATTCCCGCCTCTAGAAAGTCCTTTTCTTATGCTGTGACGAGAGTCAGGCGGATTAGTAGATAATTGACTGGGGAGAAAGTGGTAGTGAATTGACCGGCATTGAGCATACAGATTTGTATTTTGTTTGCGGATTTTTGTGGTCAGTGATATTTGCCCCCACCTACCAAACAAAAGGCAAGGCGTGCTCTTCAGATGGGAAGTAGGGGAATGAAATCTTATAGATTCCGCCGCTTTCTGGTACAAAAATCCTCATGTGTGAGCCGGAGCGAAAAGATATGGATTATAGGGTGAAATGGATATGTGTTTCTTTTCGATTAAAACCGTAGGTAAATTCTTTTTAAACGAGATTTCATTTTTAGTCTATTTTCACACATTAGTTGGCAAGATCTTTAATAATTTTTTTGTACCTAATAAACTTTTTAACGGGTGGGTATAAGTGTTGTGTTGTGGGATTAAGGGCAATTATCTACACGAGGGATCTAGGCCTGTGGGTGGGGTGCCCACCATGGGGGTCATTCTAAGGGGTCCTATACCCGTATTTACACTAAGTTTCGGAGAAAACCACGGTAAACTCCAAACGGTTAGGCCGGCGCACGAGAACTGGTTTCGAACCAGACACCTTCCGTCTCCCAGTTCAGTGCTCAATGCACTGTGTCACTGGTGGTGCTGTATAAATGTTGCATACAAATATGTCTGAAAATATAGGATGAAAAAAAATCATTTGAAAATAAACTATATTTTTGTCAAAAAAGAAGTGCCAGTCTGTTTCACCTCACCTTACCCTGCAACGAGATATGTCAAAATATATAACGTATATCGAGAAAAGTCTTACATCCTTGGATATAATATTTTTAAATTTGAATAATTTTATGCCATCAACATGCTTACCAACTTTTTAAACACGAATTTGTGGGATTTTCGCGATTAAAATGTGGGAGTGGCTAAAAAAAAAAGTGGGATCCAGTTTATTTATTACAGGAAGGCAGGAAACACAATTAAAAATAGATTCAATTTTTATATTTTAAGTAGTTTTATTGAATATCATGCTTACTACTTGTTGCATATTTATACATGAAACATAGCTAACAGAAATTAAAACAATTAATCAGGCAAACTAATCGAAAATTAACATTAATTATTAGTCTTCTATAATCAAAACAAAGAGTACTATCATCTGTAATTAAACTAAATGAACTTTTTCGTTTCCCTTCGCAAACAAAAACAAAACCTTTTTACTTCGGCTTTTAAAAATAGTTAAAACAACCCATAAGTAGGTATCAATAATATACCTATAAGAGAAATAGTCTAAAATTACATCTTCTACTGAGATTATTATAATTAATTATTTGTAAAAAAGACACATTAAACTACTTTTACTGAAACCACTATATTACTTATTTAGAGGAAAAAACTTGAAGAATATACAATCACTTCTGCTGAGATACTATTTATTTAAAAAAGAAACTTAATATTTAAAATCTCTTCTCTGAGATCTTTATAATTTATCAAATTATTTAATTACTTATTCTAGAAAAAAAAGCCGGATATTTGATGTCCCACACACGCCTTTCGCGGGACGTGTCCTCTAAAGTCCTAGAAACGGGACATCTCGGCTCTGGTGGGACGGTTGGCAACCCTAGTCATGAATGGAGGGCTTTTTTAAAAATCTATTATTTCTTCTACCTCAACCCCACATTTACTGAAAAAACAAATCTTAATAATGTTTAAGGAGATTCGGCACCTTTTAAAGAAATTTTTTTATTTAAGGATTTTTATTTTTTGCATTCCATGAAAGATTATTATTAAATTTTTAAAAAATTCACTGGAAAAACAAACACTAACTAAATAGAAAGTTTTAAAATTAAAATTTTATTCAAAAATTCAAGAATTTAAAATTCTTTCTCTCTCTCTCTCTTTTATTTATCAATTTTTCTTTGCCAAAATTTTGTATTATAGTTATAAAAGTATGCTTTGCAGATTTAGGGATGGGTTTTGCTGTTGATGAATTTGTTTGAGAAAAAAAAAATTGATGAGAAGAAAAATATTTACATTCGTGGAAAAATGATAGAAAACGTAACTTTTTTTTCTATTTTTGACATTTTATATTCTCAAGTTATAACAAAATACATATCTAATGCTGTTAAGTTACTCCTATTGAACACACGAAAAAAGAAAATTCAAGTCCATTTTTTAATAGATCTTGAAGTTCTAGCGCTTTGAATACAATCATTTTGTTAAAAATATGGAACAGAGAAAATGTAGTTTAAAGGAGTCGCATTTAAAAAGCCATCAATGAAGTTAAAATGTTTAAAAGACTTTTTACTACATTTATATTGATCAGATTGTTTTAAAATTTCGCTCAGTTATTGTAGATACGTCAAACTACGTTTTAAGCAAAAATTAGGATTTTTTTTTTTTTTTTTTTTCCTTTTAATCGATTTTAGATATTTGAAGGGTGCTAAGTGTCCGTAACGTTCTTGCTTTGAATACATAGATATTTAAGTAAAATCTCTTCAGTAAAATCTCTTCTCTCTGAATGAATTGCATAAAAGCCGCAAAAGAAGTGGCATATCTAACGCTATTAGTAACAGGAAATAGCCAATGAATTAAGGGGGGGTCTTGTACTTTTTAAAAGTGATGAAAATCGAAAAAAGTGCTTTCATGTTTACGGTCCCATATCTACATTTGTAATTAATTCATTTACATGTAAGAAATTTTTCTTATCAGTACAATGGCCTTTTAAGTGTACATTAATGTCTTCAAACGTTTTCCTAGTTTATTAGGAAATTTATATTATTAACAGATTCAAAGCAACTATTTTCTGTGTGTGGTTGACTGCGCGGAGTCTAACACACATAAAAATAATTTTAGGAACTCAATGTTTTTTCTACATACACACTAATAATTCACAATTAAAATGACCAATTTTATGCCCGACGTTATACATTTTTTTAATTTGCAAATGCTTTAATTTGTTAATTAGTGAAAAAGTAATTAATTATTATTTTTCTCTAGATAGGTATGTAACATCTAAATAAGAATAGGCCATTTTAATTGTGCATTATCAGAGTGTATGTAGAAAAAATATTACTTACATATAAATAAATTATTTTTGTAGATATAGGATCATATAAAAGAACTTTTTCCGATTTTCATCATTTTTAAAAAGGTACAAGACCCCTTAAAAAAACATGCATGTTTTCAATCCATTATACTCCTTACCCTACATAATATTTTGACGTTACACAGACTAGATCCCCCCCCCCAGTCTAAGCGTAAATTGCAATCATACACAGATGGAAAAGCAAACCTAAGTCATAAACACTTTCCTTTCGTCGAAACGTGACAAATAAATAAATAAATAAATAAATAAATAAAAATTATGAAGTGTGGGGTCTTTTTCGAACAAAGTAGCCGCCGGCCAATATCGTGTGATTTAGGAGTGCTTTCAAACACCTCAACGTGCAGTTTAGAAAAAAATAAAATATTATAATGTAAATATATATATATATACACGCACAGACACCGAGATGAATACAATTCTCATGATGTTTCGACTCCACATCGCCAGAACAGTTTCTTTATTTCTTTTTTTTTAATAAAATTGCGCCGAAGGAACAATGATATGAAAATTTACTTCGTGTGGAAGAAAAACGTACGCGGTGGTGGTGCACCATACATCATTCGTTTGTGCTTTGGAGGAGGTTGAATAACAATAAAAAAAAGTATAACCGAACACACGTTTAGTTAACTCATGACTCCGTGGAAAGTTACAGAACATTTTTAAGAAATCATCTCGCTTGATGTGACGCCTGCGATAATATATGTATACATTTGCCAAGGGAATCACCTGAATACATAATGTAAGTGATTGTTTTAATTGCTAAGTTTTAGATCATAGTAGTACTGATTGTCTGATTATGTGTTGTATAAATATATTGAACATGTACACAATTTAGGGGGAACCACCCTAAATTTTTAGTTTCATTATAGCCATATGAAAACGATATTAACCCTTTGAGGCGCAACCCTTTCCCAATGCTGAAAAAAGGGCAGCCGTTGCCATCGCTCGACTTAACTACCAGCAAGATGGCGGACGATCGAAACGTTCATCGCGTGCCACAGATCTAGAGACCCTTGTTTTACGCAGCTGGCTGTGCGCGAGCACAGCCAGCTGTCGTCAAAAAGGGTCTCTAGATCTGTGGCACGCGATGAACGTTTCGATCGTCCGCCATCTTGCTGGTAGTTAAGTCGAGCGATGGCAACGGCTGCCCTTTTTTCAGCATTGGGCAATCGATCCAGCTGTTCTCGCGTTCTTCCATTTTTCAGCAGATGTCGGTGCTGTTAAAAATAATCGTGACCATTTTTTTACGGGAAATGACGTGCTAAGAAGTAAAGGACTTTCGTGCAGCTATGTCACCCGCAACTATTTTTATAGAAATCCAATCTATTCTTCGTGACTGGCAACAGTCAAAACGTCAGAGTTGGGTGTTCCCAGAGCGGGATCACTGCGCGTTAAAGGGTTAATTGACAATGTCTTTTTATTTCTCATCTTTCGTGTATTTCGCCTGGTAACCCTATATTGAAATTTTTAGGATTGTAACCTATTTATAGAAAAGTACATGTGATGCATATTCTATACAGCTTACGAAATAGTGTAACAATAGATTAAAGCTGTTGTAAACTAAAGTATTTAAATATATATACAATTATGTCGCTTTTTTATGTGGCATGTTTTCGGACAATTTTCAATAAAGGGGTTGAGAGATAAAATGACATAGTCATTAATATATTTTCAACACGTTCCATTGTAAGGAAGAACCCAGAAAAAAATTTCGGGGAGGGTCCAAAACTTTCGGCAGGGGTCCAAACGGTGAAAAGGGCAGAATTTGTCAGGAAAAAAATTCATCGCGTGATTATTTTGTTAATAAAAACTTATATTTCGCCCCCCCCCTGGGTACTTACTTGCTCCAATGCATTTGGAAAAGTATCAAAAGACGCTATAAAAAAGCTGGTGTTAAGAATTTTTATAAATTGCCTAAGTTTGTATTGTATAAATATATATTCTACAAAAATATTTTAACACTTTCCCATGCATTTTCAAAGTATGGAAAACGTTCCAAAACGATGCTATTAAGATCATCATAAAAATAAAATTTCTATATCAGAAACATGCATAAATTAAAAATAGGAAATACGTACGTTTCGTGTGGTGCAAAAGGCCCACCCTTCATTAGCTGCTTCCAGTGTGCTGATACAGAGAAAAGGCTAAGCGCATTCAATTGATTGACCACAAATAGCTTATGTGTATAACACACCCCCTCACATAACCTGTATAGGTTTTAGTGTGTGGAAGGATTATAGTTTTGTACAGGGCTGCAAAAAGAATACTTAAACATTACAGCCTATAGACGGAAATTATTGAAAGTGAACTAGTGTGTATATAGTGAATTCAATTGAGCTCAAATTTTTGGTCACACACATATTATAGGTCACTATCTTACATACTGCACATATTTTGGTGTGTATAGGACTTGCGCAGTATTTTACAGGGCTACAAAAAATATTCTTATGCATGGGACCCAGATTAAAAATATTTGTTTTTCAAAAATCCTCCTCATATTTGACCACATTAGTTTTTTTTTAATATGCTGAATTAATGACATAAATATAAGAATTTAGAAGAAATATTGAAACACCATTACAATTTTCATTTTCCGGTTTTTTTTTTTCTGAATTATTCACCTATTCAAATTTATTTAAACACTTGATAACGATCAAATGTTTAGAAAATCGAGTGGAATAATTTCCAGATTTTTATTATTTCTCACCTGCAATTTTCAGGGATTGCAGACGATCTTGGAAATTGAAATTTAAAAAAAAATAATAAACTCGGTTTTTCGAGCCTTGTCAGGGGGGAGACTCCCCTGAACCCTCTAATTTTTTAGTTTCATTATTGCCATATTAAAACGATATTAATGACTATGCCATTTTATCTCTCATCTTTCGTGTATTTCGCCTGGTAACCCTATGTTGAAAATTTTATTATTGTAATCTATTTATAGAAAAATACATACCATGCATATTCCACAGCATACGAAATAGTGTAACAATGAGTTAAAGCTGTTGTGAACTAATAGTATTTAAATATATGTAAAATTATGTCGCTTTTCGAGGTTCTACTCTAAATGTTTATTGAGGTATACAGAATTCAGGAGGATAAGACATTGCACAGTAAAAAAATAAACAATTTAATACTCAGCAATTTATTCTTACTTTTATGTCGCATTTTTGGAACATATTTTCCGGACAATTTTCAATAAAGGGGGTGAGAAATAAAATGGCATAGTCATTAAAATCTTATCATCTTGCAAATTCAATTGCAATGGGGGTCGGGGGTACTATGATTTTTGGGTTGGGTTGAAAAAGAAATGGGAAAAGAATGAAAAATTTTGTAAATTATATTTTAAAAGAAAGAATTAAGATGTAGATGTTTCCCTCTTTAAACTCGGTAATAAATACGAATTTCTCATTTCTGAAAATATTCTACCCGTACTTTTAAAAAATTTTGCAACTGCATTTTCCAAGGATTGCAGACGATCTTGGACATTGAAATTTTTTAAAAATCTTATGATCTTGCAAAGTTAATTGCAAGAGGGAGGACTATGATTTTTGGGTTGCGTGAAAAGGGAACAGGGGGAAAAAATGAAAAATTTGTAAATTATATTTTTAAAAAAAGAATTAAGGTGTAGGTGATTCCCTCTTTAAACTCAGTAATAAATACGAAATTCTCACTTCTGAAAATATTCTACCCGTACTTTTAAAAAAAATTGCAACTGCACATTACAAGGATTGCAGACGATCTTGGACATTGAAATTTTTAAAAAATCTTATCATCTTGCAAATTCAATGGCAATGGGGGGCCAAGGGGGGGGGGGGGCTATGATTTTTGGGTTAGGTGAAAAGGGAACAGGGGGAAAAATGAAAAATTTGTAAATTATATTTAAAAAAAAAGAATTAAGGTGTAGGTGTTTCCTTCTTTAAACTCAGTAATAAATACGAAGTTCTTATTTCTGAAAATATTCTACCCGTACTTTTAAAAAATTTTGTAACCTTATTTTCCAAGGACTGCTGGCGATCCTTGACATTGTCCTTTAATGACAAGAAGGACACCACCAGTAAAAACTTAAAAAAAAAAAATTCTTCCAGCCTTTTTAGGCATTTATGAAATATTATGCAACTACGGAGTTGGGTTACCACGTAAAAAGATTATGTTCGTGTGTCATCTTTCACTTTTTCACTACACCTTCCTTCGCAAGTCGCGGGCAGTGAATGGGAAAAAGAGATCTAGTTGAACGGTCTGCCATCTCGGGTGTTTAGTGCGTTGCCAAACTGCGGGATAATAATACCTTTTTATTATCATTTTTTTGGTTTTATTTCTGCGCTTCCCAAGGCCGTTGTCAGAGCGGTTCTCGCGTGTGTGTGTGTGTGTGTGACTGTCGCTGGCGGACATTATAAGAAGAAAAAAAAAAGAAAAGTTTTTTTTCTTCGCTTCTACTAGTCAAAGCGAAAAAAGGTAAAGAGAATTTCATATTTAATAGGACTGTCGAAGAGAAGAGTTGTTATGTTCCTTCAGCATTCAAGTTTTTATTTTGTTTTTTATTTATTTAGGAAGCTCTGGTTTGTTCGATAGAACGATTTTGATGGTGGACCAAGACGCTGGTTCATCTGGTGACTGGCTGGTATTTCGCTTTCAATCTTCCTCAGTTGTTTGGACTAGTTTCATGTGCGACAGGGTAAAATCATGGTGTTACGTTCACGAGTATGTTTTCATCTGAGGCGTTAGTGATCACGTGATACCAACGTTTGTTTACATTCCAATCTACAGTGGAAAAAGTGGATGATGAATTGATTACCTGGAAATCCCATTGCAACATAAGCATAGAATTTCTCATTTTGCAGAGTGCTCTGGTTAATATTGTGAACATTCAACTCACAGAGGTTTGTAACTATCTTAATTTATTCATAATTGACAGTTAACTACTGGTATATCAACCTTGTTAAGGCAAAAATGGATAAAAAAAGAAAGCTTTTTTTTTTTGTACTCAGCCAACTAATACAAAAATTTGTACATTGATATTATGTTTCTTCGCAATGAAAAATGCTAAAAGTTTTTTAACAGTTTAATTAATTAAGAAAACAATTAAAATTCGCTAATTAATGATATTTTCTAAAAAAAGCTCTATGCGCATCGATTTTTGACCCTGAAATGAAATTTCCTTTTTCTTAAGCTAGCTTTATGTAGATACAGCAAAATTTAGTGTTCAATTTTCAATTACAATCAAAACTTTACTAAAGAAAAAATTAGTTAGGTGTTCTACATCGAATTTCATGTTAACTGAAAAATAAAAGTTCTTTTATTATCCATTGCTGCCTTAAAGATATGCATAATTTTGAAGAGAAAAGTATAATAACGACATTTTTATTATTATTAAAAAAAATTAAATTTTGTTTTTTTTCTAAATACGATATTCAATTATTTTAAAATTTTAATGAAAAATTGAGCTGCATTTGAAATATATAGAAAAGGAACTTTCAGGTACTGTGCATTTAAATTTATCATTATCCCAGTAAACAAATGGAAATTATTGACTAATTATTTTTTCTTTTAACAGTATTAAAAGATAACATAACAAACGTTTTGATCAGTGGGTCATTTTTTAAATTATAGGTATTTGCACTATACTTCCAGTTAGAAAAAAAAATTTTAATGATGTGTAGTTATTTTTTATGATTAAAATTTTACTTACATTTTTTACATTTATTAATTGCAATTTTTTAATTCTATAAATTGTACATTATGAAAAATATGTTAAGAATCGAATAAATGTGAAAAATATGTTAAACAGAAAAAGAAAGTTTTTTGTGACCCTGCATACAATCAATGAAAACAATAAACAACAACTACATCTTTGAAATTCATTTGCGCCCCCCCCCCGAATATATATGTATTATAATATAAAAATAAAACTGCGATGAGATATTGAAAATTCAATAGTGAATTTTTGGCAAATTATTACTGTTTTGGCGTTTAAAATCTAAACTTGAAATCTCTAATTGAATGTACACTTTTTTAATTTTTGTATGCGTGCTTTTCTCTCTATTTTCAAGTAGATTTTATGAATGCATACGTATATTATTTTACTTTTTGCTCATTTATTTATTTAATATTTTACTGTCGAAACAGCGCATAATGAAACAAATCTTTTAAAATCTATGCAAACAGAATCATTGTATTAAAGAAATTCTACTAATTTCCAACCGTATATTTTTTCCAGTTTTATTTTAATCTGAGAAAAGTAACACTAGTGAAACTTGCGTAAAAACTAATTTTTTATCTGAGAAATTCGGAAAATTTGAAACAAAAACAAAGATCTCCTTCCAAGTGCCGAAACATCTGTAAAATCTGGACAAAATATACAGATATTTTAAATTTCAAATTATAATACCCAAACACTTATCATTCCTCATCTTGTTATACACTCCTGAATCATAGAACTATTTCTGTCACGTATTACTTAATTTATCTTTTTTCAATTTAGAAACTGCTCGTCAGTCATTTGCGATAAATGTTAAAAACTTTAGTCGAATAAATCCTTGAATTGCGCCTATTGATATGCATTTTTCTTTTGATGTGCGTAGAGATTGCAATCCGGCACCAATTTTAATCCGGTCTTATCCCCGTCAATCCGGTCGAATCCGGTCGGATTGGCCACATCAAACCGCTTCCTTTCCGAAATTAACTTTTAAAAAGATGTTTTAAGTGAGTGTATCATAAAGTTCATAAGAAATAACGTCTATTTCTTAGGAAATCTACTTATTATCAACTGTATTACAACTAGGCAACAATTACGAATAAAATGAACAATGAAAATCTAGTGTCTATAATAAGTAATTAAATTTTAATCTTTAAATTGTCTAATATAAGAATAGATCTAGGTTATTATATATTACATTATTTATAATAATAATATTATTATCACCAAATATAATACGATAGAGAACATTTATTTGTAATCAAAACTAAACATGGATACCAATGAAATAGTATTTTCATTATTACATAGCGAATAATAATATAATTATAATTATATATAATTTTAAATATTACATTTATATTTACACTTATGAATGTAATATTTAGTAAAATAGCCTTTTAAGTTCAGTGTTAAGTTCAGTCTTCATAGAGTTCACAAATTATATCAATGAAAATTATCTTGTAAGAGTTTCTATTATTAAATTCCTAAATCTAACTTAATCAACTGCGTTCACAATTATGGAAATTAGTCACGTTAAGCAGTCTTATTTTAATGATGACAGTTATCATAGATTTAAAGAATGGCACAGTTATCAAAATATCGAGCATCTTTTAATAAATTTTCTTTAAATAATAATTTTGGGTGTATCGATTTTAATAAATCAAGTTTGCTTTTTAACCCTTTAACGCTCAGTGTTCCCGCTCTGGGAACGCCAAACTCTTTTGACTGTTGCCAGTCACGAAGAATAGATTTGATTTCTATAAAAATAGTTGCGGGTGACAGAGCTCCACGAGAATCCTTTACTTCTTAGCACGTCATTTCCCGTACAAAAAATGGTCACCATTATTTTTAACTGCACTGACATCTGCTGAAAAATGGAAGAATGCGAGAAGAGCTGGATAGATTTCCCAATGCTGAAAAAAGGGCAGCCGTTGTCATCGCTCGACTTAACGACCAGCAAGATGGCGGACGATCGAAACGTTCATCGCGTGCCACAGATCTAGCGACCCCTTTTTTGACGACAGCAGGCTGTGGCGGGCCCAGTCAGATCTGTGGCACGCGATGAACGTTTCGATCTTCCGCTATCCTGCTGTTAGTTAAGTCGAGCGATGGCAACGGCTCCCTTTTTTCAGCACTGGGAAAGGGTTGCGCCTGAAAGGGTTAATTGGTACAGGATTCTATAGACGTCGGACGTAATGTTGCCGGATCCGCCGGATAACCGGATCCGGTTTTCCGGATGACAATCCCTAGATGTGCGCGTGTGTGAATGACTTTTTATGGAGACTCAGCATCCCCACAATATGAAAATTCGATTAAAATATTGATTTTGAGAGATTCATATACGAAAATAGTCTATACACCTTGTACATCTTGCTACACTTATGTTTATTTGACAACCTGCTACCCATTAATTCAACAGTTAACGGCCCTAAATTTTAGCGGCCTCGGGCGGTTGCCCAGTTTGCCACCCCCTAAGCACGGCTCTGGGGCCATGCACCATGGCCGAGTGGATAAGACATTGAAAATGGTAGATGGTTGTAATGTGAAGACCCTGCGTTTGGGCCTATCGCGCAGCCATCAAATTAACGGTCTGGAGTTTAGGGGAGTTCTCTCCACATGCAACGTAAATACGATTTAGAAACCCTTAAAAAGTTCCCCGCCCAAGGCACTACTCCCTAGACAGATAGCCCTTGATTAGCTTTACCTTTATGCACAATATCTTACAACTAAGTGAATCCTTTAATCGCATTTAACTCAGTTCATTGAGTTTTGATATTTTATCACGTTTGAAATGCTAAGGCTTTGTTAGATGTTGATGAAATTCGATATTTATCTGTTTGAACCTTACATATGAAGCAAGAGATTTAAATATCGGGTTAGTTTATACGTTGAAAACTTTTTTTTTTTTTTCATTTTTTTTTTTTTTTTTTTTTTTTTTTTTTTGCATAGTTGTAGTTAACAGTTTGAGGCGCAACCCTTTCCCAATTCTGAAAAAAGGGCAGCCGTTGCCATAGCTAGACATAACTACCAGCAAGCTGGTGGACCATCGAAACGTTCATCGCGTGCCACAGATCTAGAGACCCTTTTTTAACGACAGCTGACTGTGCCGGCATAGCCAGCTGTCGTCAAAAAAGGGTCTCTAGATCTGTGGCACGCGATGAACGTTTCGATGGTCCGCCTTCTTGCTGGTAGTTAAGTCGAGCGATGGCAACGGCTGCCCTTTTTTCAGCATTGGCAATCTATCCAGCTGTTCTCGCATTCTTCCATTTTTCAGCAGATGTCACTGCTGTTAAAAAGAATCGTGACAATGCTTTTACGGGAAATTATGTGCTAAAAAGTAAAGAATTCTTGTGGAGCTATGTCACCCGCAACTATTTTTATAGAAATCAAATCTATTCTGCGTGACTGGCAACAGTCAAAACATCAGAGTGTGGTGTTCCCAGAGCGGGACCACTGCGCGTTAAAGGTTTAAATTGTTTTCTTTTTTCCTTGGATACTAATGCGATTAACCAAAATCCAAACGTATAAATTGGTTTAAAATATTACTAACGGATTGGCAACAAAGTCATTGCGTTTTCTTACATAAAATTTAAACAAATAAATTTACAACAAGTTTTAAATTACAGACAAGTTGTGCCTGAACATAGGGGTTCATACTTGTTACGTTTTAAAGTATAAGAATTTTTCTGGTAATATTTTTTTTCGCTCATGAATGATAATCACCCTCAGCTTTTTTTCAGGTCTATCCTCTTTCGAGAACAATATTCAAATTGTCCTGAAATCAGTGGCGGCTCGTGGGTTATTTAAAAAGAGGTACACAAAATAATTTTCGAAAATGAAATATGCAGATACGACGCACCTTACGGGTTAAAATATGTTTGTTTTTCCGGCAGTTAAAGAAAAACAATGCACGCAACTGAAAGAAAACAAGTCATCTAGTGTCTTACATTTCGTCAACAAGATAAGTTTTAGCAAAAGTGTTGTCTTGATTTTTTATTTCAATTTTTTTTTTCAAAGGATGATATTGAAAAATGTCATTGCTTTAGCCCCGAGACACTTATTTTACTACCATCTTAATTATTTAAACTAGCTCGTAAAAAGAATACTGTGTGAAAAAAAAAATAAAGAAAATAACGAGAAAATGAAAAAGAAAGGATTAATTAATCGAAAATAACAAACCAAGGGAGAATGCGGAAGGGATAACGGCAAAAAAAAATCATCCATGAGCACACTCAAAATGTGCGATCGGAGTGATATCAGCAGCGCCTTACTTCTCCCGCAACTCTCTCCGCGTCTTTTCTCAGAGAGCGGTTCAGAAGGCCATTCAGCCGACCGCACACGCGAGAAACGAAATACTATGCTGTAGTAACACACGATACAATGCTTTAGCTGTAATAAGCGTATTTAATAATAGGGGGGCATGGAGGAGAGTAAAACTCACGTTTTAAATTCACGAAAATCTAGAAGTGTATTTAATATTTTTGTTTATGTAATTTGTTAATATGTTTAGTTTTTAGTTTTTTAGTTTTTTTCTGGGGGTTCACGTGCTCTGCTCATGTGCTCATGGAGGAGCCACCTCTGCCTGAAATTGATTTTTAGGTATCCGTGACTGCTGTATTTTATAGCAAGAATTTAGCGGATATCTCTATTTTTCTTTGAGATCATGCGTGTGAAAAGAACTTTTCGGCCCCCTACCACCCGTTTAATGTTACGAATTTTGGAAAGTGCTCTCTAATCTAGCACTATGTTAAAGAACTCCTTGCCACATTTCGCATTATCGGCGTCTGTAGTTTTGGCCGGGGGAGATATTAACATACGGAAAAACGAAAATACTTTGTTGCCAATCCAATATTTACACCATGAAGCAAAAAAATTAACAATTTAAAAAAAGTAGCTCTAGAGTATTTTTGAAAAAGATGTACTTGAAATTGTATTTCTTTAAAAAAAAATGTATCATTTTCTTTTTTAAATTTACTGAATTTTAGAGATAGCTTGCTGCATTAATTGATTAAAGATTAATGACTGTGCTGGCTCAAACTTGTAACGTTTCTGAAATTGTTCTGTCTGCAATTTTATAGTTCAAATTTTATTTCACATAAAATAATGTCCTCAGAATTCGACAATCAGTAACCCATCGAAACTTGCAGTTCTTCAATATCAGAGCCCGTTTTATTATTATTATCACTGTCTGAAATTTTACAGAGAGAATGAAATGATTTTTAAAACAGAACATTAATATTATGTAAAAGTAAATGCTATTTATTTATTTATTTTTCAGTTTTTTTTATTAGTATACATCAGCATTCGCGAACCGCATTTTTCGAATTAGAAAGATAAATCATAGTAAAATGCATAAATTGGGAAACATTTTTCAACACAACAGCCCATCTTTAATATCTTTTTGAACGCAATAAGGTAACTTTAAACTGCGTTTTCACAAAATGCATTTTGTTGAACCATCCATTAGATAACAAAATTTCTATGATTCGCGAAATTCTGTATACTTATAACGGGTATCATTGTCTATAGAACTAATTAATATCTAAGAAAAAAATTTAAATTAAAAATTTTAAATTGGATTTTAAATTGAAATATGAAAAAAATCGTACTTTTTTCGTTATATTTCTGTTAAAAATTTGAAAAGTTTTTCTCTCTCACTTTAATAGAGTGAAACCCCGATCAATCGTTCCCGCATTCATCGTTTTATTTCTATGGTCCCTACACAATTTGTATTTGAATAACTTTAAAGAAACCCGCATGTATCGTTCGTCAAAAAGTGCTCGTTGTAAAATTTTTCTCCTGACCGCAATGAAATTGAAGGTTAAGTGGATTCGCATGACATACAAACTGTAATTGCTTCTTGGTACGATTTCTTGTTTTGAGGATGATTAGACGAACAGTGTTTACGTATTGAAGAGGATCTGTATGGCGTGAAATTTTATAATCGGTTAATCACAAGACGTTGATGCATGCGGTATCCTAATTCTGGAAGAAATGTGTGATGAAATATTCAAAAAATGAAAAGGAAGAAACAAAGGATAATATTCATGCTGATGATGCTGAGAATACACTAGTATGGTTTTTCTGAAGCAACCACGCTATTTGAAAAAGTATGAACTTCTTTTATAAAAAAACATAAAATCACAGAAAACGCCCAGAAAAATAATGCAAATCTTAAACTCAACTTCAAATTACTTTCTTTTTTAAGCATCAGATAATCTTTATCTTCGACATTTTTGTTTTACAAATTAGTATTTGTTGGTATACAGTCATTGCGTGTGTGCATGAACATTGCTTTCTTCGTATTTTATTGTAACCCGCATTCATCGTTTTTTCCAACGCACCCCATGGAAAACGATGAATCGGGGTTCTATTGTATTAATTCATTCTATAGATACTGATACCAGTTATAACTATACAAAATTTCGTGAAGATATGAATCATAGAAATTTTCTTATCTTCATATAGGACCGGATAGTTCATAAAAATCTTATTACGTTCAAACGTAAAGCTTTCACAAAACGTTCTTATATGTATCTTCGGTTCTAGTTAAATTTATTGTATGAAATTGTTGTCAAAATGCTCAGAAGTAACTAAGGTTTCAAATGAAATTAAAATTGAAAAATCGATTTTTTGAATTCTTAATACTCTATGACCCCTTAATTCAAATTCTCGTTAAACCCGGGCTTTCATTAATGGATTCCACTGTATTACATAATCCAAATGCCATATCTTTCTTGCTTACTCCCACTGATATAGAAGAACAACTAGATAGACTGCCCAACGCTGAAACAGTGCAGCGGCTGCTATCGCTCCGATTTAACGACCAGCAACGACACATCGAACGGTTACACAGCCACCTGTAATCGATTACAAGAATTGATAAGGATTACGATTACGATTACTGCCAATTTCTAAAACGATCATGGTTAGTTATTGTTAAAATTGTAAAAGAAGTCAGTAACCTTGATCTTGATGAAATAACCTCACCATGGCAGAGTGGTTACGTCACTCGAAATGGTAGACGGAAGGTGCCTGGTTCAAAAACAGGTCGCGTCCGCCAACCTAACCGTTCGGAGTTTTCCATGGTTTTCTCCGAAACTTAGCGTAAATACGGGTCAGGATCCCTTAAAAAGGCCCCCGCGGAGGGCACCCTACCTTGCGTTATTCTTCTGCCGTGGATTTATAAGAGGAATTTAGGGCTTAGCACACAAATCCGAAATGCATGTTACACAAACAAACAAATCTTAATGAAGTACAATATTCTAAAAATTCTGGAGCAATGCAATTTTATTAATGTATTATTGTTGGAATTCGTAAAACAGCATTTTTGTGGGCGATTACATTCGACTGTAATCGTTTCGAAGTCTGCCGGTAACATGGCGGTCGACCGAGTCGCCAATCGTCTGCCACACCACACAGCCTGCTGTGTCAAAGAAGTTCTTTGGCTGCGTGTCTCTAATAGCACCGTGACCTAAATGTGAAGTTACTGCGACGTGCAAGATCGTCACGGGGCGTCGCGAATGAGTTACAAATAAGTCGCCTTGACTGTCTAATGTCCTTCTGCGGCAACGTCACAACGTGACGTCACCATGAAGTCACACTGTGACTTATGCACGACATTGTGACTTCAATGCGACGTTACACCTCCGTCACATTCACAGCACTGTGACTTAGTCGCAAGATCTGGCAAGAAGTCACAAACGATCCGTCCCGTTGACGTCACAAAGAAGCCACAAGCTATTGTCACTGGCAAGTCACACTGTGACTTCCAGTTGACGTCACTTATGGTGAATAGTGTGACTGCGACCTATGTGACTCACAGGAACGTCACGGCGACCTCATTCCTTCGATTGGCAATTAGATCGACCGCAATTTATCCGGTTTTATCCATGACGACGGCTGAATTTTTTTCAGCACTGGGCAGTCTGCCCAATTATTCCACCGGTCAACAAAAAATAATAATAATTTTCGAGTTTCTGTTCTCATGCTTAAATTCCGATTCCAGACATTGAAAAACACTTAAATTTTCATTTTTAGTTCTTAAAGTTTGCTTTTGTCTGATTTACGTTTGCTATAAGTATATTTTAATTTATTCCATTAACGAAAGATGGCAGCACTTTGATTGACCCGAAAGTAAACTGTATTATTATTTGTAACTCTGCAGTATTGCTTTTAGTATTATTTGTAGTATTATTTGTAATATTATTATTTGTTTGTATTATTATTTGCTCATACGAACATAAAAGAAAGACGAAAAATAGTCACTTTTAGACATCGATTTCTTATTATTTTACATTTATATGTCATTGTTTATCACAAATCTTGAATTAAAAAGACTTTTATATACAGCAAGAACTTTTCTGATCATAATTTAGAGTGGAATTATAAAAAATTATATATAAATCAGTGATTTTTGCCAAAAAATTGCTTCAATTTCTACAAAAACAAACCTTCGTTTAACCCTTTAAGGCGCAGCGATCCCGCTCTGGGAACACCCAACTCTGACGTTTTGACTGCTGCCAGTCACGAAGAATAGATTGAATTTCTATAAAAATAGTTGCGGGTGACATAGCTAAACGAGAATCCTTCACTTTTTAGCACGTCATTTCCCGTAAAAAAATGGTCACGATTATTTTGAACAGCACTGGCATATGCTGAAAAATGGAAGAATGCGAAGAACAGCTGGACAGATTGCCCCATGCTGAAAAAAAGGGCAGCCGTTGCCATCGCTCTACTTAACTACCAGGGAGATGGCGGACGATCGAAACGTTCGTCGCGTGCCACAGATCTAGAGACCGTTTTTTGACGCAGCTGGCTGTGCCCGGAACAGCCAGCTGCGTCAAAAAACGGTCTCTAGATCTGTGTCACGCGATGAACGTTTCGATCGTCCGCCATCTTGCTGGTAGTTAAGTCGAGCGATGGCAACGGCTGCCCTTTTTTCAGTATTGGGAAAGGGTTGCGCCTCAAAGGGTCAAAAAAAAATTATTTTCCTTAGTTTTGGCATAGGAGAAACTAATTATTCTTTTACATCGATGTTACAACTGACGTTCTCTTCTCTCTCCCCCTCCTATAGCGACCATCATGTCGGCCGACACCAGCGACCCCGTCCTCATGGTGGACCAGCAGAGCCCCGCCGCGGAGGAGGAGACCCGGCTGCCCAACTCGCACAGCGCCGCCCTCGTCATGGGGTTCATCCTGCTGTGCGTGATCGCGTACGGCGTGTACAGGGTCGTCAAGTTCAAGTGCGGAGAGAGGAAGCTGCCCCTCACGGTGAACATCGAGGGGGGCGGCCAAGGGCGGCGACTGCGCCCTAGAGGGACTCGAGGACGTCATCAAGGAGCGGGAGGCCTACCTCGCCATATACGGACCCAAAAGCAACGCGGGCAAAAACGAGAGGACAGACGCACCTGCCGCTTGCAAAAACGGTTGAAGTGTTGCGTCAGCGAGCGCATTCGCTCAACCCTAGTGGCACTCATGCAGCTCAGTTGGCTTTGACTTAACCCTTCAACGCGCAGTGTTCCCGCTCTGGGAACACCAAACTCTGACGTTTTGACGGTTGCCAGTCACGAAGAATAGATTGGATTTCTATAAAAATAGTTTGCGGTGGCAGAGCTCCACGAGAGATCCTTTACTTTTTAGCACGTCATTTCCCGTAAAAAAAAATTGTCACGATTCTTTTCAACAGCACTGACGTCTGCTGAAAAATGGAAGAATGAGAGAACAGCTGGATAGATTGCCCCATGCTGGAAAAAGGGCATTCGTTGCCATCGCTCAACTTAACCACCAGCAAGATGGCGGACAATCGAAACGTTCATCGCGGGACGCAGCTGGCTGTGCCGGCACAGCCAGCTGTCGTAAAAAAAGGGTTTCTAGATCTGTGGCACGCGATGAACGTTTCGATCGTCCGCTCTCTTGCTGGTAGTTAAGTCGAGCGATGGCAACGGATGCCCTTTTTCCAACATTGGGAAAGAGTTGCGCCTCAAAGGGTAAAGCCAACTGAGTGCAGTTAGTTCAAAAACTAAATCGACTGAGACAGGAGCCAGTGGATTTAGTTTTTGATTGTACGTTTAAAGTTCCTTTAGTTTTGATGACGTTTTGTGATAAATAAGCGAACGCATCACCTAGGCAACGAAACTGATCAAACCATGGAGGCAACTGGAGTGAGCAAAGCGGCGAAAAAAGGTGTGGCGAGTATGCTTCCGCGGATGTGACCAAAACGCATGCGCACTATGCATTATGTTTCGGTCGTATGCGTGGTGCGCGGGCGTATTGCGCGTTTGACCTTATGTGTGATGCGGTGCGGAGGAACATATTCCGTCCTCACTCCGGTGCATTACGAAAAGATAGGCAGCTCTCTCCAGTTGCCTCCATGGATCAAACTGTGAGAAGCCATTCTTAATCTCGGAGGAAAGTGACCACTCATTACACCAGTTACAGTTTTATCCAGTTTTGGCAAGAGTTGATGAGTTTTCGAACACATCCAATGAGTGATATACGATACGAACTCCAGCGCACGGGGATTCACACAAGGTTTTCTCTTCTTGGGGTCTGGTACAGCATTTGTACCAGGCATACCGGTTGATTTCAGGCCTTTTTTTTAATTGAAATTTTCTTTTAAGCCACTCCCCTTGCTTTTAAATTGATGTGACACGGTTTACTGTGCAACTCCTTTCTGGTTTGGAGGTTGTACTTGCGTCTGGCACAAGTCTTGTCGCCTAAATCTGTTCCGGGGCTGTTGCAAAGATAGAGCGTGGACCCTTTGAGCTCATTCATATAGCTCTAAGCCTTTATGGTGAGCTATGCTCTGAACTGTTGTTATGCCTTCCAGCAACCAAGAACTGATATCAGATCCTCCATATAGGACGGCGATGAGCGAAAGGGGACGGCTTCCATATAAATGAGCCCCAGTGGGAGGAAGTCCGACTTTGCTCGGGTTCTTCTAATTTTGAACCCATATCAGACTTAGCTAAAATGGGCACTTCCAGAGTTATCGTTTGAACAGGGAGGACTTTGGAGGCACGAACAGATTTTTACGTGCACCAGCTCCATTTAGCGTAAGCAATTTCACAGTAGGCCAGCCGCGAGCGGTTTTCACCCTCCCAAGCACTGACAAAACCGGTGCTGATTCACTTTCCGTGTTCTAATGAGAACCGAGCTGGGCAACTAGGCCACAGCGGCACTCATTTTAATAGTTCCTAAAGAACGCGATACGTGTCTCAGCCAGAAGTTTTCTTACAAGTAAAGTAAATGAATTAAAACTTTCCGAAAAATACTCTTTTTCTTTTTTAGTACAAATTCATCTCATTGAATACACTTATAAATAGGCGTTCTTTCAAAGGCATTCTGTTGCCACCTTATTTTTTGAAGAGGAATAACATATTCGTATGACGAAAGCAAAATATCGCACACACACAGCCATTATTCGTTATATTTTTTACGTAGCGCCATCTATGAGTGATGGTCGGAAATTAACCGGAACACTTGGCAAGCTGTGACACCAACCACCTGAACTAGTGACAAAAAACAAAAAGAAAATATTCTTTTTTTTAATGAACACCGTTTACGAAGTCCCTTTATTTATCTTGGTGTTTCTAGTTCAAGGTGTAGCATTCCCGTAGAACATGGCTGTTCAGCAAGACATTTTCTGGATGTTATGTTTGCTGATTTCCGCCGCATTCCAGCTACCGGAATTATTGTCTGAAATTCTGTATTTATTTATCTTTGGTGGTTTAAAGTAAGAATCTCATCAAGTCGCAAAACATTTTAAGAATCATGTAGTCCAGCAAAAACATCATGGTATTTCAACAAACCAGTGTTGTCCGAACTCAAAACATTCTTCAATTTGTATGCGCCACTTATTCGGTCCAGAAGAAAACTGCGAAACTAAACGCTGGAAAGCCGTGCTTTCATTTTGTGATTTAGTACGTCCAATTACGTTTCAAATGTCCAGTTTTGGCCAACGGTGCAAAAAGTGCGTTGTGATTAAATGGTGCAGACCTGCGTACTTTTTTTGTGGGATCCAATATGTTCGATTCAGATGACCGAATCATGGTGAAGAATTGTATAATACTTTGTGATTTAAACTATTCTGTCTCGTTCAAATGTCCGATGATCTGAGTGCCATTAAACAGTGCAAAATTGAGTGCTTTTTTTTTCCTATTTAAAACATCCAACTTGCAGAAGACCAATATCGGTTAAAAATGCAAAATAGCATTATATTTTGTGCCCGAAAGTGTCGGATTACTCTTAAAATGACGAATATCAGTCAAAATCGACGTTTTTATAAAATTACTGCCTTTAAAAAGCAATCCCACTTGCTAAGCAAAGCAGTTACTCTTTATCTAAGTACGTGAATTACATCATATGTCAATTCTATATTTTTTTTCACTACCATATCGTGTGGAATATGGTTAAAGGGCACGTGACATCTCCAGCTGCAAAAACCCTTCCGATATTTACAACCTACGTGTTCCACCGATGAAATTCCAACTGGTGGATGATAATTCCAGGAAAAGCATATAAGAAGCTCTGGATAACACATTTGGTGCAATGTTTGTTCCATTTGTTTCTACACCAGTGGTATGTAGTGTTGATGCCTCTATAATACCGAAAACCTTGTTCGTGTGAAAGAAAAGACAATTTTTTCTTTGAAACTGTTCAGTTTCACTGAAATGCTCCAAAAACATTGAACGCTTTTACAAATGTTGAAGCTGATAAACTGAATGAGTGGCCAGTAAACTGGCGGACATTGAATTTCTGTGTGACAGGAATTTAAAAAATACTATTTCCTTCCTTTAACTTATTTTTGGACTGCATGTAATATATTATTTGTAAATAAACTACCTCTTGTAAATGATATGTTTTTAAAAGACTGTTATTTCTTTTGGAAAAGGTATAACTAAGTATACTTTTATTTGAAATTGTAATTTCCTTTTGAAATTAATTAGAAAGCAAATATCGGGGACAATAACTAACAATTCTAAATACGAATGAGCCTTGAAGTTCTAATTAAAAAAAACAAGTATATATGCGGTGTCCATAAAAAAACTGTTAGTTTCAATCATTCAAACTGGGGCATTCTTTTATAGATACCCTATATTTTTAATTAATTTTCTCTAATTCTAATGAAAATACATGCCCGACCAAATGTTTCAGCTTTTCAAAACTGGGTTTGGTGTTCTATACATGTGAAAACTTAATATCAATAGTTCGGAGCCTAGTTGTGAATTAACAACACAATATTAGTAAAAACACACACACACACACACACACACACACAGCTGGATAAATCTCTTTTGATTTTCGAATTTCTTTATCTCTTCATAGTTCTTCCTTTCTTTTCATAAATTAGTTTACGTAAGTAGCAAAAACTCACAAGGAGTTTAGTTTCAGAGTAATTTTCATTCTTATCACTAAAGTTATCTTAAATTGCATTAACTTTTAATTTCTAGGATGTTTATAACATTAATTGCCAGTTTGTTGGATACATTTTCCACCAAAACGTGTCCTTAAATACAGGGTGGTTATAGTGAAACTTCCCTTATAAACAGCATTCTTCAACTCTAAAGGATGAGCCAAGTGTCACCAGATTTGGCATACGGACTATTCACAAGATGCACTCAAAAAAAAAGTTCAAACAATGTCCGCCAGGTGGCACTTTGAAACATCAAATAAGCTCAAAAAATGACAAAAATTAACTAATAAATGCACAAAAATTCTACTGAATAAATGTTGATTGTACGTACATTTCGAAATAGCCATTTCAGTGGTTAAATTTGATATTTTCCCATGCAAAACACCACCTAGTGTCATTTTTGAACGGTTTTTTTTTTTTTTAATTCCTTGAGCGCATCCCATGTATTATAGTCTCTATAAACCAAATTAGAATATAATAATCCGTTCACCCGTTTTTGCTGTATAACCCTGTATGTAGGGGATGTTTGATTATAAGCCACCCTCTATACAGTTTCTGAACACATTTCTCTTAAAGAAATAAATAAGAGAGCAGCAAGTCCCGCCAGTTGCGCATTCCATCGATACTAACCGTTGTTCTAAAATGATGCGTAGGCGTTTGCTCTCTCGTAGTGAATTAAACATTTTTTTGAAATACTTATCTGTAAAAATATAAATCAGTGTTGAATTAGGTGTTCCTTTTCTGTCAAATTGCTGAAGATCTCCAATCAAGAAAGGTCTTTCTTCACCAACTTCAATTGTTAATAATAGGATCCCAGTTCTCGCATACTACCAGGGGTGCATTTTATCAGATATCCAAATCCTATAAGATTTGGGTGACCTTTTTCTATGAAGATCTCCAATCAAAAAAGGCCTTTCTTCACCAACCTCAATTGTTAATCATAGGCTCCCAGTTCTAGCATACTACCAGGGGAGCATTTATCAGATATCGGAATCCGCTAAGATTCGGGTGTTTCTTTTCTGTCATATTGCTGAAAATCTCCAATCAAAAAAGGGTCTTTCTTCACCAATTGTTAATCATAGGATCCAAGTTCTAGTAAACTACCAGGGGAGCATTTATCAGATATTGGAATCCAATTAGATTCGGGTGTTCCTTTTCTATCAGATTGCTGAAAATCTCCCATCAAAAAAAGGTCTCTCTTCACCAATTGTTAGTTATAGGAGACCAGTTCTAACATCTACCAGGGGAGCATTTAACAGATATCGGACACCTGTAAGATTCGGGTGATCCTTTCCTATCAGATTGCTGAAGATCTCCAAATCAAAAAAGGCCTTTCTTCACCAACTTCAATTGTTAGTTATAGGATCCCAGTTCTAGCATACTACCAGGGGAGCATTTATCAAATATCGGAATCCGGTAAGATTCGGGTGTTCCTTTTCTATCAGATTGCTGAAGATCTCCAATCAAAAAAGGCCTTTCTTCACCAACTTCGATTGTTAGTCATAGGATCCCACTTCTAGCATACTACCAGGGAAGCATTTTATCAAATATCGGAATCCGATAAGATTCGGGTGATCCTTTTCTATCAGATTGCTGAAGATCTCCAATCAAAATAGGTCTTTCTTCACCAACTTTAATTGTTAATTATAGGATCCAAGTTCTAGCACACCACCAGGGCAGCATTTATCAGATATCGGAATCCGATAAGATTCCACAAAAGCTATGACTGTAGGAATTCTTTTTAAACTGCTCTTTGCAATCATTGAGAGCGCGTTTTTTCTTCACCTAGTTTCAGTATCCATTCCGCATTCGCATTTTCTGGGAATACCCTGGGTAGCTATCCCCATCAAACTGGAATGCGGAATCCAAAAGACTCCGAAAACGTCATGACTATAGGAATTACTTTTAATCTGACTATAGGAATTACTTTTAATCTGACTATAGGAATTACTTTTAACTATCTGATAAATGCTCCCCTTTTACTTCTTATGTGTGTTTTTTACAAAGTTTTTTAATTACTTTATCGTTTAACACCAGTATTTTGAGTGTTTTTTCAGTTATAGGAATTCTTTTCACACTAAATTTTGCAATCTTTGCGAGAGAGTTCTCCTAGTCTCAATATCGACGGAAATGCGCAAATTTCCGGATTCCAATTTGCTGGGAATACCCCCTTCCAAGAAAGTGGGAATATTTCCAGTACATTTGAATCCGAAAAGATTCCGATAATCCACTCTTAACCCTTTAACGCTCGGTGTCCTCGCCGTGGGGACACAAAACTCTGACGTTTTGACTGGTGTCAGTCACGAAGAATAAATTTGATTCTTATAAAAATACTTGAGGTTGACATAGTTATACGAGAATCCTTTAGCTTTTCCTAGTACATCATCCCCCGTAAAAATTGTGGATTGTTTGTAAAATTGTCCCGATTATATTTAATAGCACTGGCATCAGCTGAAAAATGGAGAATACGATGAAAATAATTGATGCAGAAGAACAACTAGATAGACTGCCCAATGCTGAAAAAAGGGCATCCGTTGCCATTGATTGATTTAACCACCAGCAATATGGCAGTCGATCGAATCGTTCATCGCGTGCCACAGATCTAGAGACCATTTTTTGACACAGACTGGCTATGCGCGCACAGCAGTCTGTGCCAAAAAAAAAATGGTCAAAAGGGGTTGTTAACCCTTCAAAGAGTTAGATATCTTGCACGTTTTCAAAAAGTGCATTTTAACATGCCGTTCCCGGTACCAATGATGGTGTGGAAATACGCTTTTTAAAAACGTTCAGCATGTCTTTGGAAGTGAGTTTGCCCAGAACCTTTCCAAATTCCTGTTCCTATATCGGATTTCAATGTGTTAAGAATGCACAATCCCCTCTGTTTTTTTGTTCAAACCTTAATTTAATTCCAATGATAAAGTGTGGTGGGTTACACTGCCTGTATAGTTAATGATAAAATTGTGGTAAGTTATCTGCAACCTTTCTTTCAATAGAGAAAACATTGCGCAATCATTTGTTTGCAGATTTGCCAACTGCTCCGGAATATAATTAACCACTTTTTTTTTAACAGTAATTTTTGGCTTAAATTATAGCAAAATTTCGGAGTAAATCCTGTGGGTTAACAGCCATTTCGACACAATGTTTAGAAAAATGTATTGTTTACAAAAAGTGGTTAATTATATTCCGGAGCATTTGGCAACACTGTGGCTGTCTTGATAAGCAAGGCAAGTTACACAATACGCTACAATTTGTTGACTGATTATTTATCGGCTTTGACTAAAAAAGTTACTAGTCACCTGGCAACTCCGCTAGCATTAGTCACATCTGTACATTTATTTATTCATCACTCGACCATACTACTGTGGGAATAAATGCGTTGAAATAAAGAGCGTTTAAATCATTCAGTTGAAAAAGAAATTCTCCGATGACAAAAATCTGCCGACACACGCGGTATTAAGTTGTTTTATCGCGCAAGAAACTGCACGACTTAACCTCCTGTTTCGTCTTCAAAATCACCCTATGGGACGAACACGCAAGTCTGTAATTTACGTGGTAAGTCAGTTCGTGACCAATTTTCGAACCCAACATTGTAATCGGGGAGAGAGGGATGGGGTAATAAAAGACTATACATATTAAAATTTTTCATTGTCTGGCGACACAACTTCTTGAATTTAAATTCAATTCTTTTGCGGGAAAATGCATTATATGCATACAGAAACCTATCGTTAACCAGCGTACAGTGTTTTATAGCACTCAAAAATGTATTTTTCAAAAAGTCAGCGGCAAAAAAAAAAATTATTTGTGAAAGCTTTTTATAAATTCTTTTGTTTTTTGCTCTTTCCAAACGTGCTTATGCAAATAGAAATTCAAGTGTGAAATAGAATAACAAGTGTGAAAGCATTGTTGAATTTCGTATCGCAAGTGACGTTTGCCTGTAATTCAACCACGCCTGTAATTCATCCAAGATGATTCATCCGTTTTGTTCATTTATATTTTTTCAATTTATATTTATGTCGTAATCCGGAGCCTCCGAGTTTAAGCGCCAGATGGACAGTGAGGTCAGTGATGATGAAGCCCATCATCTTATTAGGTACACCAGAACAGTCTCGAAAAACTATTTTGGTGGGACACTCTGTATGATGAAAACACTGACGAAACGCCGTTAATAGAACTTAAGTGTGATTTTATTCGACGTCACATAAAAGTTAGTTCGACACTCGATTAAATACTGTAACCGAAACAAGCATTTATACTCGAACGAAGATTATATGTTTGAAGATTGATTAGCGAAGCACAAAAGCGAGCATGCGTATTTACTACATGCAGAAAGCCTAACAACTCAAACTTTGACGTCATCACTAGGCCTACGAAAATGACGTCATCAGTTTTATTTTCAAAAGTTTTCAAAAGTATTTTCAAAGTAAAACTATTTAAAGTTTCTGGCGGTTACAGTTAGAAAATATCTTAAATTAAGCATTAAAATTAAAATACCTTTCTCATACAAAATTATTCATTCTGATCTATTTCCTTATCCTATTATCTAATTAGTCATGGTTAAAAACTTCCATTTGTCGTAAAATGATATTTTTTAATCTCAAATTATTAAAATATTGTTATTCATGAGTAAATTCACCAGAAATTTTTAGTTTTATTTTTTGAAAATAAAAATTTTAAATGTATGCATAATGATGACGTCAAAGCTTGGTGACGTAGGAATTGTTAGGCTTTCTTTGTCCAGCAGGTTTTGGTTTATATCCGTGGCTGTCGGCAGACAAAATGGCATGCCATTTCCCAAGAGCGCCGAATTATCAAGAGTGTACTGTATTTGTAACTAACAAAAAGTAGTAGGTGCACTACAATGAAAACAGAGAGTCAGTGAGTGAATTTCATTTAGGCACCCACAGAGGTGAACAGACCAATAAAAGTCATGAACACTTTTCAACTCTATTGAACAAACTCTTAAGAATGAAATCAGGACAGTTTCCTTTATTATACAGTACATAGCTTCATTTATTACAAAAATTTATAGCATCTTAAAAAGTTGAGATCATATAAAGTGCAAGTTCTGAACGAGAGAAGCAAAGTGGAATTCACACACAGCCCAGCAATATGCACATAAAACACAAAACAAATAAATAAATAATAAGTAAATAAATAAATAATAAATAAATAAGAATAGTATTATAGAACACAACTGACAATTTACATACATGTATTAGTACATAACAGGTGCCCCGAAAATTCGTGCATAAGTTTAAAAGTTGTAGAGAAAGACTAATAAGTTTAAAAGTTGTAGATATGCGTATAAACTCTCATTTAATTAGAGAGTATTTTTTTTTTTCAGATTATCGAGATTATTGATTGCATCTCAAATTCTTGAGCAAATTAGATGCATATGTTTTCTAGTACCTCTGAAGTCCATCGACCACAAAAAAAAAAAGTGAAAAGAAAGAAATGCTTTTCGTTGTATGTTCGCTAATGTCTTTTACACACAGTACATTTAATAATTTCTTACAAAACTCTAGAAAGATTTACAAATTCAATCAAATGTGTAGTTTTATAGTTTGTCAAAAATCAATCGATTTTTTTACAAAAACAAATTAGTTGCAACTAAATTAGTTTTAGCCCAACTGAAAACTAAATTAGTTTAGTTGAGCCGAATCAGTTGAACCTTCAGTTAACAACTTAGTCTACTATACGCAACATTTTGTTGCGTTCTATTAAAAACTGTTACTTTTTAGTTGAGCGTTTAGTCCAACTAATATTTTAGTTAGCGATGCCCAACTGTATACGGGAATGGGTTAGTTGCACCGGGCGAAGGGAGAAAAGGGCGAGTTGCACCTCTGATGAATGTAATCCACAGGCATGGGTTGCATCCGTGAAATGGAGATGGAGGAGAGGGGGACAATCATAAGGGAACTCTGCGGTCAACGATAGCATATTTTCGAGCGGCCCCCTACAGTGATGGCCGGACCCAGTGATGTTTTTTTTTTTTTTTGGTCTCGCAGAGAGCCAGCGTTAGCATATTTTCGAGGGCGGTGCAGGATAAGGATTTCGGTGCAACTCGCCCGTCGATTTAACCCTTTAACGCGCTATGTCCTCGCTGTGAGGACACCAAGCTCTTGACGTTTTGACTGTTGCCAGTCACGAAGAATAGATTTGATGTCTATAAAAATAGTTGCGGGTGACCTAGCTCCAGGAGAATCCTTTACTTTTTAGCACGTCATTTCCCGTAGCAAAAATGGTCACGGTTATTTTTAACAGCACTGACATCTGCTGAAAAATGGAAGAAAGCGAGAACGGCTAGATAGATTGCCCAATGCTGAAAAAAAGGGCAGCCGTTGCCATCGCTCGACTTAACTACCAGCAAGATGGCGGACGATCGAAACGTTCATCGCGTGACACAGATCTAGAGACCCCCCTTTTTTGACGGCAGCTGGCTGTGCAAAAAAAGGGCTGCGCCAGACCAGCGCCAAACCAGCTGCGCCAAAAAAGGGATCTCTAGATCTGTGTCACGCGATGAACGTTTCTATCGTCCGCCATCTTGCTGGTCGTTAAGTCGAGCGATGGCAACGGCTGCCCTTTCTTCAGCATTGGGAAAGGGTTAATTGATAGCTGTTGGCGCGGGTCCAACTGACCCTCGTCCCTCTGCACTCTAGTTCTAACTAAAATCTGGAATTCTACCATACAGAAATAAATAAATAAGTGAACAAACAAACAAAAAAATAAATCCTAACGACAGTCATTCACTCAAACGGAACTCTCGTCCTCATCGGGACCTTTGGACGAGGATGACGAGGACGGCTCTGTGGTCGTCGTCGTCGTCTTCTTCATCTCCCTTTTGTGCAGGTGCGAGACGACGGCGAGGATCCCGTTCCAGTTCTCTTCCGCCGTCGGGATTATCTCGGTTCTCGGGAGCAGGAATCCGAACCTGCCGCGGTCCCGCAGCTCGATGGAGAAGCTGTACTTGCAGCCCACCACGTCGTACACCCAGTCGGAAGCGCTGCCACTCGTCGCGTCTGAAAAAAAAATAGAATATATTAATTTTAAAAATGTATCGTTCGTAACTATGGAATAGGTTCGTAGTCTGGACTAGAGATGAGTTCGGGCTCATTTTTGAAGCCCGGGCCCGCCCGAGCCCGAGGACTTCTAATCCGAGCCCGCCCGAGCCCGATATTTCAGCTATGATAAAGAAAATCCAATTACTTCATTGATAGAATACAATGAATTTTGTCGTTTGTGCAACTTAAAGACAAATATAGTTGCAAACTCTCTATTCACTTTCTAATTCTTTATATCCATGTTTATCAAATAATGTCGGATCTCATGACTAACTAATCAATATAAGCCGCCGTTCTGAAATATCCAAAGAGCTTAACGCACCTTCTAGGCGCCAGTGCCGCTATTTTTTTTTTATAAGTACAGTCAATTCCGGTTATAGTGAACCCGGATACAGTGAACCAAAGGCTACAGTGAACACAAACCATTAGTACCAATTCACATACAGTATCTCTATCCATCATGAAGACACTTGGGTTTTAGTGAATTTCGGATACAGTGAACGAAATTGGATGGTCCCCAGAGGTTCACTATAACCGGAGTTGACTGTACTTTTATTTTCCTCGTGAATCACTTTTTAAAATACGTTTCAAGGAGTATGTTCAATAAAGGAGAAACTTTTCACGAGCCCGAGCCCGAACGCAATTGTGAATGACAGAGCCCGAACCCGGTTCGGGCCCGGGCTGGGAATCGGGCTGAGCCCGTCTCATCTCTAGTCTGGACGCTGTTATGATTACAGAAATCGATGTTTTGGCGAACTCATATAGCAATACTGCGATGAATCGATATGTTTTCAAATTTAATCTTAAGAGCATCTCTATTTCTTTTCAATTTTTTAGCACAATTATACTGCTGGTTATGTAATTCTATTCGTGATGACTACAGAGTATTAAAATAGAAATTTAAAAGGAAATATACTCAATAGCCTACTTTTACAAGTTTTTTTATCTATAGATAGGGGATTACCTACTTTCAGTGACGCAACTTAAGGGCATTAATTTTTCAAATTTGATTTCAAAAACATGGCTCTGTAACTTTTTTCCGTTTTTCTCATTATTATATATAGCTCCATATTACAATAATTATATTTATGAATAATAACAGTATTGGAAGAAACAATAAGTGGAAAATATTCATATTACCCCGGCTACGTATCTGATTATGTCCAAAATCAAATTTGTGTCCTAGGGGAGGCCCCAAAGTGTAAGAGGCTCCAACAGCCAGCCATTAAGCCTATTTCGTGAAATTTGGGTGTTTTGTAACATTTTTAAAGTTTATTACTATATAAAAATTATTAACTATTGTTTGTTGACTCTGTTTATTTATGTAAATTATAATATGGTGTATTATGTGACATCTAGAAGAGAGAGGTGAGACCAAAACAGCGTACTTGTGGGTGGGGGGGCTGTTTAAGGCTACGTAACTGACCGACAGTAATGTATCTATCTGTCTTGTCTGTCGTTTTCATGGATTATGAAGCCTTAGGTACTTCGGCTTGTATCAACCAACCACAAATCCAGATTAGATCGATAGCGGAAGTACCTGCCAAGGATGTTAATTTCCACCACAAACTCCCGAAGAGTCAATTTCTGTCTCATTCGGGAGCCGATAGACGGCAGCACTACCGAAAATAAGGGGGGATTCTTAATTCTGAAACTAAGGGACCAAGCAGAAGGTCCCAAGGCTTACTTTTGCCATCTCCACAGGTATTGTTTTTTATCGGAATTTAGAGGACAATGAGACCACGACACATTTAACGTGCCCCAGTGAGGGGCCATCGTGATTCTACCGGGCCTGCTTGTGCACTCCGATGAATCATCCAAAGAGGCCTACGGATGCTCACTTATTGGTTCAAGCACTTGGATACGTCATCTAACGGCCGAATCCAACCAATGAGGAAATGACCGTAGGCCTCTTTCGGAGTACACAAGCAGGCCCGGTAGAATTACGATGGGCCCCGACCAGTCGCCATTAGCCAACAAGGCGATCTTTGGTTGGCTCCAGGATTGTCAGTAATGTATCGCGGACCAGTGGCTGAGGAATAATGCTCTAGACACCATTCAGCGCACTTGGGCAACACCTCCTGGCGTAGCCAAGGGGGGGAGGGGTTAGGGGGGTCATAATACCCCCTATGAGGAATTTTTTACCATGCAAAATGTATATTCTTCACTTCCTTATCACACATGTATACATATATGTGAGCTGCAGAGTCGTAACCCCCCCCCTTGAAAAATATTCTTTGTTACGCCTCTGCCTCCTGGATATAAAATGCCTGAGAACGGAAACTTTTACGTAATCACTAGGTCCACTAAAATGATGTCATCACACATTTATTTTCACAAACTAAAACTATTCAAAGTTTGTGGGGATTTGACTCCCTGATAAAACATTTTAATGATTTAAGATAGAAAACTTAATTTTACGACAAATGGGAAAATTTAACTGCCACTAATTATGTAATATGATATGGAAATAGATCTTAATAAATTATTTTTTATCAGAAAGGTATTTAAATTTTTATCTTTGATTTAAGATATTTTTCGTATTTGTAGCATCCACCAGAAATTTTAAATGGTTTTACTTTGTGGAAGTAAAACTGTGAGGACGTCATCTTAGAAGACCTAGTTATGACGTAAAAGCTTCTGTTCTCAGGCCTTCTATATCTAGGAGGTGTTGACTAGGGCAATCTTGATTCAAGTCTTCAGAGCACGTGCGCACTGCCGGCAGATATTCAAATATAAAATCAAGTGATCGATTTTCCGACGAACGATACTTCTTCGGTGTTATTGAAATGCAAAATTCGTGTTGACAATGTTGCAATAAAATCGATATTTCAGGATTTACTGGTTTATAGTTCGGTCCAAAATCGTGAACTGCTAGCATGGACTTGGCTGCGAGTCAGCATAAAACAACTGGGGAAGCATACGCAGAGTTAGACCACCACTGAGATTACTGGGCAAGTCTTTTAAGCATTGATTCCCAAACTTACACAGGGTTTCTGCTGAAGGCCCGTATCTGTAGGACATGCCGTGCGTAGACTCAACCGCATCCACTGCTATTCTTAAAATGTCCATCTAGAAAAGAGAAAAAAAAAGAGTTAAGAAAATGTGACGAATTTTCCGGCTTTTAAACCTGTTCCAAAAGAAAAAAAAAAACTACAGTACACATAGATACAGTGAAAACATAGATACAGTAGCGTATATAGGTTTACATTTCGGGGGGATGGACGATCCGGTATTTTAAACATCATAGTAGTTACTAGAGTTAATATGAGTGTTTTAAAATAGCTGTTTTTTAATAATTGTTTTACATTTTTGGAGGAAGCCCGATCCCCCACAACCCTCCCTTTAAATACGCCCCTGCATACATAATTATTTTAGACACCTATAAACATCCCTGAAACAGTATTAAAATATTCCTCAACTATACATACTATTTCTATTTCCTCCATAAAGTAATGAATCAATGAATTTTGGCGTTTCTGACTGTTTGCGAACTTGCACATTGAATGCGATAAAGCACTTTACAATGTTTCATACAGAATGAAAACACTGTAGCAGACGGTTTCTTTTTCTTTTCAGTAAATTTGAACTCTTTTATGGTCGCAGACGATAATGTGTGGCAACAATTTCAATTTATCTGTGGTAGAATAAATTCTGAAAGAAAGGAAAATGGAGTTGACAGGAGAGCATTATCACGCTATGAATTTATGTTATTTTAAAGTCGCGTTAAATCACCGAAAATTCCTTCAATGCCTACAATTAGTATTTGGAAACGAAGCTGTATATCTCGTGCTACTGTATTCAGATGGTGCGCAGGATTTTAGAGAAGTCAAAGCTCTCTTCTGGATGAAGAGCACACAGGAAGAATCTTGTCAGCTGTAGTCTCATAAAATGTGCTGGCCATACGGTAAATGTTAATCGATGATAATCGCTGCACTTACTAAATAGAACAGAAGGAACTTAACATTGGATTGAATTATTCGTGAAGAACTGCATAGGAAAAAAATAGTTTGTCGTTGCGTCTCCCATAATTTAACAGAACACCAAAAAGCGGGAAGTGCCAGAATCTGTAAAAATACACTAAAACATCTTAACGATGGTGGAAACCGTCTTATTTCTGAAACTGTAGCTGGTGATAAAACGTGCGTAACCGTTTTTTTGACGTTCCAACACGTCAAGAAAGTAAAAGTATGGGTATTTGAAGATGACCCCAAACCAACCATAGTGAAAAGTCAAAGAACCATCAAAAAAGTAATGTCTGCCGTTTTCTTCAGTAGTACAGGATTGGTCAAAGCCATTAATCTGGAAGGACAGAATCAAGTTTATGTAATTTGTACATCACCAAATACCTTCCAGAAATTCTTCAAGGAGTTAATGTAAGGGACTCATACTTCTTCATCACAATGCATCATCTCATACGGCAAGACTAATCAGAGGAATTTCTTAAACAAAAACACATCAAACTGATAGAATATTAACTTTATTCTCCCTATCTTGCTAGTGACTTTTCTCTATTTTTTAAATCTAAAGAAAAGTTTATGTGGTCACCCCGTTTTCTCTCCGAAGATGAGATTGATGAAACTGTAGAAGCAAATTTTGCATAGGTTCCAAAAGAAGGATGGCTTGGGGATTTTAAACATTGGAAAATTCGCCTACAAAAGTGTATTGATGTTGGAGAGGATTACTTTGAACGCTCCTAAAATTTGGTAAGTTTAAGTTATACCATTTAGCCGTATTTCAAAAAAATTTCAGAGTGACCCTCAGTAAAAAGCAAACTCCAAAGAATTATTTTACTCAGTTTATTGTTAAGCCCGATAAAAAATAACAGACACATTTTTTTAACACCTAAAGTTTTATTGGATTTAATATTGATGCGAAAATTAACTTCAATTTGAGTATATTAATAGAAAAACTAAACACGATAGCAATTGTGACTCACTCAATATGTACAACTGCTCATTTCTGTCATAGCAAAGGAGCGGAGCGCTTTACTGAACTTTCAAGTAACATTTTACTGGTTGAACAAAAGTTATGTTCAAATGGCCAAATTTAAAATTACGTAAAATTCTTTCGCCTATTATTTTTCTACATTTTTCTCATTTCGGCGCCCCGCTCAAAATAGCACGTGTGCGACCGCCCACGTCACACGCGCCTTAGGCCGGTCCTGAAAATTATGCTCCCAGATGTCACTAAAACACGTAGTTAAAAGTTCGAATATCATGTATAACGTAGTGCTCCCATTCTGAACTGAAAATAGTTTATGTAATAGAGTGTAACATATGACAAGGAGTATGATGAACTGCGACGTTTTCTGACAGAGGAGAGAGGGAGTCAGAAATATTGAAAAAAAAAATCTGACATCATTTATAGACAACCAGGCCCTGGTTATCGCACGGGCACTTGGTGCCTGTGTCCTGGGCGCAAATTCGGAAATAGGCCAAAAAGTTGAGTTTAGAGCTAGCTATATGTAGGAGCTCAAAAAGGGCACCTTTTGTATATTTAAAAGCACAAAATTTGAAAAGTACCCTGGGGACAAAAATGCCCGACACAGTCCGACTAAGTCAAAATGGGGCAGGGGCAAACATTTGTCATGAGGGGGGGGTTCCATACATACCCATTCAATTTACAAAAATGAGAAAGCCTTAAATTACAGGCTTGCTTAAGATCGAGGCTTTTTACTCTTTTAGGCGCTTGGAACTTCTTTGCAGTTGGAAAAATGTGAAAGTTTGGTACCACCCGAACTGGTCATATTGACCAAACATTCATGATTTTACTCAAAATTTCTTATTAAAACTTTTTTTCAACATAGTTTAATAACTTTTCGCAGAGAATTGAAGCTTAAGCAGAGACAGAGAGCAAAACTTTTCTAGAAACAGTTCATATCGATATACAATAGCTATACAACAGATATATCGATGATACAATATAGAAAATACAATAGAAACATTTCTTGATTTGGGTAGAGAGGGAGAGTTTGACTTGGGACCCTGTGCAGTTGCCCCACATGCCCCTGCTTTAGTCAGGCTCTGTGCCCAAACAGCCTTAAATAACACTTTCAGTAAATTGAATTGTCCTAATCTGGCACCCAAGCTATGACTCAAATAACAGAGATCGAAAAATACGTAAATCACGTAATAGAACAGTCGAAATATAAACATTCCCGAACTGTTTCTTTTTTTTTCCTTACTCATTCTCTTTTCCAAACTCGGGAGAGAGGTGACGTCAAAAAAGATCACTTCATAACGCCGTTAATATCCTCGGAGTAAATAGCCTATTGTTCGTGACCTCTGCACATACATTTTAGCGTCAAGTTACGTTTTCGCTTACAACTCGCTCTAAACAGGCTAAGCGAATCTCTTACAAATGCAGCAGAAGTTAAAAAGCTTCAGCAGCGAAAGTTACAAATGATGCAGAAGATAGTTCTATTTTTTTAAGACGGCCATTCGTCTCCGCCTTAACGCATTATATAATCTTGTGTAAGTTCTAAAGAAAGAATTGTTAATGTGGTTTCTAATAGGACAATAAAGTTCATAATAGTAATAATAATAATAATAGATAATATTATTTCTGTTATTATTACTGTACTGGCACAAATATAACGCCTTCCCGAAATTGATCATCGATTTAATTAGAAAAGTCCTATATTTAGGCCTCGAATTTAGCGCATTTTTAGCGAATTATCCACCTAAAATAAATAACTTTATTTCCAAATTTTGTTCTATGCCGAAATCAAATTTTATGCTCTTCTGGAAAATTTTCGCATTCAAACAATTTCGTTTTGTGGGAGCAGCCCCTCTTACATCAATGGTTGATGCAGAAGGGGGGGAAATTAAACTGTGCAGTCTTGAAAAACTATTTTAAACGAATTAGAATCGCAATTTTCTCTGAAGTCTGATAAACATGACTTCAGCATGACGTAATTGTCACCTGCCGCTCGTACTTTTGTCATGCAAATGATAAACTTTTTTTACTCTCGGAAATAAAATACTGCTGAAAATAGCAAAAAATCGCTTAAGAATTGGGGGAAAGTGGGGATTTTCAGATTTTTATATTAGCACAGGTTGTTTTCTGTATTTCTATACATAATTATGAAAAATTTGAAGTGGGATCGAACAAACGGCGTAGATTTCACTGCGCTTAACTTTTTAATCTTTTTGGAGTAATGGTGGCAAAAGTTTTATCTTGGAGTGGTCCCTCAGAATTGTTAGAGAATCAGTGAATTAGTAAGTCAAAGAGTCCGGGATCAGGGTAACTATATAGTAGGATTATCAATCGCGTGCTATTAATTTCAGACGCGGATTTTTGTCTACTCGAGTTGCCTACGGTGAATCACTTTTCAAACAGGTTCGACAGATAGCGGCGAGGTACTGGTAAGCCAAAAATTGGCCATTCCTGGCGGTTTGGCACCAAAAAAAAGGTCCCCAAAACTGAACCGAGCATGGCGATATCCTCCATATTTGCCAAGAAGTTGGCAAAGTTTACTCTTTATTAAATAAGAATATTAATTAAAGGTAAAGGTGTCTATAATGATCTAAATAGAGGTGAATATATTTGGAATATTCCTTCGAAGATTGTAAAACAGTTTTAGTAGGCAATTTTATTTTAATATAGCTTTAATTTTGAAGAACTATTTTATGGAAATTGCCGCCGTTTAGAGGCGCTAAACAGAATTATCCCAATTTATGGAGGCTCTTAATATCTGTACCAGCATTGCCTCCTATGAAGGGACGTACCAAATGAGACCCAAGCCCATGACGGAAATCGAACCCGGATCCGTGGTAAGGTTGGATTGTTTTTTAGCCACTACACAGCCCAGGTGGCCTTATGTAAAAAAGAATTACATTGAGAAGATTTTAAAAAGACAACAAGAAGATTGGTATTTAATTTTTTTCCTCGGGCTCCACGTGATTCGATTTTTGAGTTCGTATTAATTTAACCTTTTAACGCATGGTGTCCTCGCCGTGAGGACACAAAACTTTTTGACTGTTTTGATTCACAAAAAATAAATTTGATTTCAATAAAATATCAAGGAGGACATCTAGATAGACTGGACAATGCCGAAAAAGTGCAGCCGTTGCCATCGCGCGATTTAACTACCAGCAACAGGGCGGTCGATCGAATCTAAGATTTTTCCCCACAGCCAGCTGTGTCAAGAACGTGACACGCGATGGGCGATTCGATCGACCGCCCTGTTGCTGGTAGTTAAATCGTGCGATGGCAACGGCCTCGCATTTTCGGCATGAGGTTAATTAAAAAGAGAGAGAGAGACACACTATGGAACACATACGTGGTCCTGGAAGTGCGGCGCTTTCATCGTCGTGTAGCCATGAGGGGTCATCCACAGCTGCGAGAAGGAGTGGAGTGTGAAGTAGGCCCGCAGGCGATCCTGGATGGACATCACCCCGTCCCTTATGGCCGAACTCTCGGCCTCAGAGAACGGGTGGTCTCCCTTGAAGATGGACGAACAGGGCGTGGAACTGGTGCTAGGACCTACAGAGAGTGAGATAAATGAGAATCCATTCTATGTATATACAGCATAGGCGCACCCACGGAGGGGGCTATGGGGGCTGAAGCCCCCCCTAAAGGTGGGAAATTAGAAGTATGGAAAATTGTCACTAATGAGTTAAATGTTTTCTTTTTAAAAATTGTCTTCAAATTATTTCTAAAATACCTTTTACCAAAAAAAGATGATAGTTCTTAAGTAAAAACTTACAGTTAGAACATGAAACAGGGTTAAACATGGTTACAACATCACTGAAAAGATCATATAATTATTTGATTCTAAATAGAGTTACATTGCTCGTTGGGTTGTGTTCTACGGGCAAGTCGACTGGGACAGAATATTTTGACGTTATAAGAGAGTTATAACTAAAATTGAGGTCACTATAACCGAGTTCAGCAGTATTCGTAGCCCAGCCCCCCCTAAACTGAAATCCTGGGTGCGCCACTGATATACAGAAATGCACAAGAAAGAGGGGAAATTTAGAGTAGCTTCAAGATATGTTAGTTTTTTACAAGAGGTTGTATTCGTATTAAAATTCGAAATTTGTTATTTTATACGGTCCCTCGTTCCTTATCACTAATGCCTAATAAAGTGTTGCTCTACGTCTAAGACGGTAAATAAAAGAAATCCCAGGTCTGTAAGGCGAACGCTTATCGAGAAATTTAATGTTGAAAAGGACGACTTGCGCCACTTTACCTGCTGTGTTACACAATTTTCAGGCGGAAAATTCTTTAATTTAAAGAACCAACTATGAGTAGATACACTTTAAATAATAATCCCTTGGCTGGGCAATAATAAAGGGCAATAGGGCATTTTTTTCGCATAGTTTTATTTAAAATTTTATCGGATAATTTAAAATTTTAGCTACTAAATCAAACTATTTGATCTATCTGCAAAAAATGTTTTTGAGGGGGAAATTGTTTGATAAATTTATGAAATAATTGAAAAGAAATATAAATCGTGTTAAACTCATCGATTGTGAATTATATACCAAAGCAACAATATTTTTACGCCAAATTTGGCGATGTATTGTACATACACCCTTAAATCTGGCAAGATTTTAGTCTAGCGATTAAGACAGAGCAAGACGAGGACTATGGGCCTAAGGAGAGATGCTTTGAGAGGAGAACCTTTTTAGGGCTGTCTAATGCGTATTCACATTACATCTGGAGAAAACGGCTCAAAACTCCAGACAGTTAAATCGGCAGCGGCGGAGCAGGCCAGAACCCAGGACTGGCACATTTCAACAAGAGATAATAAAGTAATTAAAAAACTGTAAAAAACACACATAAGAAGTAAAAGGAATATCCTCTATCCTCTTTCCTTTTACTTCTTATGTGTGTTTTTTACAAAGTTTTTTAATTACTTTATCGTTTAACACCAGTATTTTGAGTGTTTTTTCAACAAGAGATAATGTTTAGAGGAAAAAAAAAAAAGCTGTATATCACTATAAATTTAATTCTGCGAAACTTTGCATAAGAGCATATTTCCATTTTTAACAGAAGAGTAAATTCTCATAAACGTATACTTATTGTATCGTGCTTGAAATGGATGGCTATCTCTCAACTGCCATAGATTGTCATGCTTTGGGATTCCTTTTAGAGCTCCAGTAGAAGAATTATAAATTTTACAAACACTTAAAGACACTATTTTCAATGGAGAGCATTATTTTGTGATCTTTAACAACATATATCCATTTTCTTTTGTAGGAAATAGCCGAATAACTCGAAAATACTCTTTAAAGAATGATTACCCATAGAGCTCAATGTATTGGAATTCTTTTAGGGTGCTCCTGTAAAAGACCTGCAAATGCTATGCATAAACCTTTTTCAATTAGGATACATGGTACAGTACGTAAGAACAACATAGATAAATTTCGTAGTAATCGATGCATATTTCTGGCAATTAGAGCACGGACAGATGGAAGGACAGACGGATAGACAAGATAGGCAAACCGAAAACAAAAAACACTTTTCAACCTGTCATATAACACGGTCAGTCAAAAAGTTCCCGGAAAACACCCACCACTATTTTGTTACTCACGGTATTCATAACAGGCAGTGTGATGGAAGTGTAGCTGAAGGTGCTCGTAGGAGTGTGTGGCGATCAGTTGTGGCGCGATGTCGAAGTTCCAGCAAAGGGCGAACATGAATTTCATGTGCAGAATGCGGACAGTGAAGGTATAGTGACTTTGTACCAGCTGCACAAGCTGTTAACCCTCTGAGGTGCAACCCTTCCCCAATGCTGAAAAAAGGGCAGTCGTTGCCATCGCTCGACTTAACTACCAGCAAGATGGCAGACGATCGAAACGTTCATCGCGTGACACAGATCTAGACACCCTTTTTTTGACGACAGCTGGCTGTGCCGCACAGCAGCCGCGTGCCACAGATCTAGAGACCCTTTACTGTCGTCAAAAGAGGGTCTCTAGATCTGTGGCACTCGATGAACGTTTCGATCGTCCGCCAACTTGCTGGTAGTTAAGTCGAGCGATGGCAATGGCTGCCCTTTTTCCAGCATTGGGCAATCTATGCAGCTGTTCTCGCATTCTTCCATTTTTCAGCGGATGTCAGTGCTGTTAAAAGAATCGTGACCATTTCTTTACGGTAAATGACGTGCTAAAAAGTAAAGGATTTTCGTGGAGCTATGCCACCCGCAACTATTTCTATAGAAATCCAATCTATTCGATCGACAGCTTTCTGATGCAGCTGGCTGTGCGGCACAGCCAGCTGTCGTCAGAAAAAGGGTCTCTCGATCTGTGGCACGCGATGAACGTTTCGATCGTCCGCCATCTTTCTGGTAGTTAAATCGAGCGATGGCAACGGCTGCCCTTTTTTCAGCATTGGGCAATCTATCCAGCTGTTCTCGCATTGTTCCATTTTTCAGTAGATGCCAGTGCTGTTAAAAAGAATCGTGACACTTTTTTTTACGGGAAATGACGCGCTAAAAAGTAGAGGATTTTCGTGGAGCTATGTCACCCGCAGCTATTTCTATAGAAATCCAATCTATTCTTCGTGACTGGCAACAGTCAAAACGTCAGAGTTTGGTGTTCCCAGAGCGGGAACACTGCGCGTTAAAGGGTTATGGCGCCCACTTTGAAGGCGCTTAAGTACCTGAGTGTGTACATTGCGATAATAAGAGTTACGCCACGAATCCGGGAACATTTTGACTGTCCGCGTATATCTCGTGCGCTGCTTTTGGACTTAGTCGACAGAGGATGAACATCGCTGAATATTCGACCGAAAGAAATCTTCACCTGCCTCCGAAATAGATGTCGAAGTTCCTGTTGGGGTCCGTCCCCCGGCAAATCAATACTCCAGGAAAACTGGGCACCACGGCCCGGTTCTTTCTCCACAGACGATTCTGCAAAAGAAGAAGAAAAAAAATCGAGATAGAGCATCCAATTTTTCTTTTCAGTGGCAAGCATGATTTTTTTTTTTTTTTTAAATCGCACCCATTTTGTTCTTGTTAACCAATCACTGGGGTAACAGGTTGGTTCTGATTCTTTTGTTTTTGTTGTGGAAGTGTTTAAAAAAATGAATTCTTACTTTGGATGCTAAAAAAACGAGAAACCGCTAATTGTGAAATATTTTACATAAGTTAGAACAGGCATGGGCAACCTTTGCAAAATTGCGGGGCCAAACTTCACAATGTTAGCGAAGTCCTGGGCCCGATAATTGAGATTTATGTGGGATTTTTAATGGTTTATATCAGTTTTATACAGGATTTTGATATTTTTATACAGGATTTTGCCCACGGGACAATGTTTGCCCATATGTGAGTTAGAAGTTTTGATTGGCAAATAACCTCATTACAACTTTTGCTCGTTAGTTATTTACTTGCTTAATATTTTAAGAGACATTATTTCGAACATGCTATATTTTCACGAACGGCGAACAAGGTTGTATGTGCATTCAGCATTAACAATCTTGCGTTAGCCTCGAATTTACTCGACAGAGTTTAACACAAAAGGTAATGGCTACTAAGCGGGGAAAAGAAAAAACATTCTTTTTCTGTTTAAAAAGAACTTTTTACTGCTATATTTTAAAGAAAATTATTATTTAAAACATTCATATTGTTTGTCTGTTTGTGCAGAGGCAGTGGCTGCAGCATCTCGTAGACGGCATCACCTCGAATATTCATACTTTAAAACCTTCAAACAGTATTATTCTAACATTTTATTCTAGAGTTGCCATTCGCAGTCTATTTAAAGTTGTAGAAAAAAAGATTAGATATGGTTCGTAGAGATTACAAAAATATTCCTTTAAAATTTATAGTGCTCTATTTGAAAATAAATGTTAAGAAACCTTCTACTATCTATGTTACATTCAACCACCTGTGCATGGATCAATATTTAAGGATATCTCCATAGTGAAGGAAACGGTCTCGAAAATCCGACACCAGAGGACGCTGACTAACACAGATGGCTAATGCAAGTGCGCATTGCGCATGTGCGGCTGTATTATACGATTTGCGAATGTAAAAAGCAATTTCCTGGCAGCAAAATAATTCCTCTTTCTGTCAATGAAAATGCATTTCATTAACCACTTAAATAATTCACATTCACTTCATATTCTACTTTTAACATTACTACGGTTTCCATAGTAACGGAATCCATTCTGGGCATTTAAGTTCAACAATGGAATGAAATTGAACTCATTTCTACAGTTCTTGGAAAATAATAAGATACAAGTAGAAAGAAAATAGAACAATAATTTATGCATACTTAAAAATACTCTGAATTTTCATGCGGTTCAACTATTTTTTTTTTTTTTTTTTAATTTCCTCCGCATGTTTGACGTCATTTTTACGAAGGTCATTATTTGATGTACACCCCGACAACCATCCGAAGCCGGACATGCGCACATGCATCGGGGCCTTCGCAATTAGTAACGGGCCTGCGCGTGTATTTTGAAGAGCCATCCAAAGAGGCCTACGGATGCTCGAGTCTTCACATATACATCAGGCATTTCTTAAGCTTCCCAGTGCTTTCAAACGTTATTTAATGTAGTTTTAAGTAGTAATTGTGTTACTAATTCAAGTACGAACTCATGATTAATTTGTTTGCTATGATAAATATTGACATTAAGAAAATAGATGCATATAATTTGAAGTAAAAACAAAGTATCGCTTACTCTCACGATTCACGATTGCTTATTTTAGTTTCACAAGTGGATATTTAATATACTTTAAAATAACTAAATACACAAATGAGAAAGACATTTTTATAATGAATATTTCATGAACGTAGTCGTATTTCCTACTTTATTTTAAACAATTCAGCATTAATCTTTAGCAAATGATGTATTAAAGCGCATTTCAGTGTTTTCGGGATATCCTGTATATTGGAGAAAATTAATAAAATACGCTCTATAGCGCGATCCCTGAATTCATTATTCTTTAATAAAGATATTCTTTTGTCGCTTTCTCAATCGAACTTTGGAATTGAGCAAGCATAATGAACGCTTGTACAAAATATTAACTACGTTTGAAGTTTCTGTATAAACGGGCAATAATCAATAATTTATAATTTACTGTATTTCTGCACTGTACCAGATGTAAGTCTTAATCACATAATCAAGGCATATATAACTGATACATAACATTTTCAACTGGCAAAATTAAATTGTCTAAATAGTATCACAACGACATGCTTATTTACAAGAATAAAAACTACTCAAGTAATACGATTTCTGATTAAAATAATTTATTTATAAATAACACATGAGCAATTATTCACTAAACATGATTTACATACATATTTTTAGAATTTCTAAATACATTATAAGCGTTCACTTACCTTTACACTCAGAGCAAAATGTTCGAATTTTAAGATAAATTTTCATGAAAGAAAATAGCGCAAGATTCACAAAACGATTACCTACATCTAAAGTTCTTTAGTACGACAAAAGTATAAAAAAATTGTTTTTAAATAATAAAATAATATAACATTTATAATACTTAGAATAATAAAATAGAATACTGTGACTAGGAAAAACAGGCCTCAATGATAAACTCATTTTTAGCGATGGCAACTCATAAGCGGGCCCGTTGCTTAGCGATGGCCCCGCATGCATAAGCTCGCTGCGTTAATCAGAGCCCTCTGGTGTCGTATTTTTTGAGAGCTTTAGCCGCGTTGATGGTTGATGATTTCTATCCTTAAGCATTGATCCATGCACCTGCGTATGAAAAGCAAATATAGCGCCTATGCAAATAATTCTCGTCAGCCATTTCTTACCCAGTTCCACGTGTGGAGGTAGCCGTCAGGATTGACGATCGGCAGTATGTACCAGTCGTGCGAGTCGACCAGCTCGGTGACAGTCTTGTCCGTCCCGTAACCCGTCACCAGCCTGTCGATCATATACAGGGCAGAAGCAGGAGCCACCCATTCGCGGCTGTGGATCCCGGCGTCGATCCACACGGCCGGTCGCGTGTCGTTGCCACCAGAGCTTATCTGTTAAGGGAAAAAAATATATAGGAATAGTACAAATATAAGTAAAAGCCGCTATTCGAAAAACAAAACCTACTTCAGGACCTTTGAGCCCCAGCATAGACGTGTGAATAAAACGCTGATCGTGGTAGACTGTTGAAGTGTGGATGTTTCGAGCCTACCGCGCGGCTGTCGATCTGTTCGTCTGGCGTTTTGGGCGGTTTTCTCCAGATGCAGCGGGAATACATGTTAGAAACCCTTAAAAGTCTTCCGCCCAAGCCCCTCCCCCCTAGGCAGATACTCCTCGTCGTGTAGGTTTGCCATAACACAGTAATCAAGACCACTGAACTAGTGATGAATCCCGCAGATTTCAAGAGAACTGAAGGACCACTGATAAATGAAACATTTTATTTGATAAATGAGACATTTCTGATGAGGTCGAGCCGGCCCAAGACGAGTTTCGGGCCCGGGCTGAGGCTCGAGCTGAGCTAATCTCATATCTAATCTCTACATTTCCGACTCCCAATGACTTTTAACACAGTGAAAAGCATAACGGGATCCTTTATTTTTATGTTTCTATACGTAAAGAGGGGGGTGGCATCAATAAACAGAGTGCAGTCCACTCCCCCAGAACCTGGAGAACAGATCATCATACATTTACCCATTCCCTGTCTAGTTTCTATCATTAGGTCTATGGTGAATCCAAAAGCAAAAACAGGGCGATGTAACGATCGCCCCTCCCTGAAGCACTGTTGATCCTAATAGGGTTATCACACTAGCTTTAAATCCGAGCAACTTTCTTCTTCCAAGCAATTTCTAGCTTGAAATCCATGCAAGCTTTTCCGAGCAAAGTTGCACAACAACTTTTAGACCAATTTTCTCTGTCGTTACCTTGACGACCGACGGCGATCTCCAACTTTTTGCTTTGAGAACGAAAAGATCCGAGTACGCCGAAATTTCGGCCAATCAGAGTACTTCTTAATGCTACATCATCGAAGCTTGGCTCGAAGTATAAAAGTATGGCGGCGTGAAAGGGGAATGCGGAATTAGAAGTCGATTTTAATGACGAATCAATCATTATTTTGATAAATGCAACCAATTTCAGTATCACAATCAAGAACAAATGGCCGCTGATCCCATGTAAATGTGGTTATGATAGATGCTGAGTCACGATAAATTAAAACAGCAACCTACACACCAAATCAGCGATACCGTAACATGCGATGACTATTTGGAGTTGAAGAAAGTTTGTTTATTTTTACAACCCTTAAAGATAACTCCACCTTTAAAGTCTGTCAAAAAAGTTAGTCGGATTTTACGTTAGTATGGTAACCGCTTAAAGATGCCTCGATTTTTTAGGGCACTGAATTTTTGAGTTCTATAAGAGCATTTAAAGATCGAAGTCGAGAAGCCTGTTCATAGAAGGGGAAGTCTTTTCCCTACTAGCAATTTTGCTCTGGCCGTCATCGGCTGGCTGCGTGGCCGGTGGTAGCCCGAGCAAAATTGCTAGTAGGGTTCCGTTGCATCTTTCCAGCAGTGAGAGCGACCAGATAGAACCTACATTGAAGATCGAAAACGAATAGGGGAAAAAAAATGACCGATTTCTGATAAAAAAATATTCTCCATATTGATCGCTCCACCCCCTTCCAACTTGTTCTGAATCCCCCCATTACCTTGAGCCCGAACATAAATAAGCTAATTGCGTCTGGACTTCGAAAAATTCAGGCTTTATATTCACAAACTGTACTAAGTACCATAATGAGCAAAAAAATGTGTGCCTTTAATGAAGCTTAAAAAGGAAACTGCAAAATTTAGAAACTACGGAAACGGGATCTTTTGATAAACATATAATTTTGTGACTCCTTAACCGATCAATTCAACAATCCAACGAAAGCTGAAGTCATTTCTTAAATTCTTAAACTCTGAAAATAAAAACAGTTAAACACGAAACAAATAGAGCATTCTACTAACTGCGCTTTAAAAATGCTGGGACTTTTTACGCTATTGTCACCAATTTGAATGCGTGGTAATAGCTCTTTCAAATAATCCATAACTGCACATGTATGCTGCGCGGTTTCCCCCCAGCAGATCCAGCGACATCTGGTGCCTTCGGCCAAAACCGCGACGTTCTGAGAGCTATAGTCTAGCCCTTTCGCTCCCAAGCTTTGATTTGGAATGCTTGCTCAAAATCCCGGAAACGCCCGAGAAATGTTTTTGAATGCTTTCCCCCACGAAACACGTTTCTTTTGTACCTGTGTAGATATATCTCTGTCAAAACAGGAGTGCAAAGAATCCGTGGGCGTGCCTCTCCGAAGCATTTCAAAAGCACCCGTTCGTAAATGCAGCTTTTCACCCAAAGGGGAAAGGAGGTTACAATAGCAAACACGAGAAAAGGGTTTTTCACACTTGACACTCTTAAATGGATGTTGCAAAGCACGGGGGGGACGAAGCTTCGTCCTGGCGTAAGGCCGGATCTGGGAGCGTGCATCTAAAGCCGGTACGGGCGGATTGAGAGTGAAAGGGTTAATAAATTATCCATATGTTTCTGTCTGAATATGGACTCATTATCTGCTTTATGCGTAAGTTATGTGCAGATTGTATGCGAAATTAGTGTTGAAAAGAGCTTTAATAGTGGGTGAGTTCGACCTTTTCCCTTGTCTTACCTTTAGCAGAGAGATAACGTTCCCTTCATATGTGTCTCCCAGGTTGATTATCTTGGTTAGGTTACGATGCTTGCGATGCACCTCGTGCATGTAGGCCACAATCTAGAGGACAAAGACAAACAATGAAACTGTTTGCTGGTTTGGATTTTCTTTCACAATTTTTATAGGAAATAATGTGACACACACACATAAAGAAAGAATAGTGATAGTGTGAAAATTTATAAATTAATAGTTAGCTCTTTAAAAATTGGCTGGTGTCTTTATACCAGCCAATTTTTATACCTCTTTATACCCACACAATAGGTGGACTAGCTTTGCCTCCTGGGAAGGGACGGACGAAATGGCGCCCATGCCTGTGCCGGGAATCAAACCCGGAACCGCGGTGTTAGAGATTAGCCTTCTAACCACTGCACAAACCGAATGTCATATCCGAAAATTTTATTTATCAATACAGCTCTAAAATTATAGATCAATACCTACTTTTCCAAATAATAATGATTTTTAATTAATGCAGAAATGAGATTTTCAGACATTTTTTTTTTAGTAATTTAAAGTTTTCTATCTGTGCACAGCACCCTAGTCGCTAAACTCTATCACCATAAGAACACGGAAAGTGAAGCAGTACCGGCTTGGTCAGTGCTTGGGAGGGTGAACGCTTCTCTCAGCTGAACTGCTGTGAAGCCGCGTATACTGGAACGTAAGGGAACTGGTGCGCGTAAATGCAGCCATGACTCCATGTTCGAAGGATAATTCTGGGGGTACCAACCCAGGTACTAGGTCTCCCATTTGAAATCGGTTGAAAATTAGGAGACCAGTCATAGAAACGTTCGTCTACCTATTAGGTGCCACCATGATGAAATAGCTAACATCAGCGACCTTCGTAGCGGTCAATCCTACAGCAGACCGCTGACCCGGCCATTAAAAAGAAAAAAAAAATTTTTTTAATCTATCTTTTTATATGAATCTGAACTTTTTAAAGGGTGTGTATTTATTTTTCTATTTTTTCTTTAACTTTGAAATTTCCGATACAAATATGTTTTTTTCTCTTCTGTAGCAGAAGAGAATCCACATAGGCAGGGATCGATGCACAAAAATTTGGTCCGTTTTGTGGCCCCCTTCACAAAATTCCAAACGATTAAAACGGCCCCTTCACAAAAATACAATTGATTAAAACGGGCCTTCATTGGCATTTTACTCTACATTATAATTTGTTTTATCGATTATTTTAACAAAAAAAGTGACTTATATTAAAAATTGGTATGAAAATTCACAAAAACAAGTGTTGAAATTCACAAAATTAAGTATTGTAATTCACGAAAGTAAGGAATTTTCACAAAAACGGGACCCTGGAAAAGAATCCTGGATCGACCCCTGATAGGAAATTTTTGCTTCTCTACAAAATAAATAAATAAAGGGATTCTGCCCTCTATTATCTTGTGGGTCATTCTCACAAAATGTTACAATTTCCAATTTTAACAAGTATGAAGAAAATTTGTTTTCCTGGAACTTGCAATTATCTTATTGCTTTGAAAATTGAAAATTGAACAAAACTTGTAAAATTTGCACATTGTAATTGTCACAACTGGTTGTTCAGCTAAGAAGGTGAAAAAGATGTCAGATATTCGTTCTGTTACCAAGCATTAAATTTAAACAAGAAAGAAAAATTGAACTCGAAACAAACGTTTCAGTTTTACTCATGTTATTTGGCATGTAACAAATATCGTAAATGTTTTATAACATTTATATTAGCATAGCCGTTCAATAAATCAACTAATAAGTAAATATCCACTCTGTTACTAAACGGTGCATTTTATCAGGTTGTAACGAAAGTTTTCCGCCAGATTTGCTTGAGTCAGCTCACGCGGTACCCAGCTATTGACCTTATATGTCAAGTTTATGCGATGCTTAGCGCGACTAATATACATGGCACTAAAATCTAACTCTTTTAGCTAGCTCTCGAGTGGATGAATATTTTATCTTCTTCCACAGATTGTCGTAGGCGTGCCTCATCAGCATCATTAGGCCGGCCAGAGCGCTCTGCTTCTTTAATGTCCTAGTCCTCGTTTTTGAACTTTCGGTACCCAATCTTCACAGTGTCATATGATACAACAGTAGTACCTTAAGCTGTACACATGATTCGGTGTCATTCTGTAGCTGACTTTTTGCAACAGAACTGAGAGTAAAGGATGGTTCAATCTGGTAGCGTGATAGTTCCATTTCAGACACCTTATACTTAATCATAACGATATTGTTTTACAGATTTCACAACACAGTGCTCTAAAACAAGTCTTTTTCTTTCAAATAACAATAAGATCGTTTCGCAAAATATTGGCAAAGACACCAACGCGAACTGCTTGTGCAGGCAACACTTGCAGTGGCGGAAAACTTTCGTTACAACCTAATACTTTTATAAAGCTAAATAAATAAGAGCATTTTACAAATATGGTAAAGCAACGTTTATGCATTTCTCATTTATACGACTTTTATATGTGTTAACGACGTTAACCCGAAGTCAAGCTTCATTATTATCCACTTTAATGCAAAAATGCTTCAATTATAAGACGCACAATTTCTGTTATGCGTCGCTTTTCACTTCCCTAAACTTTGAAAATTTTCTGTCTAAGGCATTATTTCCCTGTTCAGGAAGAAACTTCTAGATAAAACGTTTAATAAAGGATGAAAGCAGGGATATACCTTTAACCACCTTTAAACACGCACTCGACGACGTGTAATTTATTTATTTACTTTTATTTCGGCCGATAGTGAGATTTTAACTCTTTACCCTCGCAGTGAGGACAAAAACTCTGACGTTTTAATTGTTTTCAGCCACGAAGAATCCATTTGATTTTTATAAAAATATTTGACGGTGACATAGTTACACGAGAATCCCCGTTAATTTTTACCACATAGCTTCCCATAAAAATTGTCGATTATTTCTAAAATTGTCAGGAATATTTTCAACAACACCGACATCTGCTGAAAACTGGAAGAATATGATGGAAATACATTGATACAGAAGAACAACTGGATAGACTGTCCAATATACTGAAAACAGGGCAGATATTGCCATCGCTCGATTTAACTACCAGCAAGATGGCGGTCTGTCGAATCGTTCATCGCGTGCCACAGATCTAGAGACCATTTTTAGCACAGCTGGCTGCCGACAGCCCATTGAACGATTGAACGGCCACATGAACGATTCGATAGACAGCCATCTTGCTGGTAGTTAAATCGAGTGATGGCAACGGCTGTCCTTTTTTCAGCATTGGGAAATGACTGCGCTTTAAAGGGTTAATATCTCAATAGCATCTATAAAAAATATAATTTATAAATTAATCATGTTCGATAACATAAAATGATTCTTGAATTTTCGAGACGTATTCCATGATCCTTAAAAAGTTATATAACCTTTCATGACTACAAACTAATTTCTTTTTTAAAAGAAGTGTAAATATTGAGCGAACATGTTTGTGACTGACCTCATCTAGTGGGTGGTAGACGTCGAAAGTAAACCCCACTGTCCTGCCGGATAGATGACCGTCGGGGTGGTTCTCTTCTCTCTCTCGATCAATCCACCTAAAATAGAAGCAAACCCACGTTAAAAAATCTGGAGTGACTCCACTCGACTTTCCGACTACCGACACTTACGATTAAGATCATTACCAAGCATTAAAATAAATTTTAATCGATGAATAATTCAAAATATATATACCAAATTTAAGCTCAATGGAATGTACCGTTTAAACGCTAGCGCACTTTCAAGAATTTCTCCCCATAGGCCATAATGTAAAAGAAATCTTTGTCATAGCCCTGTAGAAAAACTATAAGACCTATACACACCAAAATCAATACAGGTCTTGCGAGGGTGGTTTATAATATATATACCCAATTTGAGCTCAATCGCATGCCCCGTTCAGGAGCTATCGTGTTCACTCACATACACACAAACACACATACACACACACACACATACACACATACATACATACATCTCGTAAAAATAGCATAAATCAATTCATGGGATTATCGCAAAATTGCTTAATCGCTTCATAATCATCCCTGTATATACAGAATTGCCTGAAGTCAATATACAACAAATTTACATTTTCATTACATCGGACCCAGGGCAGGCGCTAGGGAGGTTCAGCCCCTACACCAAAAGACATTGATTACGGGTAACATTTAGCTTCGTTGTACATTTTGCTTAGATCAAATGAGCTTTTTTTTATAAAATAGCACCTCTCTCCAAACAAAAAAAAAGCATTGCACTGTTTTAGAATAATATTTTGCTTTATTCATAATTTTGTTTAGGCCAAATGAACTTTTTTTAAAGCCCTTCCCAAAAAATGCCTGTATAAATCGCTTCAGTCAGTTGACATATTACCGGAAAGACAAGCAAGCCACTTGCCCAGGGCTCACAAATTTTAGTGCCCCAAAAATCATAAATTCAATAATTTTACAGTAAAATAGTAATTTTATAATTTTACAATTTTATAATTTTATAATTTTACAGTAAAATAGCAAGAGAAAGAATAAGGTCTCAAAAGTTATATTATTTTCAATTTAAATTTGCACTTGTATAAATGAATTTAAATCTTTTAAGTAGCCTTTTTTTAATTGGCCTTGAATTTTTTTAAATTTATACTTTTAAAATTATTATTATTTAATTTCTTTTAATTTTATAATTATTTTTTTTAATTATAGGGCTTTTCAATTCGCTGAAATGCTCTATAGTTAATATATCATAATTGCCTGCCTGGAATATAATTAACGACTTTTTATAAACAGTATTTTTAAAGTTAGAAATCAGTAAAATTTTCTAATTAAATGTGTGAATGAGTTGTTATCTCAAAAAAGATATTGAACAAAATGACTGTTTACAAAAAGTCGTTAATTACATTCCGTTCATGTTGGCAACTGTGCATAGTATTTCGACATAAAGTTTCACTGATATTATCTGTTTCATTGACATCATAAATACATTCATATCCCGTTTTTAGCGAAGTCCGTTACAAGAGAAAATCTCACTATAGCGAAGACTTTAGTAATTCCCGAATAAAATTACAATATGGAGGTACAATATGGTAACGCGAAATGATTTCTCTTGTCTTTTGGACTTCTTTAAAATGTTATTGGACTGTATTTGTTTATTTCAGATTACTTAAAATAAATTTCATGTTTGGAAGGGGTAAGGAGATATTTAAAACTTTTCGGAATAAACCAATCGTAATTGTTTTTTTTTTTGTGGAAGGGGAGGTTATCGTGTGGGGCCCAGTTCTTTTCTTTTACCCAGGGGCCCACGGTTTCCTTGATCGGGCTCCGTCAGAAGTTCAAAGCTGAGACTTGCGTTTTTGTGCATATTTTTTTGCTTTAAAAGAGCTCTTCCGTCTGAAAAGCTTGTTGGCACAAGGACAGGGGCGTAGCAAGGGGGTGGAAGGTGGAGCAAGTTCCCCGGACCTTGAATGAGAAGGGGCTCCAATATAGAAATTGCAAATCAGACCTGTGAATGCGATGAATTTTTAGGTTTACTTTTGCTCGGTTTTGTAACCGTAACTTTTGTAACCGTCAGCACCAGGGGCGTAGCCAGAAATTTTTCATGGGGGGGGAGGGGGTTACGACTACTACAACTCACATATATGCATACATGTGTGTGATAAGGGAGTGAAGAATTTACATTTTGTATGGCAAAAAATTCCTCATGGGGGGTTATGACCCCCATAACCCCCCCCCCTTGGCTACGCCCCTGGTCAGCACTAATGCCGTCATGCCTAAACAGTAGAACGGAAGACCAAAAGGAAGCCGTCATAGACAGTGAGACATAACGAAGCAACCAAGTATATCAAGTTGACGTAAAACGTGAAGAAAATGCTGACAACTTATGTATGGACTTATAAAAATACTAACCGCCAAGACGGCCAGCTTTGCCGCCTGGACTCATGTCAATAAAAGCCATGTTTCTTTGTTTTAACAGTATTTGTCATTCAATTTATGTGCGTTAAGGTTGCTATACATTTTGGGTGTCACCCTAAAAACCGATGCTGAAACAGTCAATGGCTCAAATGTGCTTTAGCCCAATGCAGGGTGGCATTTTTTAGATGGGCGATAAATGCGCAAAGTATTGTCAACTCGATATTTTAAAGCTGCGAAAAAGTCCGAAAGATCTCGCATTTTCGTGTATCCATTATTGTTATTTTGTAATCTAGCTACTCCGTCACATATGCTATGTCATTGAACTGTTCATTTGGATGTTTTCGCATGCGTTATTGTTATTGCTCTCATGTTTACATCTGCCTGTTGCCGTTCGCAACGTGAAAATATCGCCGATTTTGGTACCGGATACGTTAGCGTATTATACAAGTAGATGATCATTGTCCTTATCAATTCATTATGAAGATCGATTTTTCATAACTTCATCGTCATGATCGCTCAATTGAGGATGGGGGGGGGGGGGAGCACTGTGCACATGTTGTGCCCCGGGCGACAAATCCCGTAGCTACGCCCCTGCACAAGGATGTTTCATCACAAAGTGTTCTTACAGCAAAAGGATCGATCACTTACGCCTGCAGGTTGTCCGTGATGGTGTAGAACTGGAGTCCCATGGTGCGCAGGGTGCCTTCCAGTGTCTCGGCCCTGGCCGGTGGCACGTGAATCGTGACATTCTGCATCACTCGGGTGGGCTCCATCCAGAAGTCGACCTACAGAAATGGCACAATTGCTTAAGTAACAAAAAACATACAAACAGAAACTAGTGTTTAAAAGATGAGATAAATAAAACTTTCTATAATAGCACACATAAAAAGGCAATAGATTTTAATACTATCATTTTAAATTTAATTATTTGATGGGTATAATATTCATTTTAGACTAAATTAAACCAAAGAAGAGCAAATCAACCCCGAAAATTCGCAACGTTATTATAATCAATGTTTTCCAAGATTCATAAATAAAAATTAAGTTGTAAGAAATGAGAAACTTAAGGGGAATTTCAACCTTTAAACCTTCAAAAAAATCGAAAAAAATACTATTGAATTTTTCAAAAATTTGAATTTTTCTAAGTCACATTCTTCAAACCCCATGAAAATATTTCTATTAGAATGCGAGTAATGCAAAAGGATGCAATGGAATGTAAACAGGGGATTTAAAACTTTAAACGGGCTTGCCTCAAAGCTGCACTTATGAAGCTTGCGCGCAAAACTGTAGAAAAACCTATGCAGGTATTATCTCGAAACTTGTTGGGTAAGTACGGGGTATTAATGTCTGTAACCTACACCTGTTTTTTCATGTTTTTGTACTTATTTATTATTTCGAAAAAACATTTTTATGTTATGAAAAGTAGATTCTTTTCTTACTGAACCGTGAGGGAAAAAATTTGTAAATTAAAAAAATTATTTAGGTGTGGGTTATTACCTGCTGTATAGTGCTTATAAAATTGTAAATATCAGGTTGTAACGAAAGTTTTCCGCCAGATTTGCTTGAGTCAGCTCACGGTACCCAGCTATTGACATTATATGTCAAGTTTATGCGATGCTTAGCGCGACTAATGGACATGGCATTAAAGTCTAACTCTTTTAGCTAGCTCTCGAGTGGATGAATATTTTATCTTATTCCACAGATTGTCGTAGGCGGACCTCATCAGCATCATTAGGCCGGCCAGAGCGCTCTGCTTCTTTAATGTCCTAGTCCTCGTTTTTGAACTTTCGGTACCAAATCTTCACAGTGTCATATGATACAACAGTAGTACCTTAAGCTGTACACATGATTCGGTGTCATTCTGTAGCTGAATTTTTGCAACAGAACTGAGAGTAAATGATGGTTCAATCTGTTAGCATAATAGTTCCATTTCAGACACCTTATACTTAATCATAACGATATTCTTTTACAGATTTCACAACACAGTGCTCTAAAACAAGTCTATTTCTTTCAAATAACAAAAATCGTTTCGCAAAATATTGGCAAAGACACCAACGCGAACTGCTCGTGCAGGCAATACTTGCAGTGGCGGAAAACTTTCGTTACAACCTAATATTTCTATTGTACATTAATATTTCGTTCTGTAAGTTTGCGCGCAGTAGCTCAGTATGAAATCTTGATAATGAAAGTACCTATAAATATTTATGTCATAACTAAATTTCTTACTTTCTGATGAATATGGTAGTGCATATATACATTTATCAACACTAAAAGAATTACATATAAAATTTTTATGCAGATTGTTCAATAAATGATGTAGCAAAGCTATGGAAATAGGTAAAAACGCAGCTCTTTTCAGTTACTCAAAGGTTGTAAATAAGTTTAAATAAGTTTACATTACCTCGGGATCCTCCATAAAGTTCCTTAGAGTCTCGACTTCAGATAGATTTCTAGGTACCATCCCCAGTAGCTTATGCCTGCAACACAAGAAATATAAAATCAACAACACATCGCTTTTTTTTTTCATTCTTTAGTCTGTAACTGTTAGGTGTACCGGGAGCTGGTGCGCGCAAAATCTGTTCGTGGCTCCAGTGTCCTCCATGTTTAAACGATATCTCTGGGGGTGCCGATCCAGGTGCTAGGTTTCTCAGCTGGAATGGGTTCGCAATTAGAAGACCCCGAGCTAAATCGACCTCCCTCTCACTGGGGCTCATTAGAATGGAAGCCGTCCCTACTTTGCTCATCGCCGTCCTACATGGAGGATCTGTCCTTGCTCCACGGTTACCATAGGGCCACAGCCCGATCAAGGCAACTGTGGGTCCTGGGCAGAAGAAAAAAATTGGCCCCCAGGCAATAACCTTCCCCTTAAAAAAAGAACAGATTATGATTGGTTTATACTGAAAGTTTTAAATATCTTACCCCTTCCAAACACAAATTGTGTTTGAAGTAATCTGAAATAAACGAATATACAGTCGACTCCCTTTAATCCGCACACCTATAATCTGCAAACGTCTCTAAACCGCAGTTAATTTTTTTATGTAAACAAACAAATCTATTTTTTTTAAATCGAATTTCAATGTGTTAGGCGATTCTCGAAGAATTAAAAATACGTTCAAGTTTGCATTTCGAAGAGTTAAAAATAAGTTTAAATTAATTTATACACAAATGTAAATTTGAATAATATTATTTTCATGGTTCATACTTTGTAATTAAAAAATCCTTTAACTTATAAATTTTTTTATCGTTTGTTATTTTATTGTAAAATTATAAAAGTGCAAGATGTAAGAATTTTGGATTCCTAAAATCTGTGGGCCCTGGGCAGTTGCCTCGTTTGCCTTGCCAGTAATATGGCACTGCATAGATCACGAGTAGCAGCAACACAGATAAGAAAATCTAAAGAATGTGCGTTTATATTTGTATTTATTTCAACAAACTGAACTCTTTGAGCATTTTCTGCTTTTTTCCAATTTACAATCGCAGGTAAAAAGTTTACACTTTTTAAATTTGCATACGGGGGGTTTAAAGTTTTATATTTCAGTGTTGCAGGTTTTTACTACTCTTTTACATATTAAAATATATGTTCCTGAAAGTTTCGGGTGGGGGGGGGGGGGGGTTTGAACCCACAAACAGTTGCTAGTTTGCGAGGTAGACACACTCTGAGTTCGAAACCGAGTCGGAAGAATGGAGCTTTAAAGGAAATTAAAAATAAATGGCGCTATCTGTCGTATAATTATTACTTTCCGAACATGTAAGGAAAGTATTGTAATCACGAAAAAATTCGACTTCGAAATTGTGGTGCATTTATACGTTTTGAGTCCTTCTGAATTCATTTATGCTATTTTTACGAGATGTATGTATGTATGTGCGTGTATGTGTGTGTGTGTCAGGGGCGTAGCCAAGGGGGGGGGTTAGGGGGGGTCATACCCCCCCATGAGAAATTTTTTGCCCTACAAAATGTATATTCTTCACTACATTATCACATACACGAATACATATATATGAGTTGTAGCAGTCGTAACCCCACCCCCATGAAAAATTTCTGGCTACGCCCCTGGTATGTGTGTGTATCTGAGTGAACACGAGAGCTCCTAAATGGGGCATTCGATTGAGCTCCAATTGGGCATATATGTTATAAACCACCGTTGCAAGACCGGTATTGATTTGGTGTGTATAGGACTTATAGTTATCTACAGGACTACGACCAAGATTTCTTTTACATTATGGCCTATGGGGGGAAATTATTGAAAGTACGCTAGCGCTTAAACGATGCACTCGATTGAGCTCAAATTGGGTATACATGTTATAAACCACCATCGTAAGACCGGTATTGATTTTGAAGTGTATAGGTCTTATAGTTTTTCTACAGGGCTACGACAAAGATTTCTTTTACATTATGGCCTATGGGAGAAATTCTTGAAAGTGCGCTAGCGTTTATTTAAATGATCTTAATCGTGAGTGTTCGGAAAGTCGAGTGGAGTTACTCCAGATTTTTTTTAAAGTACTATAATTGATAGATAATAATATCCATTATACTATTTATAAATAGAATACAGATTTTCATTTGCGGTGTGTTTTCACATACCTATAAAGCCAAGGCTGATCTGCAGCTTCTGCTAGAAGTCATACAATATAGCTTAGTGACACGCTGGCAAATATCAGTAAACCGTTTTTACGGCTTCAATTTTCAACATTAATGCGATGAAGATGTCTTTTGTTAATAAATCAGTGCCACTGAAAAACTTTGTATTTCACTTTTTTTTTCCCGTATCTCGAACTGTTTACAGGAATCAGCAGCACTTTTATCCAAGTGTTTAAAAAAATAACCAACATTTGTCAACTCTCACTGCAGTTAAAAATGGGATTCATTGGCCCAGTGGATTCAAGCGCGGTTCCCATCGGAACAAAAAGAGTGAAGCAGCGCTGTCCTTGGTCAGCGCTTGGGAGGGTGACAACCCGTTTCAGATGGACTGCTGTGAAATCGTATATGATAAAGGACCTAGTGCACGTAAAACCTGACGTGTCTCCAATATCCTCCATTCTGAACGTATAGTTCGGGGTGTGTGCAGTCCAGAAGTAGGTCTATCATCTGGAATCTGGAATGGATTCCAAATTAGATGACCCCGCTTCTCAGGGGCAACTAGAGGTCTGCGCCGCCGCTGGGAATTTTTCGGGGCGTCGACGCTGAGGTCAAGGCCGGCGCGCCGGCGAAGGAAGCTGTTTGTACACAGCGGCATACAATCGGCTTCAAAACTTTAAAAAAAAAAAACATGTAGCTAAACTTTCAACTGCTTATTTTTTCTGGATACCCCTTAACGCTAGTAACTTGTAAAGATTTGCAATTTAAATTTTTTGAGCCAATGGCGCAATTTGATTACTTTAACCCTTTGAGGCGCAACCCTTTCCCAATGCTGATAAAAGGGCAGCCGTTGCATCGCCGACTTAACTACCAGCAAGTGGCGGACGATCGAACTTCACGGTGCCACAGATCTAGAGACCTTTGGACGACAGTGCTGGCAGCACTCGCTGTCGTCCAAAAAGGGTCTCTAGATCTGTGGCACGCGATGAAGGTTTCGATCGTCCGCCATCTTGCTGGTAGTTAAGTCGAGCGATGGCAACGGCTGCCCTTTTTCCAGCATTGGACAATCTATCCAGCTGTTCTTCCATTTTTCAGCAGATGTCAGTGCTGTTAAAATTAATCGCGGCAATTTTTTTTTTTTTACGGGAAATGACGTGATAAAAAGTAAAGGATTCTCGTGGAGCTATGTCACCCGCAACTATTTTTATAGAAATCAAATCTATTCTTCATGACTGGCAACAGTCAAAACGTCAGAGTTTGATGTTCCCAGAGCGGGATCACTGCGCGTTAAAGGGTTAAGAACTGTTTAAACATTGCACTATACCTCAAAAAAGCATTATAGGTTTGGAATGGCTAATGAGAAGATTGTGAAAAAAAAAAAACGTTTAAAAGCAAATAATGTGTCAATTAATAATGTAAATTGATAACTAATATATTATGAATGATCCATTATAAACAACATAAACCTATTCGATTTTGATAAAATCTATTGCTTCAGTTTTGCAGTAGAAATATTTTAAAAGTGCACCACAGCGGCAAGCTCATACTCAAGAGCCCCACCAGTGCCGAGCGCATAGTCAGTCATAACCGGCCGAGTCATAACTGGCAGACGGAAGGAGCCTGGTTCAAAGCCAGGTCGCGTCCGCCGACCTGGCCATTCGTAGTTTTCCATGGTTTCCTCCGAACCTTAGCGTAGATATGAGTTAGGCAACCCACTAGAGATGAGTTTTTATTAAAGCACGAGCCTTAGGCCTTTTAATTCGAGCCGGCCCGAGCCCTAAATTTCAGGTATATCATGGATAGAATATTATAAATTTTGCCGTTAGCGCAAATTGAAGATAAATATAATCGAGCCTGCCCGAGTCCGTCTCATATGTACACTAGAGATGAGACGGGCTCAGCCCGAGCCCGGGCCCGAACCGGGCTCGGGCTCTGAAATTCACAATTGTATTCGGGCTCGTGCTCATGAAAAATTTCTCCTTTATTGAACATACTGCTTGAAACAGATTTTAAAAAGTGATTTGTGAGGAAAATAAAAGCACTTATAAAAGATAAATAAATAAATCAACAAATAAAAATAGCGGCACGGGCGCCTAGAAGGTGCGTGAAGCTCTTTGGGTATTTTAGAACGGGGTTTATATTCCTTAGTGAGTCATGAGATCCGACATTTTTTGATAAAAGATGAATAAAAAGAATTAGAAAGTGCATTGGGAGTTTGCAACTAAATTTGTCTTTAATTTGCACAAACGGCAAAATTTATTGTATTCTATCAATGAAGTAATTGAATTTTTTTTTTAAATCTTTAGCTGAACTTTCGGGCTCGGGCTCCGACTTAAATAATATTGCTCGGGCTCGGGCGGGCTCGGATGAAAAGTCCTCGGGCTCGGGCTTCAAAAAATGAGCCCGAACTCATCTCTAATGTACACCCCACTCCTCGGCCCAGAGCCCACGTGTAGCTAATTGGCCGTAATCCCACAACAACATCATACTTAAGACTACTTTTCATAGTCTTGCTTGAAAATTCTCATTTGAACGCCAATTTATACATGTATGTGTGTGTACGTTCGCTTACACCCATTTTCATTATGATCTTTTCTAAAAAAATTTCCACGTCGAGTTTCTGAGGTCGTTACGCAGCGATTTCCGAGCAGCGCAGACCTCTAGGGGTAGCGTTGCATGCCTACTAGGTGTCTCCATAACAGAAATGGTCAACGCTTCCTACTCTTTGGATAGAACTACAATGGCGTCATACCCAATGTTATTGGTTCTGGGCATTTGTAATACATAGTCATGCACATACTACAAATAAAAGTTGAATGATCTGCGATAGGGTGCGATATATCGCCAACATATCACCAGAGCCTGATCATAGGTGGTCGGGGCCCCGGGGCAAGAGGTTATTTGGGGGGCCCATACTATATATCACAAGCATTTTAACTTATTTTTGTTTGCTGTTGCATTATCCCGACATAAAAACAAAACATTTTTAAAGAACACTAAAATTGAATTAAAAATTAATTACCTATTTATTTATACTTATTTAGAACAAGACTATGTATTTAAAAGTGATTTTAATATTTTTTTAGTCCGTTTGTAGTATTAGCGCATGGTTGCACTCATTCAAGGAATGGCAATGACGAGGCACGAGAGCAAAGTTTCTCACTCCAAAAAAATTTCTGGATATACCAAAAAGTTCGAAATTTTTCTTCCTTCATCATAAAATAAAAAATGTTAACAAATGGATATTTTGTAATAAGCCTATATAGGGCAATACCATACGTTTTCAAAAACTCCTAACTTCTTGTTTATGGATGCATGAGTCTAAAGACCATTGAATTAGAGGAACAGTAAATAAATCTCTAAGTCCATTAACTGTTAAAAAGTATGCTGTAGATATTACGAAGGAAATTGAGTTTCAAAAAATTTATTATTTCAGTATATATGAATATGTAATAAATCATGATAACAATAAATCGGGAGACTTGGGGGCCCTCTTTTTTCCGGGGCCCCCGGCTATTGCCCCGCATGCCCGTGTGATAATCAGGCTCTGCATATCACACACTTCACAGTTTCTTGTTTTGTTAACCAATGTCTACTTCAGCTGTTCGCAGCATTTTAGAATCAAAACGTTTCTTGGTAGCTGCGTGTGTATGTTGTACAATAGATGATGATGATGATAATGATAGCAACAACAACAATAATAATAATAATAATAATAATAATAATAATAATAACAAATCTTTAACAAACATTTACACTTACCCGGTAAAATTTTGAAATCCGTTTATTCCAGCGATAATACCAATTAGGAAGAAAGCAACTCGCACATGTTGCATCATTCTTGCTATTAGAAGATGCAGAGGTTAAACCTATGAAATGAGGAAGGGGGAAAACTATAAATAAAAATAGCAACATAAATCGAGCTAATCACATCGTTTATTAAGCACTTCCCTACCGCAATTTTATTGAAGCACACACATTTACTGCATAGTGAGCCCTTAAATAATATACACTTTTAAAAAAACGGCATTTTAACTTTGGCAGTTTCATTGTACGCCAAAAACAGCTATTGCACGTTTTCAGAGGTATGCGGTTGTGTGAATAATGATTATAAGATTAGTTTGGGATGCTGGCAGGTTTCCTTGACGTATGCAGGGTTGCCACCGGTCAAAGAAAACCTGAATGAATACCTTATTGCTAAATACAACAATTTTTGTAGTGGGAGCTGGTTAAAAAAAGAAGGTGTGTTTATTTGGCCTAATCAAAATGTACAATGAAGCAAAATGTTACTCTAAAGTATTTTTTTTTTCTAAAGTATTTGTATGACCGCTTAAACGAAGCTGCGAAATCACAGGTTATCCTATTGTAAAAATTATTTCACTGAAATAGAACGTAACAAAATAAATAAAAACTTTGTGAAAAAACACGCATAAAATGATACTTATAACAAGATACGATCGTTTCGACTGAAAATTTACTCAGTCTTCTTCCTGAAGAAGACTGAATAAATTTTCAGTCGTATCTTGTTACAAGTATCGTTTTATGTGTGTTTTTTCACAAAGTATTAATTTATTTTAACGTTTAGCACCAGTATTTTGAGTGTTTTTCCATAGCATGTAACAGTTACGTTGCAACTTGTAAAGAGACATTCTAAATTTTTCCGACTCCCTAGCTCAATTCAGTTCTTTATAAATCTTTTCAAAAGTTGCATGACTTTCTAAATGAGCAGCCTTAAGGTAGTTAAAGCACGAACGAACGAACGTATAAACCGAAATTCTAGGAGGCATTCCCAAAAAATCGGAATCCAGGAATTTGTAGAATTTTGTCGGTATACCGAGTAAGTGAAGAACATTCGCACTTGCGAAAATTACAAAATACAGAATCAAAAGAATTTCTCGTGTCTTGGTACTTGCGGAATGTTGTAGCGTTCCAATTGGCTGAAAATACCCCTAAATCCATTCTTGTTGGAAAGCTTTAGAATTGGGAAAATTTTACGGAATCACACTCGTCGACAAAATATAATTTTCGAGAGTATTTTTTGACGTAAAAAAAAAGAAGAAAGAAAGAGAAAAACACTTACAAGAGTGTTCCAAAAAAATTTATCCCTCTCAGTTGGCAGCTCGGAAAGAGCAGACGATTAGGTGAACTGCTCTGGCAAGGCTCTAATCCGTAAGTGAGTAATCTTCATCCTCACAAACGAAAAAAGAAGGAATTAAAAAAGTAAAACAGAATAAAAAAAATCACCTGTCTCCAAGTCTGTTTTACTTTTACATGGACCTTTCCGTATCCCCCGAAGCCCAGCCGTGACCTTAGTAACTACAACCGGAAAAGTGACCTGAAGCGACCGAAGACACTTGTGACTTTTTTTTTTTTTTTTTTTGTGTGTGGTGAGAGGGAATTATTAAATACAAAAACAGAACTGTATAACGTCCACATGTTTTTCTCTGTGTGTTGTCTTCGACGAAAGTAAGCTATTGTGTTTGACAGAAAGTGAATATGTAGTTGAAAAAACTATCTGTAACTTTCTTAAGTAGTTTATGTCCTCAAAACGAATATGCACTGTAGTTTTTTTACAGCTTTCCTAAAGAATGTAATTACGCTATAGAATCGAAAAAAAATGCGTAAGTTCCATCACAAGCTCTACTAGTCGCTTTTAAAAATGATCCGGACTGCGGGCCGGACGCGACCGCCACGGCTTTTCATTCGGCCCGTGGAACAAATGCAAAACCCTGTATAAAACCTATATAAACCATTCAAAATCCCATATAAATCTCATTTATACGGCCCGCGACTTCGCTAACATCCTGAAGTTTGGCCCGCAACTTTTCAAAAGCTGCCCATAACTGCTCTAAAAGATATATGAAATAACTCGGCTGTTTGAGCCTCGTCAGGGGGAGACCCCCCCTGAACCCCCTAATTTTTTAGTTTGATTATTGCCATATTAAAACGATATTAATTGACTATGTTATTTTATCTCTCATCTTTAGCGTATTTCGCCTGGTAACCCTATGTTGAAATTTTTATGAGTGTAACCTATTTATAGAAAAATACATGTGATTCATATTCTACAGCTTACGAAATATTGCTACAATAGATTAAAGCTGTTGTGAACTAATAGTATTTGAATATATGTAAAAAATACATACGATGCATATTCTACAGCTTACGAAATATTGTAATAATAGATTAAAACTGTTGTGAACTAATAGTGTTTAAATATAAGTAAAAATACATGTGATGCATTTTCTACAGCTTACGAAATATTGCAACAATAGATTAAAGCTGTTGTGAACAAATAGTATTTAAATATATGTAAAAAATACACGTGATGCATATTCTACAGCTTACGAAATATTGTAACAATAGATTAAAACTGTCGTGAGCTAATAGTATTTAAATATATGTAAAATTATGTCGCATTTTTGGGACACATTTTTTGGAGAATTTTCAATAACCGGGATGCGAGATAAAATGAAGTAGTCATTAATATTCAGGGCGGGGGGGGGGGGGGATCTAAAATATGCGACATTTTGCAATTTTTTTCCTACACGGATAACATTTTGATCTATTTTTATATAGACAATTGTTATGAAGGATTTTTTTTTTCTTAATTCAAATTTACTAATTTCAGACACGGATTTTTGTCGACGTGAAGAATCAGCGAATCATTTCTCGAGGGTTACCAGATAGCGGCGGGATAGTAAAATGTCATAGATTAGCTGTTAGGGCGATTGATCTGCAAGTTTAGCGCCCCAAAACGGAATCCAGCTTGGCGATATTTTCCGTATTTGACCAGAAATTGTCAAACCCTACTGGTTTATTTAATGGGACTATTAATGAGCTTTTATAGAGTGTGTGCATTAGTGTAAATAAAGGTGAAGTACAGTTTGCCTGACGAAGATTGTAAAACAGTTTTAGCATGTGATTTCAATAAAAATTTAAACTCTGGATAAGCGTTTTAGGGTACAAGAAAGACAAATACGGCACTGGCATACTCATGGATTATGCTGCACTTCACAACGTAATAGAACGAGGAACATAAATAGGGACGGCACATTAATTATGGTGAACTTTCCTACGTAATGAAGCAAGGAAGACAAAAAGGTTGTTGTTGTTCTGGGATTACGGCCACTTAGCTGCACATGGGATCTACGCCGAGGAGAGAGGTGCCCTCCATGGAGGTCTTTCTAAGGGGTCCAAACCCGTATAGAAGACAAATAGGAATGATGCATAGATAGTGATGCGAGAAAGAGAAATTCAGCCGGTGCTTGTATTATGATATACGTTTAATATATACCCCTTTAGTGCATAATTAAAATATAAAAATGTTTTAATTATGAAAAAAAAAACTTTTGTTATTTTTACCTGTATGCATGAATGTAATGTAATTCATCTTTCACCCACTTCAGACATTTAATTAACTTAAAATTTTAGAGGCAAATAAAGAATGGATGACAATACAATAGTGACATGCAGCATTTATAATTCCCTTTACAGGAGCACCCAAAAGAATTTCATTATAGATTACGTTCCATGGAGAGTAAACAATTTCAGTATAGACTTCAATTCTGTAGGAGATTTTATGGTACAAGAAAGACAAATAAGACACATTCATGGATTATTATGTCCTGTCCAACGTAATGAGACTAGGACGACAAATAGGGCCGACACATGGATTTTATTGCACTTGCCAACTTCATGAATCAAGAGAGACAAATAGGGCCGGAGCATGGATTATGATGCACCTTTAATATAGAGCAATTTAGTGCGCATTATGAAAACGTTTCATATCTTTTTTTTAAGTTGAAGGAGGCACAAAAGAGGATGTTCCCAACAAATGGGAATCTGATATTAGAATGCGGAATCCAGACAACATACGTCATTTTGATGTCACAATTTTTAAACTTCTATTGAGCTTCTAATGCATTTTTAAGCTTTGGACCGACTATCGATTTGGAAACGATATAATGACTTCGCTTTATAATTGTAATACTTCGGATCATATTTCCAGCATATCGTTTACGAATTTCAAGTGAAATGGCGTCATTTCAACGTCACTAATTTAAAAAAGATGGAGTTACAGAAACTCCATAATTTTAACAGTCACTGACGCAAAAATCTCTGACAGTCTCAAACAAAATGATCTCATTATTTTTTTGTTAGATTACGATTTATTCGTTTCCAGTTAGCTATTACCAGCCAATCGAAATTATAAAATTTTGCAGAATTATTTCGCTGGTGCCATAGTTTTAATGTTAGAGCCCGAGAAAAAAATCGTTTCGTAATTGCATTAATAATATGAAGGGTGCGTTTGAAAGCTATCTCCGAAGTGACTTCGTGAATTTTATTTGAATGAAATTTCATATCCAGGGACAAGTTTTATGAGGCATCCTGACACGAATTGGAAACCGCTGATACATATCGAACGTGCTGCCTCGTTAAAATAAATCTTTGTTTCTAATCTCAGAAGTGGCAATGTACCTTGCTTGTTCCATTGCTCAATTGTCAACCGTTAGCTGCCTTTTTTTAAAAGCATAAGCTCCGGATTTTTTGTCGCTGCAGCAGATTCGGTGATTTTCGAAAATTGATCATGGCGTCTCCCGCATTTAGATTGCTCAGAGATGGATTTATTCGTCATCAGCTTACGAAAAACGCTCGTTTTGCTTCGGATACTAAACAAGATCCCTTGAATGCAGCCGCGGGAAAGAAAGGCTATACTCAAACGGAAAAGAATGTTCTGATGGTTTTGAAATTCACTGCAGCGTTCCTGCCCGGTGTCTATATTGGAGCTGTCATGCAAAAGAAGGGGTACTTGGATCATGAGAAAATTAAAAATGATCCGAAGATTGCTGCGCATAATGTTGTGGATTCTATTGCTGAAATTCCTGATAAAATTAAGAAGGAAAAGAAGTAGACTTAACTTTGGTTTGTCTTTCAAAATTTCGCCTCGCTGTTGTTGCAAATCAGTAGTATTATTGGAGATTTTTTTTGTGGCCTACATGAAAATGATAAATTGTTAATAAAAGAACTTTGTTCCTAATGTTTATTGTAATAAGCTGTGTTCTTTGGCATAATTTTGTTAAATGGCGCATTTTGAGGATTCTGCTTGCTTCACTTATTGGTTAAATTTTTTCACTCTACAAATTATGTAGGATCAAGTACGTTTGCAAGTTTTATTTCCTGACACGATTTCTAAAACTATGACAAAAGAGCTTTTTTGGGTTGCTTCCTGATTAAATCTACTTCTTGGCGCGATCTCAAAAAGCAGCGGTTTGGCGAGTACATACAGACTAGACATTAATGTAACAATTTTAAAATGTGAAATACTAATTTAGAATAATAAAAAGAATGTAAAGAATTAAAATATGATGATTACACAGAAATACATAAATTAATAATAAATGAAACTTCAAAAACTTGGATTTTATTTACATAATTGCTATTTCTAAACCACAAAATACAAAATGTTGGCTGATTTCAGAGGTTAGAACACAAACAATACACAAAGATCGCCGTATTTACATGTTTAACGCCGAACTGGCAGAGCATTCGGTTAACCTCTATAGAACTGGCGACCTTTAACAGTTTTCTCAGCTCTGATAGCTATTTGAGTGCTATATTGTGCACAGCTAATATAGCTATCTTAATATAGCTATATTAGCTGTGCTTAATATAGCTATATTATGATAGCTAAATTAAGCACATCTTCGATATTTGCCACCATGGCGAGATGAAATATTTCTTTGGGATACGCCAAACTGTCAGGGATTATATGTAAGAATATATGGAGAACTGTTTTGAATGTGAACCATAATTGGAAATTACTACCGATTATGCGCATTGGTAAAAATTGTCACAGAATGAAAAGTCGCCATTGGTGGCAACCATCCAATCTTCTCGAAAGAAAGTTTCATTCAATACGGTCTTGAATATTTACGCTTGGCGATATCTGAAGCCATGGTAACGAAATAACAACCATACGAAATGATAACTTTTTCTGGTACTTACGTATTATCCGCGGTATTTCCGCCAACTATTTTTCGCAAATGTGCTGGAATGTTGTCATCGATCCAACCATAATAATTCGCTTGGCATTACTGGCAAAATCGCTCGTCTTGCGGCCGGATACTGAGTATTTTTCTTTTTTTTTCTTGCTTCCATATTTTTTGTCGTCAAAGCAAGTGTTCTCGAATGCGTTCTGGACTGCTTTAATGTTTTGGCGTTTTCGTGGAGATTTTTTCTCAAAAATAAGTCGCATTTCGAAAGAGCAGGTGAGTTTCTGGACAATTGAAAAACTGAAAAAACTAACGGTTTTAAAAACCGTAATAAGTTCCCAAATTGAAAGCTATAAGCATGTTGTTCATATCATAGAATACATAATGATGCATAATATAAGCCCTATGTGTACTGAGTTTAGGCTGTACTTTCTAAAGCATCTTTTTGGCTCTTTTCAGATAACAGTAAACAAGGGCCGTAGCCAGGCAAAAATTCGGGGATGTTTCAAGTTTCATGTTTTAGTGTACTATTTTTTTTTTATTTTTTTTAGTACTGAAAGTATTTTACCGCATTTTTTCGTCAAATGTGCTGGCAAACTGTTGCTATCGTATTTCGAACCATCAATATTTTTACTTGGCGAAAAATCGCTCGTCTTGGCGGAGCGCCGGGATAATACGCAAGTACTGATTTTTCAATACACTTCTACTAATAGTAATTTAAGTGCCTGAAATTTAGGGTGGGGAGTTCGCAAATGGATTACAATACGTGTCCTCTATTTAAATTTATCAATAAGGATGGCTGATAAGTTACCAAAATTGGCATATTTATCATTCAATTTTTCAACGGTTTTGGTACGGTACTTTTGTATTGCCAGTTCAATTGCAATAGAGATAAACTATTTCCTGCTACCCCCCCGCACACGCACACGGTAAATAAAAAACCTTCATTTAATAATTCATTTTATGTGCCCTTCTAAAGGCAATTTCTAAACATTTTCCCCCTCAAACAATGTTTAAAATGTGTTACATTGAATTTTTAGTGCTTTACCGTCAACGTTGATGAGAAATGATTACCTGGTATCCAGAAAAACATTTCGGAGGAGGTCCATGCGGTAGAAAGGCAGAATTTTTCATAAAAAGGCTTGCAATATTATTTTAGTAACAAAAATCAAAATTTCGGAGGGGTCCGGACCCACTGGATCTCCCCCGCCCCTATAATACGTCCTTGCAAGGGAAATATAGTTATGCAACCATGGCAAACCATGATAGAACATAGAAAGCAAGCACCTCCGCAAACTGAAGATACTTTTGCAAAGTAATGAACGTTTATTACGTTCCCCCAAACCAGTTCAAGATTGCACACTAGCGACCATCAATGTGCTAAATAAAGAATTATTTAGCACAATTTTCCTTACATGCAGTTAAATTTATTTTAACCTAAGCGACTTCGGATAATTTGGCGGCGATGATTAAGCCTATTCTTGCAATTCAAAGAATTTTGAAGGTCCAGGGTTCTAGCCTACCTCGCGGCTGTCGATTTGGTCCGGCCAATGATTCAGCCGGTAACAGTCTGGAGTTTTGGATGGATTTCTCCAGATGTAATGTGAATTCACATTAGAACCCTAAAAGAAAGGCCCCTACCCAGGAAGATACTCATGGTGTAGGTTTGACACAAACAATGCGCACACACTTGAAGTTCAAAGCAAAGGTAAGCTCAAAATATGTAGGTCCGGAGCAGAGACGGATTAATGCAATTTTGTAGATGGGAACGGTAGTTGAAATTTATGTATAACTGCCTCTGTGGGCAAAATTGGATCTCTTTTTTTTATGAAATTTGTTTTTCTCGAGGGAGGGGGAGGGTCTCCCTCCCAGACAGCACAGCAAATTAGCATCAAACGTGCAGTAAGCTTGATTTATCAAGTCAATAAACTTGAATTAAGCTTGAAAATTTCAAGCGTGTAGGCTTAATGCAAGCTTGAATCAAGTGTTCAAGATTACACTTGCCCAACTTGAATTGAGCTTGACATAGCAAGCTTGAATCAAGCTTGACACATCAAGCTTAATTCAAACTTCCTACACTCTAAAAAATTTCCCTAAAAAATTTTTTTCGTAAATACATGGAGCGTCGGACTCACCTCATATTTTTTATTTTTCCACGCGTTCTCCCCTCTACGTTGAAACCTCTAGTTATTTTAATCTGTTTCCGTCTGGCGTCCGCGACTGGGATCGATCTCGTGACCTAAGGTGTGGGAACCCAGCGTCCTAACCACCATGCCAATCTGACTCAAAGTGACATGACTAAAGTTTGAAGTGACGGTCATGGTTGTCACGCCGTTTTTTGGCGAGATTGATCAGTATTGCCCGATGCCGATCTTCATCTTGTATTTTTCCATGGGATGAATCAAAATTAAAATAATGTTATGTGTGATTTATAGACTCTACTAATAGGAAATAAGCATACTATAAACTTAAAAGCAGCACACGTTTTAAAACTTTCAATATCGCAACACTCATGTTGGGCAATATTGGCCCAAAATCGAGACAAATGACTGATTTGGAAATCAATTTTGTAGTGTATTTGTATTTTATTTTGAAGAATTTCAATATTTGGAAATACAGGATCTTTCTTTTTTCTTAATTCTAGGGTCAAGTACATTTATGACTGGTGATAAACTATTTGTTATGTGGATGCGGCTTTCCAAATCAAGCAGTCATCAAGTTGTAATCAAGCTTGACAGTTCAAATGACTTAAATTCTTCGGGGAAATATTTGCTGACTCATTTTTTTGTAATCTCCAAGCTTGCTGCAAGCTTAAAATGAATTTAACTGTCAAGCTTGAATTAATACGTCAAATTCGAAGAAATGTCAAGCTTGATTTAAGCTTTTGTGCTGTCTGGGCTTCACTTCTCCCTTTAGTCCGTCAGTGTCCGGAGCAATATTTTTCTTTTTTTTTTTCTGGTAACCATACTGACTGAAAGAAATTTAAATCCTTTGAAGTCTTCAAATATTTAAAATCACCAACGTCTAATAAATACTTAGATTGCTTCTCTTTTAAAAACGCACCACAGTGGCTGAGCGCATAGCGCTCTGCACTGGCAAAACCAGGCCGCGTCCGCCGATCTAAGGCTGTTCTTCCAAGAAAAAAAAGTCTGTTTTTAGTCTTGGTACAGAAATTGAAATAAACTAATAGCACCATGAAGTAATTGAAAAACTTTGTAAAAACACACACATAAGAAGTAATAGGTAAGAGGATACGCACGTTTCGTTCAAAAATTGTTTTGAACTTCATCAGTCCAAGCCCTTCGTCGTAAAGAACACGGGGAACTGAAAAGAGATAAACAAGCAAGAAGTTGCCACAAGGGGAAAAGAAAAGTCGAACAAAACCACGGAGAGGGGAGAAAAAATTAAAATAAGGGATAAAAAGGAAAGGAAAGAAGCACAAAATTTTCAGTTCCCTGTGTTCTTTACGACGAAGGGCTTGGACTGATGAAGTTCAAAACAATTTTTGAACGAAACGTGCGTATCCTCTTACGTATTACTTCTTATGTGTGTTTTTTACAAAGTTTTTTAATTACTTTATCGTTTAACACCAGTAATTTGAGTGATTTTTCAATAGCACCATGGTCTGCAAAAAATTCCAGATGATTCTCCATAATCTGCTTTACACACTGCAATAAGCGGAAAAGCTGTGCCTTTTGTGAAATTTTCAAAAAAAATTCGTAAACATGGAGATGAGCTGCAGGATTTTCCGAAGAGTGACACGTTTTGTGAAAATTTCCTATTTTTAAGAATTTTTTTCTAAAAGTTTTGAAACTGAAACGAAACAGGTTGATCGTTTATTTCAGTATGTAGTACAGTTTGTAAAGAGACAGTTTCAAAATTTTGAAGTGCCTGACATAATTAGTTTATTTTTACTCATGTACCAAAATCACATGATTTTTTCGAGCTACACCGCTAACCGTTCGTAGTTTTCCGTGGTTTCCTCCGAAACATAGCGTAAATACCGGTTAGGAACCCTTAGAAAGATCCCCAAGAAGAACAATCACACCCCTTAGTCTACATCTGATGTACAGATAATTGATCGTAATACAACCGCAAAAACTTATAAAAATAGACCAATAAATCAGGTCCCCTCAATAATTATGAACATGGGCACCCACAAGGTAGGGCACTTGCCCCCCCCCCCCCCCGAGATTTGTGTTATGATGTGAATAAGCGCGCATCGCAAAGCGAAATTAGAACTCAGTATATTACTACCCCCCCCCCCTAGAAATTTTTTTTTTAGTTTGTCCTCCTCCCTAAAAAAAATGTCTATGGGTGCCCATCATGATCCTGAATTTTCATCTTTAATTCCGTAGTGGTAAATTGCTGCACCACATAATTTCGAACCTGCGTAATTAGTTACATCAAATGATACTAGATGGCAGCATCAAACCAATAATAAAAGTCTGAAAGTGATTAATTCGTTTTTATTTCACAAAATGATAAAATTTTGTATAGGGATGAATATGTGTGATGTAATGTAACCAGTGGCGTCGCGTTGGGAGTGCAGGGGGTTGCTGACCGCACCGGGTGACACCAGCAGAGGGGGTAACACCAAAAATTGATGTTTTTAAAATTTTCAATTAATAAAATTTTCAATAAATTATGTTTTCATCTCAACTTCTTTTTTTCCCAGTTTAAAATTTTCAACATTTTTCTCTTAAAAACAAGACTATAGTAGGTAGTTCTCTCAACTTATGTGTTACTATTTCATTTCATCTGTATTTTGTTCCACTTTTAACCAGGGGTGTAACCAAGATAACACTTTCTGGGTGGGAAGGGGCAGTGGATCTTGGAAAGGCGGTGCAAATGAGGTGCTTGACTAAACTGGAGGTGCAGTAAAGATTACACACGGCACGGAGTTGCTCAAGTCAGGGTAGTAATGTACAGTAATGCAGTGGCTGTACACTACTACCCCATGTACACTGTAAAACTGTAAAATATCTTATTTTTGTAGTGTACAAAGAAAAAATCTGGAGTGACTCCACTCGACTTTCCGAACACTTACAATTAAGATCATTACCAAGCATTTAAATAAATTTTAATCGATGAATAATTCAAACATATATACCAAATTGAAACTCAATCGAATGCACCGTTTAAACGCTTGCGCACTTTCAAGAATTTCCCCCCATATGCCATTATGCCATAATATAAAAGAAAGTTTTGTCGTAGACCTGTAGGAGAACTATAAGTACTATACACACCAAAATCAATACCGGTGTTAGGATGGTGGTTTATAACATGTATACCCAATTTGAGCTCAATCGAATGTATCGTTTAAACGCTAGCGCACTTTCAAGAATTTCCCCCGATAGGCCATAATGTAAAAGAAATCTTTGTCGTAGCCCTGTGGAAAACTATAAGTCCTATACACACCCAAATCAATACCGGTCTTGCGACGGTGGTTTATGACATATATATCCGATCTGAGCTCAATCGAATGCCCCGTTCAGGAGCTATCGTGTTCACTCACATACACACACACACACACACACACACACACACACACACACACACACACACATCTCGTAAAAATAGCATAAATGGATTCAGAAGCCCTCAAAACGTGTAAAAACACCAAAATCTCGAAGTCGAATTTTTTCATGATTACAATACTTTCCTTACATTGTACATGTTCGGAAAGTAAAAATATTATACCCCCCAATGCTGTTAACGATTTTGCTTATTCTTATGCAGACTGCCCTGTATATTTGGAGGAATTTGGAGGAAGGGGGGGGGGGACACCGGATGTGCCCGCACCGGGTGACAATATGATTAGCGACACCGCTGAATGTACCTGTGGGCTGTTCTGTTGGCAACTTCTGTAGGCCGCAAACTTAAAAATAAGAAATTTAAGGGCACTGACTAAGGAAATAAGACATTTTTGAAACAGACGCCGCCGTACAGACTGCTGTTTCGAAAATGTTCTTTAGCTCTGTAGCGAGGGGCCGATTTACCGAGTGGGGGGCCCTGGGCAGGAACGTAGCCAAGGGGGGGGCATAACCCCCCATGAGGAATTTTTTGCCATACAAAATGTATATTCTTCACTCCCTTATCACACACATGCATGCATATATGTGAGTTGCAGTAGTCGTAACCCCCCCCCCATGAAAAATTTCTGGCTACGTCACTGCTGTGCAAAAGCTTCAGTGGGGGCCTCCCTCTTTCGAAAACTTTTTTATACGTGCAAAGCAGTTTGCATTTCCACCATACGAAGAAGAGTGTTATAATAACAAAATGATTATTTAATCATGATGAAAACGGAGGTGAAATGGTTCGATCGACAATAATAATATTATTAAGGATAATAATATTTCAATTATATTATTTAACTAGCTGAAGTACCCGTCGTTGACGGGTTAGTACTGAATGCAAAAAGCAAGAACTTCGTCAGCATTGTAGGAGTACACAGAATGGATGTAGTATGTTGCCAAAGTAAAGAAAGAGAAGTTATAATTTTCATGTATTGTTAAAATATTACAGGTTAGAGAGTAACTAAGTAATATCATTTCATTCGCTTTACTCGTAATTATGTGATGAGCAAACGAATATTTACGCATATTGAAATAATTTTCGCAAAATCTCAAAATCTAATCAACATTTTTGAAAAATTGGAAGCCTAGAATAATTTCATTTCATTCCCTGCAGTCTTTATTTCGTGATGCTAGAACAAAAATTTCAGCATTTTAAAACGATTTTCACAAAATCTTAAAATATAATCAAAATATTTTTTAAATTCTCTCTCTCAACTCCTATAAATTAAGATTAGCAACTACCTATCATATCACCAAATTTCGTATTAGTCGTTATTACGCGATGCTTGAAGAAATATAACCGCATTTGAATTTTCACAAAATCTCAAAATCTAATAAAAACGTTTAAAAAATTGGACACCTATATTTTATGTTGAGCAACCATCTATCATGTGACCCAATTTCATATCATTCGCTTTAGTCGTTATTACGTAATGCGGGAACAAAGATTCACTCAGTTTGAAACGATTTTCGCAAGATCTCGAAATCTGATCGATTTTTTAAAATTAGATGCTTATAGTTTAAGGTGATTGACCACCATATCATTTCACCAAATATCATTTTTTTTTTCAACTTTGCAGTTATTACGTGATGTGCGAACACAAATTTATCAGTTTGAAACAATTTTCGCAAAATCTCAAAATCTAATCAAGATTTTTTTAAAATTCGACGACAATGTTTTAAGTTGAGTGACCCCCTATCATGATACCAAATTTCATTTCATTCACTTCAGTCGTTTTTACGTGATGATCGAACACGACTATAAGGAGTTTGGAACGATTTTCGCAAAATCTGAAAATCTAATCAAGATTTTTTTAAAATACGCTGCCTAATGTTTTTAAATTTACGCATTTTGAAAGGATTTTCACAAAATCTCAAAATCTAATCAAGTTTTTTTTTTTTTTTTTTTTTTTATCGACGCCTATGTTTTAAGTTGAGTGACCACCAATCATGATACCAAAATTCATTTCAATCGCTTCGGTCGTTTTTACGTGATGCTCGAACACAAATTTACGCAGTTTGAAAGGATTTCCGCAAAATCTCGAAATCCAATCAAGTTCTTTTAAAGATTCGACGCCTATGTTTTAAGTAGAGTGACCACCTATCATGACACCGAATTTTATATCATTTGCTTCGGTCGTTTTTACGTGATGCTTGAACAAAAAAAGCGTCACGGACAGAATGACAGAACGCCAGACAGACAAACTTTTTTTCGAGGGTCGCACCGGATTCCCAGGTGCTTGAAACGGATAGAAATCGCAAAATTTTTGAATTCCCAGAAATGTACAGACTAAAGTCTAATTTTATTTATATAGATATTTAATCGTTCATTTCATTCAGCAATTTTGCAAATAACACGCTCCGCACTATTTTTGCGTTTGTTTTCCTAATCCTGACAGGGCCGTACTCAGAAAAAAAATTCGAAGGGCCAAACGGTGAAAAAGGCTTAATTTTTAACAAAAAGACTTCATCATTATTATTTTGTTAACAAAATTTAATTTTTTTTTTTGGTGGGGTGAAGGGACCGGACGCCCTTGGTACAGCCTTGTATGCTTATATCAGAGCATTTATTTATAATTAAATAGATCGCCACTTCACTTCACTTATACCAAAGCATTTCTTTTCACCAGTTCCGATTGAAAATGAGCTCTATGGTTTCCTCCCAACATACATCACTCAATAGGCCACGCCTAAATGATGTTTGCGCTAAATAATTACCTCAAACTATACCATTTAGGTAAAAACAATGGTGTGCTTGTGCATCTAATGCTAGGGCTATAAAATAGTTACTATTAATACTATTATTTTTCGTAAAATTAGTTTCTCTGCCTCTCCTTTTAAATTAAAATCAAAATGTAGGAATTTTTATACTTAAAGAACAATTTGGGGCCCCCTTTTTGTTGGAGGCCCGGGCGCTTGCCCCGAATGCCCTCCGGACCTCAGGCCCTGTCTCTGAGCGATTCGATCGACCTCCATAGTTACAAAAACGTTCAGAACTTTATTGGTTACCTTGTAATAATAAAATTAGGATGTCTATTTTCGACTTTAGTTCCAAATTAATGGCGTATCCCTTCATTTTGCAATACATTTCTCTAGGCTTTAAGATAATTTTTTCTCTGAAAGTTGCATAAAATCAAAATCGGATTAACCCTTTAAAGCGCAGTGTTCCCGCTCTGGGAACACCAAACTCTGACGTTTTGACTGTTGCCAGTCACGAAGAATAGATTTGTATTCTATAAAAAAAATAGTTGCGGGTGACATAGCTCTACGAGAATCCTTTACTTTTTAGCACGTCATTTCCCGTAAAAAAAATGTCACGATTATTTTTAACAGCACTGACATCTTCAGAAAAATGGAAGAACGCGAGAACAGCTGGACAGATTGTCCACTGCATTACGACAGCTGGCTGTACGGCACAGCCAGCTGTCGTCAAAAAAGGGGTCTCTAGATCTGTGGCACGCGATGGACGTTTCGATCGTTCGCCATCTGGCTGGTAGTTAAGTCGAGCGATGGCAACGGCTGCCCTTTTTTCAGCATTGGGAAAGGGTTGCGCCTCAAAGGGTTAAGGGGACGAACTCAAGGAGCGCCCCGACCCCCTCTTCACTTACCGAGAGAAATATTTACATTAAATAAATTGGACTTACTCATAATGATGAGATATTTCACACAATTCAATCACTGCGCCCTCCTCTCCTCGAAAAAAATTACTAAATTCGTCACTGCAGAAGACATAATATTTTTAAGGTTTTTAAGAGTACATACATAGTACAGATTTTAACGAAACATTCATAATTTAATTGTTTTAAAAATTTCTACTAGGACAAGAAGGTAAATTTTCAATATTTTTCAACAAAGCTAAATACAGTTTATGATTTGGAATGCAGCATGAGAACAAAAGCGGATACAGGGGAAAGGCTAAGGAACTTCATCACCCCCGCGACCCATCTACGCAGACGCACACAACAACAAAAGAAAAAAAATCTGGAATGACTCCACTCGACTTGCCGAACACTTACGATTAAGATCATTTAAATAAATTTTAATCGATGAATCATTCAAACATGTATGCCAAATTGAAGCTCAATCGAATGCACCGTTTAAACGGTAGCGCAGTTTCAAGAACTTCTCCCCAAAGGCCATAATGTAAAAGAAATCTTTGTGGTAGCCCTGTAGAAAAACTATAAGTTCTATACAGACCAAAATCAATACCGGTCTTGCGACGGTGGTTTATAACCTATATACCCAATTTGAGCTCAATCGAATGTACCGTTTAAACGCTAGCGCACTTTCAAGAATTTCCCCCCATACCCCATAATGTAAAAGAAATCTTTGTCGTAGCCCTGTAGAAAAACTATAAGTCCTATACACATCAAAATCAATACCTGTCTTATGATGGTGGTTTATAACATATATACCCAATTTCAGTTCAATCCAATGTACTGTTTAAACGCCAGCGCCCTTTCAAGAATTTCCCCATTAGGCCATAATGTAAAAGAGATCTTTTTCGTAGCTCTGTAGAAAAACTATAAGTCCTATACACACCAAAATCAATACCAGTCTTGCGACAGTGGTTTATAATGTATATATACTCAATTTGAGCTCAATCGATTGCGCCGTTTAGGAGTTATCGTGTTCGCTCACACACACACACACATACATACGTACATCTCGTAAAAATAGCATAAATGAATTCAGAAGACCTCAAAACGTGTCCATACACCAAAATCTGGAAGTCGAATTTTTTCATGATTACAATGCTTTCCTTACATGGAACATGTTCGGAAAGTAAAAAGAAAAGAAAAGCATGGGAGGGTGACCAGTGCCTGGTATGCAAGCACTGGTCACCCTCCCAAGCATACCAGGGCCACAGATATTGATAATTCAATGATGGGTGCGCCTATTAGGCAGACCAACGTTGCTCCTATGAGGGGTCTCCAAATTTTTGAATCCATTCTATATGTGAGACCTAGCACTTGAAATGGGCACCCCCCAGAGGTATCATTTGAACATGGAGCCACGAAAATATTTTACGTGCACCAGCTGCCATTAGTCACCCTACCAAGCACTGGCCAAGACGGTACCGTTTCACTTTCCGTGTTCTTACGGGAACGGAGCTTAGCGATCAGGCCACTGCGGGTGTCCAAAGTTATTTATTACTTCGTATACTTTCTGTATATCCAAATGCAGAATAGATTCGAATTCTTTCGTTCCTTTTACTCATACATTCTCGAGATGGGTACAGCAGAATTTACAAAAAGTGAAATTATTCCCCAGTTTGGTGAAACGCCAATGACTAAAGCGTGCTTTAGCCCTGTGCTTGGCGACTTTTTTTAGACGGTCGACAATTAATAGGGAATGAAATTAATATTATTGAAGAAGTGTATGGAAATATTTCCGAAAACATACTCTCAGAAAACATATTGAAAACAGTTATAATAGAACCTAAAGATGATGATTGAACTTTTATTAATGCTGACTTATGGTGCTATGTTCTCTGTCTGATAACATATCACCATATTAATAGAGAACATATCACAATAACTACGATAAAATAATTTCCTATGATGACAATGAAATTAATAGCTAATATTATAACCCTATAGTACTGCAGAAACTTAGTATTCTTATTTCAAAATTGACACAACAACGGAACCATCGCCCGACTAGGCGCGAAATAATGCATGCCAAATGACTTCTCTAATTTTTTACGGTGCAATAGCATATTACATAAAAATTTTAACATTCGCACAACCACCTCCATACGAACTTTAACTGTGCCGAATTTCGCGCTCATCCGTTCTTGCAATGTGCTGCAAAAGGGACACAAATGTTTTCCTCAGCGTATTTCTATATACATAGATTACTTAGTTATACTCAGGGCCCGATTAACCTCTGAAGAGAGGGGAAGCTCAGTCTCATTTAGGGCCCCCCCCATCACCTTTTTGTTTGGGAAAAGTAAAGTTTTAATGATTTTCTTTCATAAAAATATTTTATTCGTAAAAAAGAAATTTCATTGATTTAATTAGTTCTAATGATTTCCTTTGAAAAAAGCATTTTATTCATTAATTTGAAAATTTCCTTTGATAAAAATATTTTATTCTTAGTTCATTGTAACGAGATTTTACTGTATTTTTGAAATTACTTTAAACATTAACAAATAACTAAAAACATTTCATTACCTTACTTAAACATTAAACTTTATTAATTTAGCCCTATTTTTCATGAGGCATGGCTTTTTTCAGGAATTCTTTGTTTGTTTTGATGGCATCATAAAAATCACAAGACAGAAGTTGAGAATTAATTTTGACATTTAGAAGATGTTTAACCATGGGCGCCGGCAGCATAGGGCGAAGGGGGGCAATGCCCCCCCCTGGATTTTTGTATGCAGTGTTTTCCCTTGCTTTTTTGCTCTTTCCAACATGGTAACCATACGTTGAAGTAGTCTTTGCCCCCCCTGGGCAATATTCTGCCGGCGCCCATGTGTTTAACATTACATATTAAAAGTCTACCCCTTTCTACCGGCCAAATATTCCCCATAACAGAAAAAAACTCTCAACCACAGTAGATGTCCCAGGCAAAGACATCGCAAACAACCATTTTAGAAATGTTGCGACATGAAGTATCAAGACTTCTGAAAAGCACCACTTCTCTTCATTAAAAATGTTTACAATAACTTAAAAGATCATTTAAAAACAAAATTTTGAATTTTTATCGCAGTTTATCAGTCATTTACAGGCCCCTCTTCAAGTTCTGAGGGGAAGCTCAAGCTTCACGAGCCTTTTCAGTAATCAGGCCCTGGTTATACTTCAATATGTTCATTTCATGTTACAAAATATCCTAAGTCATTGAATTTTAAGCTGAATGAATCCTAATCTAATGTATTTAATAATATTACAGAAATGCTGACTTATCTACTTGGTGACACTACTCAACTTGGTTTTCTACTTTCTTTATGGGGCGGGGTAAGGTGTTTCAAAAATTTGTTTTTCCAATATCTTTGTTCTCACCCTGCAGTTTTTTTTTTACACTATTCATAAATATGCTGCATGCAAGTTTTCAATTTAATCGAATAATATTTAGAAGTCACACAGCACAATCGAATTCTGTTGCAAATTGGCAAAGTATAGTGTATGAAATAGTACTTGCACACAAAGTATAGTGTGTGCAATGAAGAACAGTGTATAATACCATAACCCGAAATAATACGACATTCAAAAGGACATAAGGCGCCCCGACAAATGTCTGCCTTTGGATCCATGTACGTTTAGTTAAGCTCTGCCCACGTGTCGATTCATTGGCTTGCACCCTAAATTATTGTAAAGAAAACCGATTGGAATAAAAGTTATAAATTATTTTGTAGCTATTAAAAATTATACATTTGTAGGGGAAGGAGGTATTTTCAAACTTTGATTTTTTACAAAAAATGTGTTTGGAAAATATCAGTAAAATGTTTTTTTTTTTTCCATAAATTTAAGGATATCAGGAGTTACATATATTTTTATGAAATGTCCAAATACATTTCTATACTCATTTTTAATTATTTAAAAAATAGCTTACAATACAGCCAAGGTACACCACCAATGGTGTACCTTGGAGGTATTTATTTTTAACAGATGGAGTACTACACAGCATGAAGAAAAGTTGGTTTATTATTTGTTTACAGTAATCTGACTTTGCATAGGCCTACTCTGGGCTAATATTAGTCTAATTAGTTTTAAATTTACAGTTTTTAAAACATAGAATTGTTCATGTAACTAAAATAATAAAGTTGGAATAGTTTAGGCATAAAATAAAGTTTAGTCAAATAAAAATAACCACTGTTTAATATCTTCTCTTTTATGTGTACCCCATTTAGTTCTATTCCACGTTTAGGTAATCTAAACTTATGCCAAATGATAATTTTTCAAAAATGCAAAGTGCAATTTTTTCTAAAAATGCAAAGTGTTAAAAAATTGTAAAATATATTATTCGTGAAACAATAATATATAAATAATTATTAATATATTTATTAAAATATTTATTTACTGTCTAATACTAAGCTCAAATAACTTTGCTTTTGAATTTATATTTAGGTTTACAACTTCAGGAATTTAACAGTGCTACATTTAGATTTAGGCCTATTTGACCAGCACTTTCGTTATTAAAGTAGAGAAATACTTTCTAACAATTTGTTACTCATAATTATTAATAAATTTTGGAAATGTACCTTGGTAGTACCTCCAAGGTACACAACTTTAACTACCTCCAAGGTACACTACAAGCTAGTTCTTTACAAAATGGCTTGCATATCTTATTATGTTAAGAGTTTCAAATATACATAAATGTAGCTGAAAACATGCTTTTAAACTTGTGATTATCAGTTGAAAACAAAATTTAATACTTTATGGAAGAAAAATAATATGTCCTTGAAATGTAACGTTTTTATGCTAAAAACAAACGTTGGTTTTTACATCAGCAACGCGTGTGTTGATCAGTCATAGAACAACTTCCCATGAGCCTCTAGTAATAAATATATTCAAGTAATATTTTAGTTTTAATTTATCTCCCTGGTAGCTCCACAATCAATGTGCCTCCAAGGTACACCACCTTCCCCTACGCTTGTTTTTGTCTATAAGTTTTTTTTTTTGTTTATTTTTTTTATTTTTTTTTTTTTGCATAACGTACATGACCTGCAAAAAGCGTAAAATAAAAAAGGCATTAAGTCATTGGGCAGGGCCTGTTTATTATTTTCAGAGGGTATATCAGAGGCAGGCTGCCATTTCATGATGGACAGTAAAGCCGCCTCTGGTGTATATTTCAAAACTTAAGATTTTCATAAGCAGAAAATTCAAATTATTCAAAGTAAAATATACAGGGTACAGTACAGTAGTACTGTGGGATTAGTTATGTAAATGCCTAAACATGAAATTATCTTCTATGAGCCACCATTTTCTCCAACGACCCACTTTTTAAAGCGCCGATTTTTCTATCCTGTCTACTTAATGTTTAAAGGTCCTCTAGAAGAGACCACACAACCCTCTATAAGCGACTGATCCTGGTTCCCTGTCTGAAAATTTTCTTGCATTTTCCTGGAAATAAAATAAACGAATAGCATTTTCCTAACCTTTCGTTCCACTGCGAATAGACAGCTGGCGTGAGTACATGTACACATCACGTACAAATCTTGTAGGTTAGAAAAGATACATGGCTAAGAAATGACTGATTTTACTGTTGGAGCAAGCGCACTGATGCGATCGAGTCAAATGAAAAAGGAATTTCTGAAAGGAAGTGACCGCTTACTTTTGGTTGCGGGAAAACTAAAAAGCAAATAAATTTTTTATGGAATATTCCACAGTTTAACTTGTGTGCATTTTATATTAATTTTCATTGGGATAGTTTTTGCTTTTGGGCTTTTGCGATTCTGTCTAGAGATGAGTATTCAGATGAGTGGGATTCATTATAACTATTGTGTAGCATATTGAAATTGGAAAGAACAAAATCAGAGTCTTGTTATCGCATGGGCAAATCGGGACTTTGCCCAGGGCCCCGGCTCTAAAGGGTCCCCAATATCAAATTTTGTTCTGAAGTATTCTTTTTTATATCAAAATTTTATGAAAAATAAAACAAATTTCATAGATGGGGCCCCCAAATTCATCAATGTCTGGGGACTCTGTTGGTCATAATCAGGCTCTGAACAAAACACTCTAAAGCAAACTGGTGGGTCGCTACTGTTCTGCAACGCTGAGTGAGGACTTCTGCTGAAGACAATTTTATATGTACAGCTGCGGAAAAAAAAGTCCCACTTGCTCTTTATTTCGCCGTCATTCGTCATACAGTAAAGTTATATATACCATTCGTTTGCAAATAACGATTACTTTAATTTACTATTAATTTAATTTGCATCAGGGGCCGTCTTCATATTTAATTCTGCATCAACTTCGTTTTTCTCAGTGGCAACCCCATATTTTGACTTTATTAAACGAAAGAAAACCTTCAAACTACCCCAAATATAAATTTTCACCAATTTTCTACGATAATTTCCGGAGATATTGCGATTTAATTTTTGCGCGTTCATAAGGGACTTCCTGCAAATTGAAAAACGCTATTTGTAGGTTCCGAACTTTTCGCCTTTCATTAATTTCGCTCGCGAGAGTTAAAAGAAATTAATATTATTTTCAAGGAAAATATTGTTTCCTTCTCTCTTAAGTTTCCATCTCTCTTCAGTTTTTTGTACTGAGAATATCAAGGATAGAGTAGAATATTTAGTCTGTGGTCCAAATGACCCGTGAGTTCATAACTTCCTTGGTTCGTATGCATGATTTAAGGGGAAAATGCAAAATGACTGCTCACTATTTTGAAAATCTTTGTGATTTTGAAATTGTTATTGAGTATTTCCGTTGACGTTCTCTTAGACAGGTGAAATGTTGGCAGGAGTTAGAGGCTGCCCTCGGCTCTTCTGACTACAAACTTGAATATTACTCAGCTATGGTCGAAATTGAAGAATGATTTCCTGATAGAAAATTTATTTGTTTGAATTTCATGTAAAAAACGCAATTACTTTTTCGCCGACCCAATATTATCACTGTGTTTGTTATTTCACTTTCTTCATTTAATACTATCGTCTACAGTGTGCAATATTCTTAAGACTTTTGGCGGTATTTTAATTTATAGTTAGATGAAAATTTAGACAGAAAACCGTGATTTTGAAGTATGGGGAAGTCCAAAGACCTAATGTTTCCGATATTAAAAAAGGTCACATTCACGTCTGGAAAGTTGAGGATGTTAGTTTTTCAGAAATAGGACATTGTATTAGACGACATACATCTACTGCATCTAATTCTATAGCTGGAAAATATTTTATTTGGGAGAATATGGTAGCGGACGCAACAATACACGATTTATAGAATCCCTATAAAACTGTAAAAACCTCTAATTTATTTGCTTCAAAATTTGATATTTTTAATACTGGTATCTTTTACTGTGTTTTTGCACAAAATAAATCTAATTTACGTTTATTGTATGCAATTTTCAAAAAATTGTCACTTAATAAATTTATATATGGTCCCTTAACTCATGAAAATAACACATTTTATTTAATATAAATTAAACTACTGAACGTAAAAATTTGAAATTTTGCACAGCCATGTAATATTAATTTCTGCATCTATTTCCATCGAAATTTGGCTAGGTCGCTATTCATATTTTTTTTAATATTAATTTAATAATTCATAATTCATATTCATAATTTATAAAAAATCACAATAACATTAAATTATGTTTGGGTCGTTTAGTTCTAATAGTACGAATAAAAATCAGCTTCTTACTACCAATATTATATGAGATATGAATTGAAGTATGAAAAAATATTTTAACATAGGGGGAGGGGGATTTTGGGTGCTCATAACTCACTCATTTTCTGTCCAAATTTATTGAAAATGGGTGTCCGGGGTTAAAATGAGCTAATTTTTTGAAATATGAAGTGAAATCTAGGGGTTGCTATTGAGAAAAAAAAAGTTGGTGCGAATTTTAATATGTAGATGGCCCCTTATGCAATTTTTATGCATAGCAAATTAAAGTGTACGTCAATCGTAAACGATTGGTATCTGTAACTTTGCTGTACGACGAACGACGGCCGAAAAAAGTACAAGTGGGACTTTTTTTTCCCGCAGCTGTACCTTTTATGCACGTTATTTTACAAAGTTTCAATTATTTCATGAAAAGAATTATTTCTTTATAATAGGCATTTCTTCAGACATTACTCAGTGCAAGTATGTCCCCTTCGTAATAATTTAATGAATGTATGTTGCAGGCCTTCAATGCATCTGACCTGCCCAAAGCCAACCAACCCACCCACAGTAAAAGGCAATAATAATAAATATAGTTTTTAAAAAGTAAAAAACACGCTTTACTGATAAATTGGACTAACTAAAAAGTGAAAAATAATTCTTAATATAGAAATAAATTAATGAACGAAAAATAGTATTATTGTGAAAAAAGCGTGGGGTGCTCCCTATATCAGTTCTTGAGAATATTCGATCGGTACGATTAGTACAAAAAGATACAAAAATATAGCACAAAGCACCCCACGCTTTTTTCACAATAATACTATTTTTCGTTCATTAATTTATTTCTATATTAAGAATTATATTTCACTTTTTAGTTAGTTCAATTTATCACTAAAGCGTGTTTTTTAGTTTTTTATTAAACTATATTTTTATTTTTCACTTTTTAGTTCGATTTGCTGTAAAAGCGTCTTCTTTAAACTGTATTTATTTGAAATTTATATTCTTTTTAATTTTCGATATCACTCATAAGACACTAAGGAACACTCAGTTAGAAAGTATAAACTGTGAGATAATTTATTTTCACTGCGCACAAGTGGCGTAACCAGGGTTTTATTTCGGGGTGGGTTGGGTATCAAATTTAAAGCTAAAGTTCTATCGTAAGCTAAATATTAAATTGTAAGCTAAGTAAAGGGGTCCAATTCGAGGGGGCCAGCAGCTCCCTTAGGCTACGCCCCTGCTGTGCACCAAAGTATTAATTAACCTGCAGTTAAATGCTACCTTCCTCACTAGAAAAGAAAAATAGGTCTCTAATCAACAAACAAGCTTCATAACGACTACAACAAACACAAACATCCATGTAAAAAACGTAAGTACCGAAACATACCATTGAATACAGTTACCAATAGCGAAAGGGGTTCTACTCCAGTGTGCTGAGCCGAGTGCCGAAATGGTACGCATGCGTAGACCGCGCGTTTGATCCATCTCTCTCGCTCTCACGCAAAGGATCTCTGAGAAAATTTCTAGTCCTGACGATCTTAATCAGGATAATGGGATAAACTTATCAACTTATTGTATTGTCATCGGTCCTTGATAAGTCTACAATGTTTAAATTAGATCTGACCGTTTAAAGTGTGTCAAAATCGAGTTCAAAAGAGTCGGTTACAAACAAACATGCAGGTGAAACTAATAAAAGCGTGTTAAAAATGGGTATAAAGTTCTATTGTAAGGAAAGTAAAGCGCTATCATAAAGGATAAGACTTACAAACCTTACTGATTTTTTTATACAGATGTTATGTATATATAAATCCCTTTTTAGATTATGTGGAGTAGTAACGCCCAGAAATATGCAAATTTTCCATTTTCGATGGCAGTATTTTGTAATTTAATTAGAGGTAAACGAAAAACTGCCTTAGGGCCCTAGTTTTTAGGTCTTTCTTTCAGTGGTACAGAGCTAGCAATTTCTACTTAAACTAAATATTTTAATGAAATATTTAGTTTTAAAAATGAAATAAATTAATTATGAAATTAATGAAATAAATTGGAATACGAATGAAATAAATTATAATACGCAGATCTGTCTCCCAGTGGAAGGGAAATGGAAATTCTAGTTTATCTAACCAGAAAATTTAAAAGAGGTGTCCATAAGTTACCCAGTGTTCTGTTTTAGGAAACTAAACATTCCAATCAAGGTATATATAAATTGTAATTCTCAGATCTGTCTCTCAGTGAAAGGGAACTGGAAATTCTATTTCTTAAAACCAGAATTTCCAGTTATGAGATCTTCAGTTATTTTCAAAAGCTAGAAATTCTAATCCAAAATACATTTATCCTAGTTAAGGAAACTAAAAAATTCTGGATACCTCGTTCAAAATATTTAACCAGACAGAACTGTCTCGTTCTCTGATTTAGAATTTATAAGGAATACATAGACCTATAGTCTGTTCGCGGAAACGAGAGAACGAAAGTAAACAAACGGGTTACCAAAGAATTACATTTTTTGGCATCAATCCTTAGGCGAATTTAACCTTTCTTAATTCCAAACAGCGTAAATGGAAGAAAGCAGAAATTCACACTGTGTTTGGCGCTTTGGCAAAATGCCAGGTGTTTACTCATCGCCAGTTTGCAAGTGCAATTGTTTATTTTCGTTCTCTGGACTCGGCGAACGCATTATAGAAATTCTAGTTCCACCAATTATTTTATAGATGCCAGAGGCATGTTTTTTTTTTTTTTTTTTTTTTCTCTCAGTGTAGATCCCAGATCCCAGTCAGCACAGCAAACTTTCATCAAACTTGCAGCAAGCTTGATTTATCAAGTCAATAAACTTGAAAATTTCAAGCGTGTAAGCTTAATGCAAGCTTGAATAAAGTGTTCTAGTTTACACTTGCCCAGCTTGCATTAAGCTTGACATAGCAAGCTTAAAAAATTTTCCTAAAAAAAAAATCCCTAAATACACTGGGCGCCCGTCGACGAACTCGCCCCACATATTTTATTTTTCCACGCATTTTCTCCTCTACGCTGTAATTTTAAGCTGTTTCCATCAAGTGTCCGCGGCTGGGAACGAACTCGGGACCTAAAGGTTGGGAAGCCAGCGTCCTATCCATTCAGCCAATCTGCTTAGCGCTGGTGTGACTAAAGTTTGAAGTGACTGTTAGGGTTGTCACGCCGTTTTCTGGCGAGATCGATCAGTGGCCGATGCTGACCTGTTTCTTTTATTTTTCCATGGGATGAATCAAAATTAAAATAATGTTATGTGTGATTTATAGACTCTACTAATATGGAAATAAGCATACTATAAACTTAAAAGCAGCACACGTTTTAAAACTTTCAATATCGCGGCACTCATGTTGGGCAATACTGGCCAAAATCGAGACAAACGACTGATTTTGAAAGTATACAGATTACGTATTATAATTGTAATTTATTTTGAAGAATTTCCATATTTGGAAATATAGAATCTTTTTTTTTTAATTCTATGGTCAAGTACATTTATGACTGATGATAAATTATTTGTTATGTGGATGTGGCTTTCCAAATCAAGCAGTCATCAAGTTGTATTCAAGCTTGACAGTTCAAATGACTTCTCCAAGCTTGCTGCAAGCTTAAAATGAGTTGAACTGTCAAGCTTGTATTAATACGTCAAATTCAAAGAAATGTCAAGCTTGATTTAAGCTTATGTGCTGTCTGGACGTATAAGGAGGGGAGTTATGGGCTTTGAACCCACCCCCACCCCCCGTTAGCCTACGCAAAATGCTAGTTTTCGCAGAACACCTTTTTGCATTCGTGTTTCAAATAAGTGTATCATTAAAAGGAAAGTTGCACATGAGTTTTAAAAATTTTATTTCCCTTTAAACAATTACATTAATTTTGTACTCTCTAAATTTATGGGTAATTAAAAATATGTAAGAAGCTTCGCGGAAGCTGCTTGTTTGCCGACCGCAGAAAGTTGACCGATGTACAATGTCTGCTTGACCCACAGGTCACGAGCGCGAAGTGTTTCCGAATCTGCCTTTAGGCAATTGGGGGGGGGGGGGGAGACATTTCGGGCGTTCTCAAAATACGAACGATGAGCCCCGAGCTGGAGAGAGCGTCATGATTTCTTTTACTGTGTATTTTTAACATGAAAGTTGCCAGTGGCGCACCCAGAATTTTAGTTTAGGATTGACTGGGGTTACAAGTAATGCTGAACTCGGTTATAGTAACCTCGATTATAGCTATAATACAGAACCCACCCCTCTATATGGAAGCTATAGCTACGTCCGAGAGCACTCCAGTGTCAATATTTCTCTCCTTCCATGGTGAAAGATGAAATAAATGACACTTGAATATGATTGTGGTGTACTGTCAAAGAACACTGTATATAGAAAGACTGCTGTTTTAGTTCTCAGCGATACAGATTTATAAAAAACTATCAGTCAACTTATATAATCTAAAGAAATCTTTGAAATTTTCCATTCTGTGAGATAAAATAAAAAAGTAAAAAGATTGTTTGATTTAGGACCCCCTATGAAACAGTTGACCGGATGCCACTGGTATAAATTGGCATGTAACATTGGGGGACAAAATGCTTCCAATTGTAGAAAATGCTATTTTCAAATGGGAGATATCTGAATTTTCTTGAATTTTAGCTCCCCCCCCCGACAATTCAGGGGCCACTTTAAAAAATGTCAAGGGGCCTCTTTCGGGTCCAGGGACGGCCAACCCCCCCCCCCGTTTTGGCGCTTTATCTGGACCCCGCATGTGAAATCTACAGTTACGTCTGTGCTTATACGTAAATCCTGCGCTGCTCCGCACCTACATGATTATTTTTTTCTGTGGATGCTCGAGCCCCAGAGGAACCATATGCTCGGTGCTCCTGAAGTATTTTTCTGCAATTAAAGATATCAAAAAAATTTTTTAATTGACACCATTTAAAATTTCTAGTCGAAAAGTCTTTATCTCGACTCTTTTTTCATTTTCTTTGAGATTCCAGATAAACAGGTTCGACTGTAATAAATCAATGCTCAAAACTGACAATCTTCTCTATAAATATCATTTATGATATTAAGTTTTATTTTTAACACTGCATATCCCAATGGTTATGTTAGTAAAATCAATTACAGGAGAAACATGTAAACGCAAGACGTATTATCGAAATACCTTTATTCCCTTTAAACAACACATTGTAGACGAGAGAACAAAACATTAATACAGATTAATTCAAATTTCAATGATGTTTTTAAAACAATTAAAACTTAGTCAATAAAAATAAACGTATAATAATAATACTGTCTTGCATGTCATATTAGAGGCCATAAAAAGACCTTTAAAATGACTACTGAACACTTGTTGCAATACAGAATACAATATCATCACAGCACATTACAAAATTATGAGGGATTATGCATACATACGAGGGTTGCCTTTTAAGTTTCTACAAAAAGTCCGAAGAAAATATTTTTTGAAGAATAAACTGTTTTATTGCTTTTCAAAATATTTTCCTTTCATTTTTGATTAGATTTTGAAAAGATTTATAAACTCTTCCACCCGTTCACACCAATTCTTGAAACAGTTTTTTCACTTTGAATTTGATATTTCGAAACGTGGTTTTGGAAGGTATCAACAGCTTCTTGGGGTGATGAAAATGGCTGCCCAAGCATATTTTGTTTGATATAACACGAAAAAGTCGTTAGGCGACAAATCAGGAGAACACAGGCAATGAGGCATTATTTTGATATTTTTATCCTTCAAATAATCAAGTGTTTCACGTTCTGTGTGGGAGCTTGCGCTGTCGTGACGAAGAATGAACCGTCGATGTTTGTTTTTTGGCCTGATTTCGTTGATGACGTTTGGCAAACAAATTTCTGGTTACCATTTAGCGTTTACAGTGTTTCGATCCTCTAAAGGAATGGTTGCGATATGTCCTCTAAGGCCGAAGAAACAAGCGAGCATTTTCTTGCAAATGCTTGATGAACGAACAACTTTCGTGGGATTCGGTTCATCTGGAAACACTCAAACAGTGGAGTTGTTGACTGACTAAAATGTAGCGGAGCACCTGACAGGAAAATGTCTAACCTCCAGTTTGGCATAAGTATCATTGTACAATACATTATGATATGTAAGAAAAAAACAAGTGAGAATCCCTTTGTAAAAATTGAGAACCTAAGTCACTCATACGAAAAAATTTTCAGTCGAGCCAGAGTCGTGAAAAAAGATGCGTTTGGAAGAAGGACCTGATCTCGATGGTCTACCCAGCTTCCCCTCGTCGACAAGCGACGAACTTCGTCTGGGTTGCTAGACTGAGATCAGGCCTTAGGCCCAAGAAGAGACAGAGTGGCCTTAGGCCGTTTTCTGTGTCTTATGTCGCGTAAGTCATAATCTGGGAGCGAGAGTTCATGTTGCGGTTTTGGAATCGGGCAGACCACTGCATCCTTCCAACATTTTGGGAAGTAGTAATATATCAAGATATAATTGATTAATGCAGTGATTTTGAAAATTGTGATAGCGGGGAGGTTACGCAGCATGTAGTTTGCTGATGCCATCCATGCCAGGGTATTTCTTCTTGGGCATGGCTTCCAGAATTTCAGTAATCTTGGATAGTAGAGCTGGCGGGATCATCTCGACACGTTCCCGCGAGAAGAAGTCTTGCGGTCTGTGGATGATGTTAAGTAAAGATCGTTCATCATTTTTGAAGAATTTCAATAATCTCGGATGGTAGAGCTGGCGGGATCATCTCGACAGGTTCCCGCGAGAAGAAGTCTTGCGGTCTGTGGATGATGTTAAGTAAAGATCGTTCATCATTTTTGAAGAATTTCAATAATCTCGGATGGTAGAGCTGGCGGGATCATCTCGACAGGTTCCCGCGAGAAGAAGTCTTGCGGTCTGTGGATGATGTTAAGTAAAGATCGTTCATCATTTTTGAAGAATTTCAATAATCTCGGATGGTAGAGCTGGCGGGATCATCTCGACAGGTTCCCGCGAGAAGAAGTCTTGCGGTCTGTGGATGATGTTAAGTAAAGATCGTTCATCATTTTTGAAGAATTTCAATAATCTCGGATGGTAGAGCTGGCGGGATCATCTCGACAGGTTCCCGCGAGAAGAAGTCTTGCGGTCTGTGGATGGTGTTAACTAAAGACCGTTCATCATTTTTGAACTGTCGTTCGTAGACCTGGGCAATGGCATTTGCTTTGTCCTCTTCGTGCACCAGGATTTTGTTGTAGCGTTTAATCGGAGATACTTGCAATTTCTTGTTTTTAATGCGCTTGATGGCGCTCCAAAGTGGGTTATTTTCTGGTCCAATCGAGTCTAGGTATTCAGTCCATTGGTCAGTTTGAAAGCTTCTGATCATCTGCCTGAGGGTGCTTCATTACCAAACGTAACACGAAGTGATACTAAGCATTCTTGTCGAGTGAGGATTTTCTTAAAAGCATACAAAATCCTCCAAGGGATGCTTTTCACGACTTATTTTTATTTTTTTTTTCACTCACTGGCTTCTTTAGAACATTCGTGTAAACAAAATACGCAGGCAATTTCTATAATGCCACTGATTCCAAGATTTAACAAAAGTGAATTTTAGGAATATCCTGAAGACAAGTTTCAGTAGCACCTCCTATTGGTCGTTTGTAAAAACATAAAAGGCAACCTACGTAATACAGAATACAATAACATCACAGCGCATTACAAAATTATGAATGATTATGCATACATATAATGATAATAGTAATAATAAAACACACATAAAGGGGATAAATGTGCATCTGTGTTGAGATACATAAATGCAGTGCATGTAATTAAAGAACAGAAAAAAATATCTTTCACAATTTTTGACTCTGACAAAAGATATATGTCTTCAAATATTAAAAAGTTTATAGTTCAAAATAACATTCATCTGCCCAGTACGTGAAATCCTGCAGCACAGCAACAGGCATGTGCTGCAGGGTTTCACGTACAGTTAACACACGTTGTAACGTACACTTAATACAGATCAATTCAAATTTCGATGATTCAAATTTCAATTTCGGGCAGAGAGGTCAGCAAGAAAGGTCATGGCATGAGCAGGACGAGAGAGGTGTTTACACTCCTGTTACTGATATTTATCCCGCTCCCTGCCGTGAAAGTGGGCTGAGTGTACACGAGGGGTAAGATGTTTCTCGATGTTCAGCGTCTTATCTATTCGGCCATGGGTCGGCACGATTGTAATAGGAACAATTAAAAAAAATAAAGAAAATAAATTCTGTGGAATTACTTATTCATTGGTTAGACAATAAATTCTGTGAAATCACATGGCTGTATCCTTTTTTTTTTTTTTTTTTTTCCATCATACTACAGAAAATTTTTATCTATGGGCTCGGAGGGCGTCAGTTATTTTAACAAAACGACGATAAAAGCACTCTCGTTGAAGAAACTGCCCAGAACCCATAGAGATTTTTAGCTTTAATGCCACTAAAATATGTAAAGTATCGTATCGGCCGATACTGAAGCTTAAAAGTATCGGTATCGGCTATTTTTAAAAATGAATTTATAGGTAAAGTATCGGTATCGGCTGTCGGTTAAAATTTGGTATTGGTTGATCCTTTTTTTTCTGAATTTAGATTCCCGCTTCATGAATTTACAATAAATTTTCAATAAAAAAAATATTTTTAGAGACTCCATTGTTCTATTTTATTCTTGCGCGCGGACTTTATTATGAAATTTTCTAAGTATATATAATTAACTCAAATTTTTAAATTTCAAAAATATTTTTCTCTTTACCTTTTTTATACTGGATATTTCTTACTGGTCGATCCAAATTAACATTTTATCAGTGCACAATATTGCATATATTTCAAAAATAAATAAATAAATAAAGTAAAAAAGCAATGATATTTTAAACGCATTTTAAAATTTAGTCAATAAAAATAAATTTTGCTTAAGGGGATCAGGTAAGCACTATTTTCAATCATATTGAATTCATTTACTTATTTTAACACATCCATTTCTTTCAAAGTAAAAATAAAGAAAAATTACTTCATTTACAATTTTATATTTAAAAATCACTTAAATTTGCATTTTTGATAGAATTCTGCTGACTAAAATTAATAATTCTCAGCATCAAACCGACGTGTTAAAGTAGGTAGAATAAAATAATGTTTATGTCATTAAAAAATTAATTTCATAAGTTTCACAGATATGGCAAAAAAAAAAAAAAAAAAGAAACACGAACCTGCAAAATCCATGTTTTGAGAACAAAAAAGCCTTAAAGATTTCGGATATATCTAATATTACTTCTAATAATATACTTCTAATTCCTAATACTTCCGTTTTTATTTAAATAAACAAGTGTAATGCATATCATTGGAAAGATAAAAGCTTATATAAGTATTTAATGCAATTAAAAAAGTAAAAATTGATTTTTTGGACATAGATTCACTTAACTGATCCCCTTAAAATATATTTTACAGCATAAAAGACCTTTAAAATGATTACTGAAGGTTTTGTACAATACAGACATCATAACACATAACAGAATTATGAATGATTTTGTGAATGACCTACTCAACTTTTTCAGTTGTTCAAATTTTTACAAATCTTAATAAAAAAAAAAGCGTGTCGTGTATCTATAATGGACTACTTACTATTACAAATAAACATCAAATTCATAAATCACCTCTGGACATGGACTTATATAAAGGTCTGGACACACTCATAAAGTCTTCGCAAAGCGTAATTTTGGCCGCATACCCACCTTTTGTATCCATGCCTCAGAATAATATACCGTAAAAATATTTTTGAATTTCACATAAATTTTAGAAATTTTACATAAATTAAAAAAATTTATATTAATTTTGTAAATTATATATTTTATTATAGATTGAGTAAGAACTAAAATTTTCTATAAAGAATATTAAAAATTTGTAATTTAATTAAAATTTTTTGTATAAAAATATTTTTTTTTCGTCGAGAGACAGTAAGAAAACACAGCGCGGTTGATCCAGTTGTCGGTTTTAAGGCGCCTGCCTACTGTCGGAGTTGATTTTTTTTAACAATTGAAAAATTGCTAATTTATGTGCATTATATAATAGAATACAGTTAAAAACTGTGAATAACATGAAAAATATGCTAATTTTAAAATATTTTGATATTTAGGCTCAAAATATACATAAAATTTGCGAAAAAAAAGCACTTTACCAAAACATCATAAGTCAAATTTAAATAAAGATATTTTTATTGTGTAAATTTTATTTTGATTATTGAAAAGTCCTTAAGGGAGTGAACTAAACTAAAAACTAAAACCATGTTATTTAATATTTTAGAGAACATTTTACGCGGTGAAAAATGACAAATATACATGACAATTCATAACTTCTATCGACAAAAGAAAACAAAAAATAATTTAACTAGATTCATCACAGTATTTCAGTCCCTAAAATGACTCTTCAAGAGTATTTTGTCAAAGTTTGAAAACATTGCATTAATAATTTTTTGAGTTATGATGTTTTGCAATATAGCAAAATCGCAAAAATCTCATTTTGAGAAAAAGCAGAAAATAGAAACAAATAATAAGTGTTACCTAATAAATAACCAGTGTCACTGGAAGAGCCATCAGTATATATGTCAATCCGCTGCTCAATGCTGATAATTATTAGAAATAGTTTCCAGTGAGCAGGATCTAAGATAAGTTGGTAAGGTCTCATATTTCTTTTCCTGGATGCCAATGGATAAATTATAGGGAGGGGGGGTCCTGATTCTAGGAAGTGGATAGGGATCATTCCATGGTGACTGACCTTACAATTTGACTACATTTGGAACCTTTTAAATTCACCAGTGGCTTCAAATATATATATTTATTTATTTAAATTGATCAAGAGTATCGTAAATAAGTACAATACTGTCATCCATTTTCAATATAAGAAGTCTTTTTTTTTTTTAATTGGGGGAAATCAAAAAATGTGACTGATGTCACACAGAAGAGACATTAAGAAAAATGAATTTTTACATAAATTCAAATCCTCATCGAACTAATAGTATGAGAAGTAAAATAATTTTTTTCTAGTTTAGATTTCAATCTTTATGAAAACATTTTCTTTCATTTAAAAAATTTTAATGTAGAAAATGTTTTATTCCTGTGACTAATGTTACATATATTTTGTAACTAACGTTACCTTGACATAAATATGTTATACAAATGTATTATTTCTTCTTAAAAACAAAGCTACCAAATTTATTTTTTGAAATTGTATTAATCTAGTAGTTTAATCATAATAAATAAATCATAGTAAAGCTTATTGTACATTAATAAAATTTAAAAAATAATGTTGTTAGGGTATTTCACTAAAGGGTGATTTCATTCACATTTGTTGATTTCTTTTATAAAAAGCAGATAAACTTCCACACCTTTTTAAGACAAGAACTCATGTAAAACAGTAATGTTGCCAAGCATTGTGTATAAAACTTTAAAGGTGTTAACTTTTTTAGCATCATTTAATAGAAATTCACATATTTTTACTTCATAGGGGACTAAAGTATTACTTTTTTATAAGAATTTTTTTTTTCCATTGGTCTCCCTAGTTTCATGGAATCATCCATAGGCAGATACTCAGAAGGGCTCGTATACATAAAAAGTTCTGTCAAGGTTATATTTTTCTCTTAGTTATTTAACAGCAGCTAAAGGTGTTTTCAGAGTTTTGAGTCTAGGAGTAGTAGGGATGCAGTTTGTCCAATGAAGCACAGGTAATCTTATGCACTTTTCATTAAGTTTCGGGAGCTGTCTTTCTCTTCTATTTGACAAGGGCTCTATAAACCCGTCTGGATTTCATGTGCAGTAATAGGAGTAGAACAAGCCGCTCCCGTGACAAGTCTAATATTTGTAGTTAAATTTATTGTTAATCAAATTTTATAGTAAGAATGGACCCCGCCCCCCAATAACTGGACGTCTTCCATGGGAACGCCAAGCTACGTCCATGCTTCTGGGAGTGGAAAAAAACTGTAAAGATATCAAGTTGTGACATAAAGAAAAAATATCTTTCATCTCAGCTGTTCCCAGGAAAGACTTAAAAACTTTTTAAACTTGTAACAGATGTATTTTAGATACTTTATCTTAAACGAAAGGCCATCGAAACTTAAATTGTCGAACTAGACGAGACTGCTCGTTGTTTGACACGGAGAAAACTATAATTCATTAAAACTTATGATTTTTTTAAGTAAGCTTTTCTATAACAGAAAGTTTAATACCAACATCATTGGAGGGGGGGCAGATGAATTTTACTTTGGAATTCTTGTGCGAAAAGTCGACACTGAAAGCTTCTGATAACTGGACGTCTTCCATGGGAAAGCCATAGCTACGTCCATGCTTCTGGGAGTGGAAAACAACTGTAAAGATATCAAGTTGTGACATAAAGAAAAAAATATCTTTCATCTGAGCTGTTCCCAGGAAAGACTTAAGAACATTTTTAAACTTGTAACAAATGCATTTTAGATATTTTATCTTAAACAAAAAGTCATCGAAACTTAAATTGTCGAACTAGACGAGACTGCTCGTTGTTTGACACGGAGGAAACTATAATTCATTAAAACTTATGATTTCAGTAAGCTTTTTTATAACAGAAAGTGCAATACCAACATCATTCGAGAGGGGGCAGATGAATTTTACTTTGGAATTCTTGTGCGAAAAGTCGACACTGAAAGCTTCGAGCGAGTGTATCTCACCCTGCTAAAGGAAAGACTTAAAAAAAAATTTTAAACTTATAACAAATGCATTTTAGATATTTTATCTTAAACAAAAGGCCATCGAAACTTAAATTGTCGAACTAGACGAGACTGCTCGTTGTTTGACACGGAGGAAACTATAATTCATTAAAACTTATGATTTTTTGAGTAAGCTTTTCTATAACAGAAAGTTTAATACCAACATCATTGGAGGGGGGGCAGATGAATTTTACTTTGGAATTCTTGTGCGAAAAGTCGACACTGAAAGCTTCGAGTGAGTGCATCTCTCACCCTTCTAAAGAATAGTCTCAAGAACAACAAATAAATGATATAAGTTCATGGATCTGTTTCTTCAGAAACAACAAACAGTAGAAGGGCAGGGCTAAGATTCTTCTTCAAGTGCTCCAAACAAATCTGGTAGGTAAGACCTTTATAAAGCATCGATTTAAAGTGGCCCTCCAGAGCGCGGTTCTGCGCGAAATTTTTCCTAATGAGCTTAAGAGGGCGTCTGATTCTGAAAGCCTCCAAACGAGCCCATTGCTCGTACAACTTAACATTTACGGCGGCTACAAACGACTTCAGAAGGGAGTTCAACTTTGCAGGGAGGCCAACTTCCGTACCAACATACACTTGATTATAAGAAATCGCTGCCAAGTAGCCCTTCACGTCGTCGAACAGCGACTCGTCACCCGCAGCTATACAAAGGTGGTTGCGCACATCTCCTTCCGCTTCCGATTCGGCGACAGTGACCTGAAGGTAGCGACCCGTGGTCTCGAAGGCTTTCAGAAACGCCTCCGACGTTTTCTCTTCGACCATACTGGTCAATTCGACGTAGCCTTTGTCCTTCTCGGGGCAGCTTTTCAGAGACTCGTGCACCCCTTCTCCGAAGAACATCAGTTTTGCCTCGCGGTCGCCAGCAGAGCGGCTGAAAACGATGTCCGTGGTCGCGACGACATCCGCCGGACGGTAAAACTCGGAGTCGAGTCGTCGACTCCACAGTTTGACGTCACGGCCCGACTTTTGGATGCGTCTGCAAATACGTTCTCCCGAGCTGTCGGATGCTAGGAAGCCGATACTCTTCAGCCGATCGCTTCTGCAGACAAGCTTTCCCGAGCTGTCGATTGCTAGGAAGCCGATTGTCCTCGACGGACACGATGTCCGCGTGCGTCTGCCAATCAGCTTTCCCGAGCTGTCGAATGCTAGGTAGCGGATTATCCTCAGCAGATCCGGCGGTGGGGTTTCCGGGAGTTCTTCTCTCGCTCGGAATTCTTTACTCTCTACCCAATTGAAAAAGTCATTCACAAAATCTTCATACGTTTTTTCAGTTGGCGGTACGTTTTCAGGTGCGATTGAATCTGGATTTTTAGGTTGCCCTTTGGGCTTTTCACCAACCGGACTTTTCGAAACTAGAACTTTCGAAACTGCTCCTTCACTTTTTCTCGATGTTTTTTTGCTGGCTCTGATGAATGCTTTGATAGCTTTCTTTAAACCTCCGCACTTTTTTCGGCTTTGCTTTTCAAGCATCTTCCGACTGTGCGGCACTATACTGTCCTCCGGGACCCAGGCGTAATTCCTGGAGCCGAAAAAGAAAACGTAGCGACAGGGCGTTTTCTTAGGACTTTTTGACACGGATGGCGGCTTCGCTATTTTACCGGGCCAAGGAGGAAAATTTCTCATCTTGGCCCAGACGAGGTCTCCGACCTTTAAATTCTTGGCCATATCTTTTTCTAAATTGAATCTGAAAAGTGGAAAAAAAGAAATATGTAAATAAACATGCGATAAATTATGTATTTGTAACATGCAATTCTACAAATTTTATGAAATTAACAGTATATTTAATTAATAGGCACACGCTTAAACCCAAAGAGCGAAAAAAAAAAGAAAAACGATACATTGCGGAGCGATCCGTTTCCATGGAAATCTACCGGTACTTCCGCAAAAGTGCTCTTTAAGTAGTCTTTTTTTTTCTGAGAATTCCCCTTCGCTCCGCTCTTGTGATCGATAAACGCTCCTAAAAGAGAAGCGCACTTTTGAAAACTGGGCCAAAAATCGCTCCGACTGATCGAATTTCGCTCCTTTGGTTTAAGCGTGCATAATTATTAATACAATTTTAGCTGAGACTATTAATTATAATCCTAGTATATATATATATTTAATTCTGAGTAATAGTGCAGTAAGTTTTACAAAAATAAATTAAGATTCTGTTTTCAACTATGGTTAATTAATAAAAATTTCGTAGTTTTTACACGCTATCTCGAACTGTGGCGTAACAGTAGAGTGGCAGAACGGACAAAACGACGCGGGGCCCCAGCCAGAGAGGTCCTCTACCCCGAGACATCCCCAAGCACATAATAGGGTCACCCGAGGTAAAGTGGATAGCCAGGGTAAAATGGGTGCATTTACTCTTTTGTTGTTTTCATTTTACTAGACTATATTTTTCTAAAATGAAAAAATTTAGTTAAAATGCTCACACATCTGGCAACATTTAAACTTGGTAAAAAAAAAATCTGGCAGCACATTTACTAGGCTTAGCAGCCATTTTGTTTTTCAGAATATAGAACACTGTGTTTTTAGTGACCGACAGACTTATTTTCATAAAAATTTGCAGGAAGAATTTTAGAAATTTATTGTTTGAGTTTCATAGAAGAAAGGTTATACTAAATGAAAACTTACTAAATTTTCTTACTCACAAACAATTTATAGCGAGTTTAGTTACATGGGGTAAAATGGGTATAGCCAATATTTTTGAGTTCAAGATGTGAATGTATGAAGATTGATCAAAGTTAAAAGACCTTTGAGAGCAAATTTAGGTTTATGAAGAGATATGTTGTACAGTTACTTACTCTAAAACCATTACATGTACATTTACATATTTGTAAGAATAATAAATCATTATCTCAATAGGTGTATATGAGTATAGGCCTGGCCTCACCATGGCGTAGTGGTTATGCCACTAGAAATAGTAGACGGGCGAAGTGTGAAGGTCCCGGGTTCGGGTCCCATCGCGCGTCCGTCGACCTAACCGTTCGGAGTTTTCCGTGGTTTTCTCCGAAACTTAGCGTAAATACGGGTTAGGACCCCTTGGAAAGACCCCCACGGAGGGCACTCCACCCATAGGCCTAGAGCCCATGCGTAGCTAATCGGCCTTAATCCCACAACACAAATGAGTATAGGCCTAGCTCTGTATTTATTAATACTACTAACTAGGCCAATTGTTTTAGTTATTATCATATGGCTTACCTACTCTATGCAAATTAGTACAGTAGAAGACCGGAAATCCTCTTAGCCTAAATCCTCAAGGCTCTAACATCCGCACTGTCTGTTCAATGTAAAAAGCGGAATCTGCCCTGCCAACTGCAAGTCAGAAAATTACAGTATAACCACAGAGTAAAACTAATAAGTAATTCTCCCTTGAAAAAGAATGTATTTTAGAATCTGTCAACTGCGAGGGTAACACTGATAATCTTCAGATGACTGACAATGACATAATTGATGCTGAATTACAGTTGCATGATACAGACTCTGCCACAGGAGCAACTCTGTGGATAATCAAAACATCGATCAAATAACATTGAATGAGGGTTTGGCAGTGAGAGAGAAATGTCTGAGATAGCAGCAAAGCTGTGCTACAGAAGACTAAATAATGACAGTATGCAAAAAAAAAAAAAATTGCATTTAGATCGTCTGTTCAAGAATGTACAGGTCCTATTATTGAAATCCCTGATGAAGGTGAATACACTGTGAAGTTTATAACAAAGTCGTCTGGCTTATTATTCGTCTTAACCCTTTGAGGCGCAACCCTTTCCCAATGCTGGAAAAAGGGCAGTCGTTGCCATCGCTCGACTTAACAACCAGCAAGATGGCGGACGATCGAAACGTTCATCGCGTGCCACAGATCTAAAGACCCCTTTTTTGACGCGGTCACCTGTGGCATGCGATGAACGTTTCGATCGTCCGCCATCTTGCTGGTCGTTAAGTCGAGCGATGGCAACAACTGCTTTTTTTTCAGCATGGGGTAATCTATCCAGATGTTATCGCATTCTTCCATCTTTCAGCAGATGTCAGTGCTGTTAAAAGTAATCGTTTTACGGGAAATGACATGCTAAAAAGTAAAGGATCTCTCGTGGTGCTATGTCACCCGCAACTATTTTCGTAGAAATCAAATCTAATCTTCGTGACTGGCAACTGTCAAAACGTCACAGTTTGGTGTTCCCAGAGCGGGAACAGTGCGCGTTAAAGGGTTAACCGAGAAAGACGACATACCTGCTGTGCAGGCATCACAAATTGTCAGAAAGCTACTTCAACCAAGCTGCTACAGTCGTTACCAGTACACGTTTTGTTCATAAACTTTGGTTCAGGAACTAACAATTTATTATATTTGCTTTTGATTAAAGACTGATTTTGAAGTATAACTTTAGGCTACGTAATTTCTCATTTGCTCCATTAATTATAGCGTAATTCAACTTTAACCAGCATATACCTATTTTACCCCGCTGTGTACCTATTTTACCCAAACTACGGGGTAAAATAGGTATAGCCCTGTACACAAAAATTTACGCAAAAAGGAAAAGCAAATTAAACTCAGTTTAGAACCTAGGATACAAAATGTTAATAATACTTGGCTGTTCTAGCCTCGTCAAGGGAGACCCCCCTGAACCCCGCTAATTTTTTAGTTTCATTATTGCCATATTAAAACGATATTATTTGACTGTGCCATTTTATCTCTCATATTTCCTGTATCTCGCCTGGTAACCCTATGTTGAAATTTTTAGGATTGTAACCTATTTATAGAAAAATACATGAGATGCCTATTCTACAGCTTACGAAATAGTGTAACAATAGATTAAAGCTGTTGCGAACTAATAGTATTTAAATATATGTAAAAAATACATGTGTTGCATATTCTATAGCTTACGAAACAGTGTAACAATAGATTAAAACTGTTGTCAACTAAAAGTATTTAAATATATGTAAAATTATGTCGCTTTTTTAGGACACATTTTCCGGACAATTTTCAATAAAGGGAGTGAGAGATAAAATGACATTGTCATTAATACTGAAAAAACACGATCATATTTCATAATGTTTACGCTATGAAACATTAAAATGAAAAAACTGATTTTTATACCCATACTACCCTTGGCTGACCCTAGTATTTATTATTACAAAATTCAGTAAAATTTTAGTCTTGTATTCAATTAACTTACCTACTGAAAAACATGCAGGAATTACCAAAAGAAAATATTTGCAAATATTTATAAGAAAAAATATACTGTGGAACTTCTATGAGCGACCACCTCTATTAAGCGATCCTCTCCTGAAACGACCCATTTCGTAACCCTTCGAGGCGCAATCCTTTTCCCATGCACAGCCAGTTACGTCAAAAAAGGGTCTCTAGATCTGTGTCACGCGATGAACGTTTCGATCGCGCGCCCTCTTGCTGACAGTTAAGTCGAGCGATGGCAATGGCTCCCCTTTTTTCAGCATCGGGCAATCTATCCAGCTGTTCTCGCATTCTTCCATTTTTCAGCAGATGTCAGTGCTGTTAAAAATAATCGTGACCATTTTTTTTACGGGAAAGGACGTGCTAAAAAGTAAAGGATTCTCCTGGAGCTATGTCACCCGCCACTATTTTTATAGAAATCCAAGCTATTCTTCGTGACTGGCAACAGTCAAAACGTCAGAGTTGGGTGTTCCCAGAGCGGGAACACTGCGCGTTAAAGTTTTAATGAAGAGACCACACAACCCTCTGTAAGCGGCAGGTCCCGGTTCACTGTCCGAAAACTTTCTTGTATTTTACCGGAAGTAAAGTAAAGAAAAAAAACCTCATTCCAAATCAGTGGATCCACTGCAAATGGACAGGAAGTGCAAGTAGACGTACACATCACGCACAGATTTCATAAGTTAGAGAAGGGGGCATGTCTAAGAAACGAGTGATTTTGCTGTTGGAGCAGCGCATTGGTGTGATCGAGTCGCAAGCAAAAGGAAATTCGGAGAGGAAGTTGACCGTTATTTTTGTTTGTGGGAAAATTCAGATTACATGAAGAATATCAGAATTAATTATATTTTGTCAGATGTAAAAAAATAAAGTAGAGGGAGAAGTACTCTCCGAGAGAGGAAAAAGTATGAAGCAAGATAAAATTTCTAAATATTTCATTAAAATTAAAATTTTAAAAATATGTGTAATGTATAAAAAGGTAATTTAGGTTTTACTAGTTTGGGTATTGTTCAAGCGGGTACTTTCACTGTAAGTTTTGCTTTCCTGTCATACCTGCCACGCGCGCTCTGGAGCTATGTTTTATTTATTTTGTTAGTTGTCAGTAATCAGGCCGTCGATTCTGAGTTCTTTAGATGTACACGTGTCCTCACGCCCTTGTAGACCCGGATGCGGGTCATGTTGGGAAATGTGTGTGGTTCGATCACAGATAAGAGAGAGGAGGAGTTGTGTCTTCGCAGACCACGTGGTGTGGTGAGCGTAAATACTCCCGCACATCGAAAATCGGGGGACTTCTGCCACTAGAACTGTTTCATGAGTCCACGCTGATTCTTGTACCCGTCTCCCGGATTATTGAGCGTTAATTTTTTTTTTTTTTTTTTTTTTTTTTTTTTTTACGATCTAAAATTTTTAATTGGCACACAGGCAATCATCCTGCCGTCTATTTGAGACGTCAGATATTTCAAGTAAGCTTCAGAGTATTTTTATTCGTTCCGATTCAACTAAAAGAAAATATATCGGTTCAATTCCGGTTTTCGTTCCACCAAAAATAACGGTTTTCGGTTCAGTTCTGAATGAATCATTTTATTTTATGTATATTCTTATTTTGTACTAAAAAACATAATTCTATCATCACACTGAATTGAATCTGCCTTCTGCAAGAAGTTTCATGCGAAACTGAAACGGAAAAAGTAGTAGTGAACATCAAAAGAGGATACCGAGAAGCAATGTACCGTCCGTTTTGCTAACGCAAAGCGACTGCAAACTAGACGATTCTACACGGAAAAGGGGTGATAGGTTGAGGTGGGTATGTCTTGAAGCTCTATTTTGGCTCGCTGTCTTTTCATGGTGTTTTCCATTTTTGTTTTATGTCAGTTCGGAATTTCAGAAACTATTCTACTTATTGCTAATTCAAAAGTAAACACAGTTTTGAACATAAAAGAGCGTCGCTAAACTTCCGTTCGCCCCTATTTTGATGAAATCGAATCAGGCCGTACGCATGCGTAAATTGTAGGAATGCTCTGAGAAACGAAAACAGACTGAACATGTAATGATAACTATATGGTTGACGTTAAATTAGAAAATATTGATTAGTTGGTTACAGTAACAAAATGATTGAAGACATACCGAACCGAAATAAACCGATATTTTTTTTCGGTTCGGTTCCGGTTTTCCCCCTCTTTTTTACTCCTTGGATCTTGCTGCTTATTTTGTCACTTAAAGTTCTACGCTGGCATCATCTTTTTTTCGAGTATTGGAATCAAGTCTGATCTTTTTCCTCCATTTTTTTATCTTTACCACGTTCGCTTTTTCTTCATTAACCCTTTAACGTGCAGTGATCCCGCTCTGGTAACGCCAATCTCTGACGTTTTGACTGTTGCCAGTCACGAAGAATAGATCTGATTTCTATAAAAAGAGTTGCGGGTGACAGAGCTCCACGAGAATCCTTTACTTTTTAGCACGTCATTTCCCGTAAAAAAAAAGGCACGATTCTTTCTAACAGCACTGACATCTGCTGAAAAAGGGAAGAATGCGAGAACAGCTGGATAGATTGCCCAGTGCTGAAAAAAGGCAGCATTGGGAAAGGGTTGTGCTTCAAAGGGTTAACTATGATCGTGCCCCTGGCTTACTTTTATGACTCTTTTTGTCATGTAGCCTGCAGAAACCTTGCTGTGTTTGTTATTCCATTTAACTAAAATATGAACACGATGGCACTTGATAATGGAGTGTTCTATCGGAGCCATCGTGATTCTACCGGGCCTGCTTGTGCACTCCGATATGTCATTCAAAGAGGCCTACGGATGCTCACTTATTGGTTCCAGCACTTAGTTACGTCATCTAATGGCCGCGAATCTAACCAATGAGGAAACGTTCGTAGGCCTCTTTCGCAGTGGACAAGCAGGCCCCGTACAAACCCAGTTGACTTTCCTATGTGTGCCATCTTATTTTCAAGAACTTGCAAAGAAACCTATAAAACATATTTGGAATTGTGTCATTACGTATTGGCTTTAAGACTATATTACTTAAAAGAGCACATGACTTGATTGGCTCTTCATACCGTAAATTTAAATTTCTGCTGTCCACAAGCTGAAAGAAGTTGTGCATAGTACTGTTGTTATTGCATGTGCGATTAACAGTTCTGTAAAGTTTTATTTCTGAAATCTTTGCTTTTAAATTCGTTAAGTAAGTCAACATATAATCATTCGGTAAAATCATACAAGCCGGTGCGCACCCCATGTAAACACGGCGACAGCCGCTGGAGCTTGGTAACCGCCAAGCTCCAGCGACTGTCGCCAACCATTTTGCACGATCAGCAAAGTATTTAACACATTAAAATTGCACATAAATTCCACTTACAAAAACATTAAAACAAAATACAACGTCCATATTTAACCAAAAGAACGACTGCAAATTCAGTAACAGGCAATTTAAAATGAGCAAACAGTGGACTGTTTTTAACTAAAAAAAATACAGTGGATTAAGCAACCTAGTTGTACAGTTATGTAAACTATGTAACCAGTGGATCGTTTTTAACTAAAAAAACTTCAGTGGATTTAGCAACCTAGTTGTACAGCTATGTAAACTATGCAACCAGTGGATCGTTTTTAACTAAAAGAACCTCAGTGGATTCAGCAACCCAGTTGTACAGCTATGTAAACTACGCAACCAGTGGACCGTTTTTAACTAAAAAAACCTCAGTGGATTCAGCAACCTAGTTGTACAGCTAATGTAAACTAGGCAAACACTGGCCCGTTTTCAACTCAAAAAAACATTGGTGGATTAAACAACCTAGTTGTACATCTCTTATAAAGTCAGTATGATTAGAATAGCACGTAAATAGCACTTACGAAAACATAAACACATCCAATATCAATTTAAAATTCACATTAAAAACCTTAAACATTGCAAAGATTCGTTAAAAAAGAGCACTTATCTTTATATTTTTTAAAATAACCGCTCAGAAATGTCCCCAACACCCACCGGCTTATAACGTAACACCAGCATGCTTTCTTTTATTTAGCTGTTATATTCACACTATATTTCTAACAAACACGCACAAATTCGTTTCATATATTAACATAACACATTTCATTCCCTTCCATCAATAACAGAAACAATTTCAAATTCCCAAACCTGACGAAACACATATTCTTTATGGTTGCCAGTCACAAATACCACCGGCAGGTAATTTCACTTTGGCGGTGCATCGCTCACTCTAGAGTCAGAGTGTTCGCTAAGGATTTGTAAACAAAAACATCGATATGTAAACAATGCACCGTATACGGAATATAGTCCAATCATTCAATTTTGCTGTGCTTCCAAAATCGTCCACTGGGGATTAAATTACCACTTCTTTGTTTACAGATTTATACGATCAACAACTAGATATTTACCGCTTGTCTATACTCTTTATATAAAGTAATTCGGTCTCTTTATGTAAAAAAAAATCGGTCGTTAAGAGAGGTGGTTGTTCAAAGAAGTATAAAATTTGGATTTCAATGAAAAATATGCTAAAAATATTAATTGTTTTGTTATTTATGAAATTGCATACCAATATATAAATAATTACACAAACATATTTTTAAAATTTAAATGTTTATAAACTATTTAGAAATTTCAGATTGTTTCATTCTGTTTTCTCTCTTCGAGAATACTGCTCTCTCTGTTTTTTACATTTTCTGATAAAAGAGCGTTTATCCTGACGTTCTTCGTTATTTCTGAATTTGCCATAATAAAGCCTATAGAACTTTGTTTTGGGGTTTTCTCACAACCACCAAAAGTAACTTCCTGTCCGAATTTGCTTTTTCGCGCGACTCGATCACATCAATGCGCCTGCTCCAACAGTAAAATCACTCCTTTCTTGACTTCTCCCGTCTCTAACTTACAAGATTTGTACGTGATGTGTACAGCTGCGGAAAAAAAAAGTCCCACTTGTACTTTTTTCGGCCGTCGTTCGTCGTACAGCAAAGTTACAGATACCAATCGTTTACGATTGACGTACACTTTAATTTGCTATGCATAAAAATTGCATAAGGGGCCATCTACATATTAAAATTCGCACCAACTTTTTTTTTCTCAATAGCAACCACTAGATTTCACTTCATATTTCAAAAATTTAGCTCATTTTAACCCCGGACACCAATTTTCAATAAATTTGGACAGAAAATGAGTGAGTTATGAGCACCCAAAATCCCCCTCCCCCTATGTTAAAATATTATTTCATACTTCAATTCATATCTCATATAATATTGGTAGTAAGAAGCTGATTCTTATTCGTACTATTAGAACTAAACGACCCAAACATAATTTATTGTAATTATGATTTTTAATAAATTATTAATATGAATTATGAATTATTAAATTAATATTCAAAAAAATTATGAATAGCGACCTAGCCAAATTTCGATGGAAATAGATGCAGAAATTAATATTACATGGCTGTGCAAAATTTCAAATTTTTACGTTCAGTAGTTTAATTTATATTAAATAAAATGTATTATTTTCATGAGTTAAGGGACCATATATAAATTTATTAAGTGAAAATTTTTTGAAAATTGCATACAATAAACGCAAATTAGATTTATTTTGTGCAAAAACACAGTAAAAGATACCAGTATTAAAAATATCAAATTTTGAAGCTAATAAATTAGAGGTTTTTACAGTTTGATAGGGATTCTATAAAGCGTCTATTGTTGCGTCCGCTACCATATTCCCCCAAATAAAATATTTTCCAGCTATAGAATTAGATACAGTAGATGTATGTCTTCTAATACAACGTCCTATTTCTGAAAAACTAACATCCTCAACTTTCCAGGCGTGAATGTGACCTTTTTTAATTTCGGAAACATTAGGTCTTTGGACTTCCCCATACTTTATCAAACATTCAAAATCACGTTTTTCTGTCTAAATTTTCATCTAACTATAAATTAAAATACCGCCAAAAGTCTTAAGAATATTGCACATTGCAGACGATAGTATTAAATGAAGAAAGTGAAATAACAAACACAGTGATAATATTGGGTCGGCAAAAAAGTAATTGCGTTTTTTACATGAAATTCAAACAAATAAATTTTCTATCAGGAAATCATTCTTCAAGTTCGACCATAGCTGAGTAATATTCAAGCTTGTAGTCAGAAGAGCAGAGAGCAGCCTCTAACTCCTGCCAACATTTCACCTGTCTAAGAGAACCATCAACGGAAATACTCAATAACAATTTCAAAATTACAAAGATTTTCAAAATCGTGAGCAGTCATTTTGCATTTTTTCCTTAAATCATGTGTACGAACCAAGGAAGTTATGAACTCACGGGTCATTTGGACCACAGACTAAATATTCTATTCTACCCTTGATATTCTCAGTACAAAAAAATTTAAGAGAGATGGAAACAATATTTTCCTTGAAAATAATATTAATTTCTTTTAACTCTCGCGAGCGAAATTAATGGAAGGCGAAAAGTTCGGAACCTACAAATAGCGTTTTTCAATTTGCAGAAAGTCCCTTAAAAACGCGGGAAAATGAATTCGCAATATCTCCGGGAATTATCGTAGAAAATGGGTGAAAATTGATATTTAGGGTAATTTGAAGGTTTTCTTTCGTTTAACCCATTTGTGCCTGGATATTTTTGCGACTTTCTTCGATTTTTACTGATAACAGAAACAATAGATAAATTTCTGATGCCAACTTCTTGAACAAGGGATGATTTATTTTAAAATCATAATGCATAAAAATCGAAATATCAACATTCTACTTGGTCATGTTAAAATATTTTGTAGAGTTGAGGCTTAATACTCATGAATAAAGGCTAGGAAAAATAAATAACGTTTTCGACTAATAGCGGAAATGCCGTCCCAAAAAATGGACACTAGGCATAAATGGGTTAATAAAGTCAAAATATGGGGTTGCCATAGAGAAAAACGAAGTTGATGCAGAGTTAAATATGAAGACGGCCCCTGATCCAAATTAAATTAATAGTAAATTAAAGTACGCGTTATTTGCAAACGAATGGTATATATAACTTTACTGTACGAAGAACGACGGCGAAATAAAGAGCAAGTGGGACTTTTTTTTTTTCCGCAGCTGTACATGTACTTGCACTTGTAGCAGAGCTGCTGGTTTGGAATGTGCCTTTTGTTTATTTTAATTCCGAAAAAATGCAAGAAATTTTTCGGACAAGAAACCTCTATAAGCGACCGGGATCAGTCGCTTATACAGGGCTGTGTGGTCTCTTCTAAAGGATCGTTTACCATTAAACAGATAGGGTGAAAAATTGGTCGTTGGAAGAGTGTATCGCTTATTAGAGTCGGTCGCCAATAGAAATTTTACTCTTTTAATGACCAGACCACCCAGTATTATGTCCCTTTATAAAAGTTTTGGCAGGAAAACATGCCATAAGTCAGCGGTTCTCAAACTTTTAACGTCGCCCCCCCCGACAAAGGATAACTTACGGTGGCGCGCCCTCCCCCCCCCTCACATTTTTCAGCATACATTCAGTTTTTTTTTTTTTTTTTAATCTTTAGCAATGAACATTTAGTCGAATTTGCTACAAAATAATGTTATCAGTAAAGTTTGAATGAACATGTTAAGCGAAAATGGATATATTTTTCAGTAAAAATGAGAATAAATAAGATGATTTTTTAAAAACGTGCATCACTACTTGCTTTTTGGTTTTTATCGTGACCCCCCCCCCTGCAAACGCTCTGAGCCACCCTTGGAGGGCGCGCCCCATAGGTTGAGAAACGCTGCCATAAGTTCTATAAGGTGTGCGGAAAAAACGCGAACGGAAAAAAAGCCAAACGGAAAAAACGCGAACTGTAGAAACGCCAACATGATTCATTTAACGTAGGGGGTCACGTGTCCCCCTGTGCCCCCCCCTGAACAATTTCGTCAATTTAAAAAAAAATAAACATGTTTGAAATTTTAAAGAAACTTTTCTTTTCTGCTCTAAAATTCGATATGTGACCCCCTCAAATGTTTCCTGTGCACCCCCAAAATTTCAGTAGGTCTGGAGCAGTGATGAGCCTTCCTTAGGAAGCTATTGTTAAGGTTAGGTTTTCCTAAGAGTACAATACATTCGAACCATAGGCGTAGGGTCGAAGAGGGGGGGGGCTGTATCCCCCTTTCCTCCCACTTCGTCTAAAAATTTTTAAACGGACGTTTGTTTTAAAATTTAAAAAAAAATTTCCTTTTCTGCTCTTAAATTCGACATGTGACCCCCTCAAATCTTCATGTGACCCTCCAAATTTTCAGTTGGTCTGGGAGCGGTGATAATCCTTGTCTAAAAAAGCTATTGTTATCAGGTTTTCTAAGCATATTGTACATATGAACTATCGCAATCGGGAGAGGGGGTTACAGGGGGGGGTGTCCCCTCTGTCCCCAAATCTTTTTATTTTAAACATTTGTTTGAAGGGTCGTTTTAACCGTTCCACTTAAAAATGCAAAAAGAAACTCCAGTCTGTGACTTGAGAGAATATTTGTTTTTCTTTAAAAAAAAAATAAAAATAAAATTAAAAAAAAAAAAAAACTTTTCACTGTCAGACTAGCTTAATTTGAACAAGGTTATTTTTTAAGCGATTCGTTTAAACAATTTTTCTCATTCCCAATAGGTTGTGGTTTTAAATTCTTTCTAAATACTAGGTTTTCTTTAAAATATTTATTTATTTATTTTTATTTTTAATGCAATGCAAAGTATTTTATGCAAAAATGTTTTATTCGTTGAGCGAAAGTGAATAGTATTTTCCCTTTTCTTAATAATACTCTCACAGTTTTACATCAAGTTATATTAATTGTTATAATAGATTTATTGCATCTTTTTTTTTTTTTTTCTTTCTTGCTGTATTTTATTCATATATGAATAGTTCAATATTTGATAAGTTATCCTTCTAAATATTTATACTTTATCAGTCTTGCGTATTTCAGCAAGTTTTTTTTCAGTTTATCGTAAAAGTTTAATAAGCGGTAAGTTTTATAAAGAAGAGAGTTTTATAAGATATAAATTTATCTAATAAAAATTTTTTTAAAATTTAATCAAGTACCTTTCACATTGTAGAATAAATAATTTTTACTAATTTCATCACAATTAGTAAAAGACTAATGTATAGGTATAGGGTTCTGGCTTACCGCGCGGCCATTTTCTCCATCTGTAATGTGAATTCGGGTTAGGACCCCTACAAAAGTCCTCCACCCAAGGCATGTCTAAATTAAGCAGTCAATCCTTGTGTAGAAGGGGCCGTGGTAGCCCAGTGGTTAAGGCGTTGGACTCGTAACCGGAAGGTTGTGGGTTCGATACCGGCGTACCACTAAAGACCACCGTGTACATGCGGCGTACGTGCACGTTAAATCCGTGGTTCCGAAAGTCCTCTCGGCGGTCGCTAGCAGTTTCCGAGGGGTGCCAATATTCAGAAGTCCCCCCACCTTCTGATGAGGTTCCAAATTCTGGCGGGAAATTACGGGAAGGACGTATATGTAGCTCTAAGCGACACATTCAGTGACGCGAGCTGTCCTCTCCTGGCAAACAATCCTTGTGTAGATCTGCCACAAAACATAAATAACTTTCATGATAATTTACAGTGACAGTAAAAAGTTTAATATATTTAATATTAAATAAAAATCATAATCACTTCCAAACACTGTTATCGAGGTTGTCCTAAAAACCCTGACCTATGGAGTTTCCTTCTTTAAATGTTAATCATAGACATATAGAATAAATTACACAGTTATTTTATGGAATCAAATAAAATTTTCTGAATATTAAATGTAAATAAATAGAAACATGTATTTTTTATACAGCCCTCTTTCTTCTAAGAAGGCTTACAGATATGTTTAATCAAAGTTGGTGAGGGGCAATAAGCTTTGCTATATCAATAATAGCAAAAATATAATTATTAAAACTATTCTAACAAAACTAATTAACCATTAATTTTAATCAGTGTTATAAATAGCCAATATTTTATATTTTAAGAAATAAGTTTTAAATCATTTTTAAAAAGTTTCCTGTAAAAAGGGGTGTTTAGCATTTATAAATGAAAATTTGTTTGAAAAGTTACAATTACACTAACATTTATTTTGAAGAGTTTATTTTAAGTTGTTTTTATTAGTTGTTGACTTATTAATACCATGACTTAATTAAAAAAGCATTTTTAAAATAAGAGTATTCATGCTTAAAATGAATATTTCAAAAAACAAAAATATGTATACATAAATATATACTGATAAATCATTCATTATTCTAATAATTTAAAACCGAAAAGCTAACAAGATGAATCAGAATGAATTATGATGAATCAAAATAAGATCTTGCACTTATAAAAAGAAAGCCAGTAAACATAAGCCATGGTTGGTAAGGAATAAACTGAAGGTCAGAATTTATTACAGAGAACGTGCATGTTAAAACGGTGTGATAGGATATTCTTTTTTAGGGTGGTCTTGGTAGGTGAGAGATGGTACTTAAAATTTTCGCAATTGCTACAATTTGTTGCGGAATGACTAGTTCTGGTCCTTGTCCTAAGAATACAAACAAATTGAACATTCAGTTTGTTAAATTAGTAAATAATTAATTAAACTTGGTAAATTAATAATTCATTAATTAAACTATTTCTCTATTTTATTATGTTCAGGAGAATTTTTAAATCTCGTGCATTTTTAAAGTCTCCCCTTTTAAAGGTGAGAAGGTGTAAAGGCAAACACTCCCCCCCCCCCCCCATTCTTAAAAAAAAAAGTGATCAATTTCAGTTAATTATAGGCACATGGCTCTAATCTACTAAATATTTTGATTTTAATTTGTATATGTTTTAATGTCATTTATATAATTTATTACTGTTTAGATCACATAAAACTAGGAAATAAAAATGAGTTAAATACTCTAGCGGAGAAAAATCAAATGATTACGAGTTTAAATTTCATTCAAATTTAAATAAATCGTTTGAAATCAATTGCGCTTTAACGCTAAAAATACCCTTTTAAATAATTTTGAATATTTTGTTTTAAAAAAATCTCAATACAATGATTGTATCTTTCTCAACAGAATAATTGATATAAAAATTAATTTTTTAAACTGTGATAAAATATATTTATTACCGCACAGCTTTTAAATGTTTTTCTGGATATAATATTCTTGAATGTAAAATCTGTGCAGTACGAACCTCAATCTAAAAAAAAAACCTGTTTGTTCATGTTGCCTTAGGCGTCCCGTACGCTATCTCCCATAGTCCCCGTCCCCATTGTCCGGGGAATCTCCCCTATTTCTTTCTTGGAAGAGACACGGCTTTCATGACCTTGACAAGTAGCTTGACTAGCTAAAAGCAATTAATTCCTTTTTATTTAATGTTGTAAATTTCCCTGATTAATATGAAGATATATGTTCTCAAAATGTAAAAAAGTGGCTCCTTTACTTCAAAAACGTAAGAATTTTGGGGCAGGCCAATATTTGATTAAATACCATTATCGTATTGACTACAAAACAAAATAAGTTCATGTCAATATTTAAATAAAAATTATTATTCTGAAGGGGGGGGGGGTATTCTTTTTTTTCCGGTTCGCGTTTTTTCCGTTTGGCGTTTTTTCCGTTCGCGTTTTTACCGTTCGCGTTTTTTCCGTTTGGCGTTTTTTCCGTTCGCGTTTTTTCCGTTCGCGTTTTTTCCTACATTCGTTTTATAAGGGCATCTCATTAGAAAACTTTTTCTTACTGGAATTATGGATAGTGCTAAGTCCCGGGCAATCCCATATGAACATGGGACATGACCATAAAAAAAAAGAAGAAAAAATTAACGAATTGTGTGAGAAATTATTTCGAAGTGTTGTAGCAGTGTTGGAAACAGTTTATTTTATTTAAAGTTTCGTTTTATCAGAATACCAACACTTGAGAGTCAGACATCTACGTTGTATCATGAGTTACCCAGTGGTGTAGTATCTGTTACAGTCAGGCCCGGATACGCCCACCGGGAAGCCGGGAAATTTCCCGGTGGGCCGGCGATGACCGATTCTCCCCCTTTCTTTTTCTTTTTCTTTCTTTTTTTTTTTTTTTTTTAACAGAAAGAAAGAAAATTTTCCTTCTCCCATTCTCGTCAACTTCCTATTTTCTTTCTCCACAGATGTCCAGATGAGCCAATTTCACCCAGGTTGAAAATGAGAGGATTTATTTACGACCTTTCCTTTGATAATTACGACCTTTCCTTTGCACTGAAAAGGGGAAGCCGAACCATTGCTCATTTGTTTCTTTCTTCTTTGGCACGCTCAATAATGTTCTGACCTTGAATGCTGATACCACCGACGCCACCGACTAACTGCCTTTGCCTTTGACCCGGGGGCAAAACGTATCTCCCCACTCCCTTTGTATCAAAGACTTTTGATCCTGTATCTCTCACACACAGAAAAACCCGGAAGAAAAAAAATTACTAACTGGAAAATGTAGATTTTTTTTTTAAATAGCAAAAATCAAAAACTTCTTTAGGGACACAGACATTTACGGGGGGAAAATATCAAGCATGAAAATTAAAACATCAGGATCTAAGTGTTGATGAGTATACCCTTTTGTTCAGTCTGACGTTTTCTAAACACAGTACTTATATTCGAATGAAAGATTGAAATTCGAACGATTTTTTATCACTTATAAATCTTAAGGACTATTTCGAGGCCTTTTTCAAGTGTCAACCGCCAACAGGAAATGCTCTGTAGAGACCTGCACGGTCCGGCCGGGCCTGTGGAAGCTCGGCCCAGCCAGTCTTGTGGGCCGGGTACGGGTACTGGTACTGGTTTTATAAATCTGTTGTTAACGGACCGGGCCAGACCTGTGTCTAGTGCATTTTTTTTTTCGCCTTCCTGCAACCAAGAAAAAAGTTAATATTAATAACTTTGCATAATGCAAAATGCCTGAAAAATATTTACTTATCGACCTTAGAGATCTGCACGGGCCCGGCCCGCGGAACGGGCTGAATGTAGGAAAAAACGCGACGGAAAAAACGCGAACGGAAAAAACGCCAAACGGAAAAAACGCGAACGGTAAAAACGCGAACCAGAAAAAAAAGAATACCCCCCCCCCCCCTCAGAATAATAATTTTTATTTAAATATTGACATGAACTTATTTTGTTTTGTAGTAAGTGCAATAATGGTATTTAATCAAATATTGGACTGCCTGAGCAAATTCTTTTGTTTTTGAAGAAAGAGCCACTTTTTATATTTTTGAGAGCATACATCTTCATATTAACCCATTTATGCCTAGTGTCTCTTTTTTGGGACGGCATTTTCGCTATTAGTCGAAAACGTTATTTATTTTTGCTAGCATTTATTCATGATTATTGAGCCTCAACTCTACAAAATATTTTAACATGACCAAGTAGGATGTTGATATTTCGATTTTTATGCATAATGATTTTAAAAGAAATCATCCCTTGTTCAAGAATTTGTCATCAGAAATTTGTCTATTATTTCTGTTATCAGTAAAAATCGAAGAAAGTCGCAAAAATATCCAGGCACAAATGGGTTAATCAGGGAAATTTACAACATTAAATAAAAAGGAATTAATTACTTTTAGCTAGTCAAGCTACTTGTCAAGGTCATGAAAGCCGTGTCCCTTCCAAGAAAGAAATACGGGAGATTCCCCGGACAATGGGGACCGAGACTATGGGAGATAGCGTACCGGAAAACGCCTAAGGCAAGATGAACAAACAGGTTTTTTTTTTAGGTTGAGGTTCGTACAGCACAGATTTTACATTCAAGAATATTATATCCAGAAAAACATTTAAAAACTGTAAAGTCATGGGCGCACCCACGGAGGGGGGCTGTGGGGGCAAAAGCCCCCCCCCCTAAACCTGGAGTGTTAGATGTGAAAAACTTTGAAAATTGCCACTAACGAATTATAATATTTTACCTTAAAAAATTGTCTTCAAATTATTTCTAATTTTTTGTGGGGGGGGGGGATTAATTAAAAGTGGGGGAATGTTGGTTTTTAAATAAATACTTACAGCTAGTGCATAAATTACCAACTTTTAAAGTTAGAACTGGAAAGATTAGATATTGGTTGAAAAAAAGACTATGAAAAGATTGGGCTTGTGTTCTATGGGCAAGTGGTAACGAATATTTTGAAGTTATAATGGAGTTATAGCTATAATCGAGGTCACTTATAACCGAGTTTGGCAGTATTTGTAACCCCCATGATTGCGCAACCCCCCCCCCAAAACCAAATCCTGATTGCGCCACTAGTGCATAATAATATATTTCATCACAATTAAAAAATTAATTTTTATATCAATATTCTGTGAGAAAGATACAATCATTGTATTGAGATTTTCTTAAGAACAAAATATTCAAAATTATTTAAAAGGGTATTTTTAGCGTTAAATAGAAACTCAATTGATTTCAAACGATTTATTTAAATTTGAATGAAATTTAAACTCGTAATCATTTGATTTTTCTCCGCTATTTGATCTCCGCTAGAGTATTTAAATCATTTTTATTTCCTAGTTTTATGTGATCTAAACAGTAATAAATTATATAAATGACATTAAAACATATACAAATTAAAAATCAAAATATTTAGTACATTAGAGCCATGTGCCTTTAATTAACTGAAATTGATCACAATTTTTTTTTAAAGAATGGGGGGGGGAGTGTTTTGCCTTACACCTTCTCACCTTTAAAAGGGGTTGACTTTAAAAATGCACGAGATTTAAAAATTCTCCTGCTACATAATAAAATAGAGAATAGTTTAATTAATGAATTATTAATTTACCAAGTTTAATTAATTAATTACTAATTTAACAAACTGAATGTTCAATTTGTTTGTATTCTTAGGACAAGGACCAGAACTAGTCATTCCGCAACAAATTGTAGCAGTTGCGAAAATTTTAAGTACCATCTCTCACCTACCAAGATCCCCCTAAAAAAGAATATCCTATCACACCGTTTTAACATGCACGTTCTCTGTAATAAATTCTGACCTTCAGTTTATTCCTTACCAACCATGGCTTATGTTTACTGGCTTTCTTTTTATAAGTGCAAGATTTTATTTTGATTCATCATAATTCATTCTGATTCATCTTGTTAGCTTTTCGGTTTTAAATTATTAGAATAATGAATGATTTATCAGTATATATTTATGTATACATATTTTTGTTTTTTAAAATATTCATTTTAAGCATGAATACTCTTATTTTAAAAATGCTTTTTTTAATTCATGATTAATAAGTCATCACTATAAAACAACCTAATAAAACAACTTAAATACACTCTTCAAATTAAATGTTAGTGTAATTGTAACTTTTTCAAACAAATTTTCATTTCTAAATGCTAAAAACCTCTTTTTACAGGAAACTTTTTAAAAATGATTTAAAACTTATTTCTTAAAATATAAAATATTGGCTATTTATAACACTGATTAAAATTAATGGTTAATTTGTTTTCTTAGAAATTTCTTAGAGTTTTAATAATTATATTTTTGCTATTATTGATATAGCAAAGCTTATTGCCCCCTCACCAACTTTGATTAAACATATCTGTAAGCCTTCTAGAAGAAAGAGGGCTGTATAAAAAATACATGTTTCTATTTATTTACATTTAATATTCAGAAAATTTTATTTGATACCATAAAATAACTATGTAATTATTCTATATGTCTATGATCAACATTTAAAGAAGGAAACTCTATAGGTCAGGGTTTTTAAGACAACCTCGATAACAGTGTTTGGAAGTGATTATGATTTTATTTAATATTAAATACATTATATTAAACTTTTTACTTTCACTGTAAATTATCATGAAAGTTATTTATGTTTTGTGGCAGATCTCCACAAGGATTGTTTGCCAGGAGAGGTCAGCTCGCGTCACTGAATGTGTTGCTTAGAGCTACATATACGTCCTTCCCGTAATTTCCCGCCAGAATTTGGAACCTCATCAGAAGGTGGGGACTTCTGAATATTGGCACCCCTCGGAAACTGCTAGCGACCGCCGAGAGGACTTTCGGAACCACGGATTTAACGTGCACGTACGCGCGCATGTACACGGTGGTCTGTAGTGGTACGCCGGTATCGAACCCACAACCTTCCGTTACGAGTCCAACGCCTTAACCGCTGGGCTACCACGGCCCCTTCTACACAAGAACTGACTGCTTAATTTAGACATGCCTTGGGTGGAGGACTTTTTGAAGGGTCCTAACCCGAATTCACATTACAGATGGAGAAAGTGGCCTCGCGGTAAGCCAGAACCCTATACCTATACATTAGTCTTTTACTAATGTGTTGAAATTAGTAAAAATTATTTATTCTACAATGTGAAAGGGTACTTGATTAAATTTTTAAAAAATTTTTATTAGATAAATTTATATCTTATAAAGCTCTCTTCTTTATAAAACTTACGGCTTATTAAACTTTTAAGATAAACTGAAAAAAAACTTGCTGAAATACTCAAAACTGATAAAGTATAAATATTTAAAAGGATAACTTATCAAATGTTGAACTATTCATATATGAATAAAATACAGCAAGAAAAAAAAAGATGCAATAAATCTATTATTACAATTAATATAACTTAATGTAAAACTGTGAGAGTATTATTAAGAAAAGGGAAAATACTATTCACTTTCGCTCAACGAATAAAACATTTTTGCATAAAATACTTTGCATTGCATTAAAAATAAAAATAAATAAAAATTGTTTAAACGAATCGCTTAAAAAATAACCTTGTTTAAATTAAGCTAGTCTGAAAGTGAAAAGTAGTTTTTTTTTTTTTTTTTTTAAGAAAAACAAATATTCTCTCAAGTCACAGGCTGGAGTTTCTTTTTGCATTTTTAAGTGGAACGGTTAAAACGACCCTTCAAACAAATGTTTAAAATAAAAAGATTTGGGGACAGAGGGGACACCCCCCCCTGTAACCCCCTCTCCCGATTGCGATAGTTCATATGTACAATATGCTTAAAAAACTTGATAACAATAGCTTTTTTAGACAAGGATTATCCCCGCTCCCAGACCAACTGAAAATTTGGAGGGTCACATGAAGATTTGAGGGGGTCACATGTCGAATTTAAGAGCAGAAAAGGAAATTTCTTTTAAATTTTAAAACAAATGTCCGTTTAAAAATTTTTGACGAAGTGGGAGGAAAGGGGGACACAGCCCCCCTGTGCCCCCCCTCTTCGACCCTACGCCTATGGTTCGAATGTATTGCACTCTTAGGAAAACCTATTAACAATAGCTTCCTAAGGAAGGCTCATCACTGCTCCAGACCTACTGAAATTTTGGGGGTGCACAGGAAACATTTGAGGGGGTCATATCGAAATTTTAGAGCAGAAAAGAAAAGTTTCTTTAAAATTTCAAACATGTTTATTTTTTAAGAAATTGATGAAATTGCTCGGGGGGGCAAGCTTCCCCTGTGCCCCCCTCTTCGACCCTACGCCTATGGTTCATATGTATTGCACTCTTAGGAAAACCTATTAACAATAGCTTCCTAAGGAAGGCTCATCACTGCTCCAGACCTACTGAAATTTTGGGGGTGCACAGGAAACATTTGAGGGGGTCATATCGAAATTTTAGAGCAGAAAAGAAAAGTTTCTTTAAAATTTCAAACATGTTTATTTTTTTTAAAAATTGACGAAATTGTTCGGGGGGCACAGGGGGACACGTGACCCCCTTTGCCCCCCCCAACCGACGCTACGCCTATAGTTCATATGTTAAATGAATCATGTTGGCGTTTTTACCGTTCGCGTTTTTTCCGTTTGGCGTTTTTTCCGGTTGGCGTTTTTTCCGTGGGCGTTTTTTCCGTTCGCGTCTTTTCCGCACACCGAACGGGCTTGGGCCGGGGCCCGTCACCTTTCTAGAAGTCGGGCCGAACCGGACCAGCCTATGGCCTTTCTTTCTTCCTGGCCAAACCGATCCTTGAGCGAAAAAATGTTGGCGGCGTAGGTTTTCTAATGGTAAGTGTGTAAAATATAAAATCAAAACAGGAATTCATTTCAAGAACAGACGCTCGATTTCCTACGCAGCTGCAAAACTGTTTGGTCTACTCCCATACAGACAGGAGCACTTTTTTTGTCTACAGATAACACTTTCAAAGCAGGGCCGGCGGAAGCGGGCCTGCAAGGCCTTCTTTGCAGGCGGGCGCCAAACACAGAGGGGCGCCAAATTGTCCCCAAAGCAAAAATTTCCAAAAAAATTTGAAAAATGGACAGATTTTAGGAAGATATGTTTTATATTAATAATGATTGCAGGTAAGAAGCATTTTTGAAATAGGTGTTCTTTAGAAGAAATGATTAGATTTTTAACATCTCCTCATACGGAATGAACGTTTTCTTCTTTCTGAACACTTTATTTTTTTAAATAGTGATTATATTTTTATTTTTTAAAACGAGATGCATGAATAGGTGCAGTTATATATATATATGTATATATATAAAACTGCGCCTATTGTACACACACACACACCACACACACACACATATATATATTAGAATATTGTATATTTGAGGGGATGCTACATTGATTCGTAATAATATATATATATTATTACGAATCAATGTAGCATCTCCTCAAATATACAATATTCTAATATATATATATGTGTGTGTGTGTACAATAAAACCTCAATTACCCGAGTACATAAAAGCCGCTAGCACGTCGGATATCAGAAATCTGGCTTAGTAGAAATTGTATAATAATTCGCCGTGCTCGCGAATTTAGCTTATGCTAATGAAAAAGCAATAGAACAATTTTAAACGAAAAAATAAAAAGAAAAGGTATCAGAAATTATGTTTCACAGATCAAATATTTAAGAAGGAAATCAACTACTTAGCCGTAAATTTTAAACAGCAAGTTGAAACTTTTTAACTGCACTAAATTAAATATTGAAAGACGCATTTTCAAAAATTTTAATAAATAAAATCTAAGTTGAGGAATTTTGGACGCAGGGAGACTGTTTTACTGCCACTGAACTAAAAATTGTGATCTGTTCGCAGGGTTTAAGCTGAGTTGAAAAATTCTTTAGCAAAAAAGCTAAAATAAGGGGAAAAGCTTTTGTCAAATTGCTATAAAGGTAATTCCATTTTTCTCACCGAGAGATATTGTCCGATCTCTTTTTCCTGTGTTGTTTTAGCAGTAGTCTTGAAAATCATAGACGCACATGTTACATATTTAAATTCATCACTATTGAAAATAAAAGATTATCCACACAACAATTCTATAACAATTCCCTATCAGGAAATTTTTACTTTTATCCCTGTCAGTCGCGCACACAGGATTTTTGGCTGGGGGGGGGGGGGGTGTCCAACTTTTAGGGATGTTCCAGATTGACAAAAATCAGTGATGAAAGAGCTCGTTTCATTAGATGGAATTCATCAAAACTCGTCCCATCCAGTTCCCTAAGAATACACTACACAGTACAATAGGAAGCAAAGTAATAGCTGTACAGTTTTGAGAACAAGATGGTATTTTATGTTCGCTTTCAGTTCGTTTTTTAAAAGTTGAGGAAAACGAGAAAAAAATTTCTTCTTTTATTTATTAGAACTGAAACTATTGCTACCTTCTTTTAGAATCATTTTATTTAGTATAGATATAGGGTAATAATCAATCGAAAAAGAAATCAAAGCCGATGGGGAGGGGTGGGTCCAGACACCCTGGACCCCCCCCCTTGTGTGCGCCACTGATACCTCTTTCTCTTCAATATTTCAGCTCCAAATTTTCTCTGAATGCTTTAGCAAAAAAGAGAAACCCATTAATTTCATTTAAGCATTCTGATAAGTCTTTTAACATTATGCAAAAAATGCGGCCGTATCTTAAAACTTGGTTAGTGTTTCAGGGCTCATTTACAGACAAAACTATTTATTTTTAATTTTTTATTTTTATTTATTTATTTATTTATTTTTAGAATTTTGGATACAGCTTGGGCATCATTAAATGAAAGATTTGACGCAATGAAAAATCACTGCGATAATTTTAGTTTCTTGTGCAATTTATCGGAAATCGATAATGCAGATTTGAAAATAAAATGCAGTAATTGAGAATTTTTTTTACAAAATGGTGATAGTAAAGATATTAACGCAGAAGAACTTTTTGACAAAATAGTAGCTTCCAAAGACATTTTTACAGCCGGTATGAATGACTCATTCAATATTCTGAACTTAATTGTGTCGAATAAATTGTGCTTCCCGAACTTGAATATCATATTGAGAATACTACTCAGCATTCCCGTTAGTGTTGCTAATAGCGAAATATCGTTCTCGAAATTAAAATTGATCAAGACGCATTTACGGTCAAGTATATCTCAGGAAAGACTCATAAATCTAGCTTTGATTGCTATTGAAAATGAAATCTGAGAGATAGATAGAAAAAAAAGTTATAGAAAAGCTTGTAAATATGAAATGTAGAAAAATTAATTTTCCCGATAAATAAATTTATTATTATTTTTTTCAACAAATGCTTTCGTCAAAACTTATTTCTCCAGGGAAAAAAAAAACATGGAGGGGGGGGGGCGATTTTAGGTTTTTTTGCAAGCTGGCGCTGGATAACCTTGCGCCAGCGCTGACACTTTCAAAATAAAGTAAATGATGCATGTACTTTATTTTGATCTGGCTTTATTTTTTTTTTTGTGGGGGGGGGGGCTACTGAGAATTAGTTTTGTTTTGATTATCAAGTATGAGGGCCGGGCCTTGAATTGTGATTTTTGAAATTGGCCGGGCGGCCGTTCCTAAATTTTTTTATTTTAGCTATGGGCCTCGCCGGGCCGAGGTGACGGTTATACGGGCTCGGTCAGGGTCCGGCTTGAAATTTTCGGCCCGTGCAGATCTCCAATCGATCTATTTGGTCGTCTTTATATTTCTTTAAATTTATGGAGTTTTGAAATTTTTACTCCTCAACTATGTTCGCTTGGGGCATGATGTTTGTTTCAAATCTGTTACGGGCCCGGGATGGGCCTACAAATTCAAGAATCGTCGAAGCTCTGGCCGGGACAGGAATCAATTTTCAAGCCCGTGCAACTCTAAGCTCTGTTCATAATCTTTTGTGAAGCATTTATATGTGGGGCCCGAGGTCCCCGGCTAGCGGCCGGGCTCGGGCTTTCGATTCAAGATGAAAATTAGTAACGGGAAGGGCCGGGCCTCATCGCTTTCCTAAAAGTCCGGCCGGGCCACACTATGACCATTTTTTTTTCTTTCGGGCCAAACCGGGCCTTCATCGAAAAAAGGTTGGTGACATACATTTTCTAATGGTAAGCGTATAAAATCAAAATATGAATTCAAATAAAGAACACACGCCCTATTTCCTACACAGCTACCAACTGTTTGGTCTACTCTCATCCAGACAGAGCACTTTTTTTTCTCCACAGATAACACTTTCAAAACATAAGTGAACACCAGTGGCGACTTGTGACCCGTTTCAGTGGTGGAGCCCGAAAAAAAAAAGTGCCAATTAGAATCGCGAAAATATATATACATATAGAACAACCTATCCCCACGTGCACACAGCGTAAGTATTTAAAATTTCTGAAATGACAAATAATTATCGAATTTACTATACAACTTTTGCTATTTTTTACCTAGTTATGTTGAATTGAAAAGTTTACTTTATTACTAAACAAAAAGCCACATTTAAATATTTAATATTTATGCTCTTTATAGTTACCTGTTCATAATTTTTAGATGATTTATTTATTTTAAAATAAATATCAACATATATAAAAAATACATTTATACATCGCTTTTCGTCAGTCAAGAAAACAAAACAGAAAAATATCTGACTGCACTGCAAAAATACGATCACGCAAATAAAAAAAGATTTCCTCCTAAGCGGAAAATTTCGCCAATAGCTACCGATTGCCGAAATTTCCCCGTACGGTCGTGTAGATTAGAGGTCTGCGCCGCACAAAAATTCGCGGCGGCGGCGTAACGACCTCAGAAACCCGGCGGCGGCGGCGCGCCGCGGCGTGAAAAAATTATTGAAAAAGAGCATAATGAAAATGGGCGTATGCGTACGAACACACACACACCTATGTATTAACTCACGTTAAAAGATTTTTTTTAAGACTATGAAAACTAGTCTTGAGTATGAGTTTCTGTTGCTGTGGGATTACGGCCAATTAGCGACGCGATGTGGGGTGTTTTCCGTGGGGGTCTTTCTAAGGGGTCGTAACAAGCATTTCGGAGGAAACGACGGAAAACTCTGAACGGTTAGGTCGGCGGATGCGACCTGGGTTTGAACAAGGCTCCTTCCGTCTCACATTTTAGAGCACTATGCGCTCGGCCAGTGGTTGGGCTCCAGAGTATGAGCCTGCCGTTTCGATGCACTTTTAAAACATTTCCACTGCAAAAGAAACAATAGATTTTATCAAACTCGCATAGGCTTATATTGCTCTTATAGCACATTCACGATACATTTAGCTGTTAGTGTACAATTGATACATTTGCTTTTAAGCGGCTTTTTTAAGCAATCAAATTACGCCATTGATTCAAAAAATTTAAATGGTATCTAGCGTTATGAGTGTACTACTTACTAGTGTTAACCTTTTACAGACAGATCCAGCCATATTTTGAATTCGTTTTCTGCATATTTTGCCTTCTAATGCGTTAATTAAAGGATATTAGTCATTTAAATGGGAGGACAAACTTTTACATTGTTTTCGAAAACGGAATTAGCATAGCTGCCAAACGTTCCGTTTTTATCGGAACATTTCTCACCACCAGGGATAGAATCTTGTGATTTTTTTCGGTTGTCCATTGGGCAATCACTGAAATTATTTTGGTTGCCTGCAAATGAAGTTTCTTGCCTATAAAATCTTCGCTACACAATTTTTTTTTAAGAACATGCGACCGTTACAATGAAATGAGATGACAAACTTTTATTCATAAAATTGCCATTACTATTCGGAAATTAAAATAGAAATAGGAAACTGCATTTTCAAGCTAAGGAATAAAAATTGGAATAGTTGTTTTTTCTTGGCTGTCCTAAGGGCATCTGAATTTTTTGTGTTACCACCGCCTTCTTGCCTGTCATCTTTCGAATAATACACTGAGAGAGGTTAAACGATAGGTGGTGCCACTTGTGTTGCCTACCTTTCCGGATATGTAGATGGTTTAAATTAATACATTTAATAACAAGAATTCTTAACAAATACTGGTGTTAGAACAATGTAAAATTGATGAAACTGTATTATAACACACTGTGGATAAATACCATTTATGGATGTTTCATATGTTTTTCTTCTCTAGATCGTTTTAAAAAAATCTAAAACAACTAATCACTCTATTTTAAAAATACTTTGTTTTCAATTCAAGCCCTCTTCACTTTTTTTAAAAATGAAATATATATACATAAAATAATTTCTCCACTTAAAAAGGTCAAAAGATTTAGGGGGGAAATTCAGTTACCGGGTGTCCTCGCCAAGCGCCGATGTGTCGCCAAGCTTGGAGGTTGGTCGAAAGTTTGTTTACTTTAGCCTTAGAGTCAGATGTCTGTTGTAACCTGTGTAGATTGAGTTGAGGTGTTGGATGATGCTGTAGTTTGATGAAAAAACGCTCGGTGGGTTCATTAAACGATACCAGGATGTTTGGTAAAGGGATTTTGTGATTGGTTAAGGCAATTTAACTGTAATCGGTAAACCGAGGTTTTAAAACGAGGAAATTTGAAATCGGTGAGTCAGTTCTTGTTTTGTGTTATTGGTGTTTGGTGTGTGGTTAGTATATGTTGGTTTTGTGGTTAGTTAGTAAAAGAAAGCGTTTTGGTGTTATGTTATTAGCTGTTGTGCGTTTTGGATATTTTTCAGGAGTTTCTTTAGATAAAGGTAAGTGTTTTTTTTTTTTAAAGAATTTTTGCAATTGCTTAAGGTTTTCAATGTGAATTGTAAATGTGTATAAGTAGGTTATTTAATCCATCCATGTTGTTTTGAGTTGAAAATGGGCCTGTGTTTGCTCAGTTTACATTAGCTGTATGAGTAGGTTGCTTAATTCACTGTTGTTCTTTTAGTTAAAAACGGTTTAGTGGTTGCCTAGTTTACATAGCTGTACAACTAGGTTGGTGAATCCACTGAGGTTTTTTTAGTTAAAAACGGACCACTGGTTGCCGAGTTTACATAGCTGTACAACTAGGTTGCTTAATTCACTGTTGTTCTTTTAGTTAAAAACGGTCCACTGGTTGCATAATTTACATAGCTGTACAACTAGGTTGCTGAATCCACTGAGGTTTTTTTAGTTAAAAACGGTCCACTGGTTGCATAGTTTACATAGCTGTAGAACTAGATTGCTTAATATTCTGAAATTTTTTTAGTTAAAAGTGGTTTACTGTTTGCTCATTTTTAATTGCCTGTTACTGAATTTGCTGACAATTTTTAGTGTTAAGTATGGATGGTGTATTTTGTTTTATTGTTTTTTTTTTTTTAAGTGGAATATCTGTGGAATTTTAATGTGTTAAAGTAATTTGTATTTCCTGACAGTGCTCAGCATGTTGTATTATTTTATCGTATTCTAAAATGGTGTTTCACACGTGAAAAATTTGGCGACAAAAAAAAGCGCCAAGTAGCGGGTGTTGGCGAGAAAAAAAAAGTCGCCAAAAATAGGCGACACCCGGTAACTGAATTACTCCCAGATTTAGTATCAGAACTTTGTTTTTAAGTCTTTATAAATTTTAAACAAGAAAACAAAGCTACTAAATTTAGCTAAAACACATTATAAATTAACAGCTGATTATTTTATACTCTCACCATAAAAATATGGACATTAACAGTTCCAATATATTTTATTTAAAAAGAAATCATCATGTTCAGTTTTTCATGCGTCTTTATCATGAGTTCTAAATTTAGTAGATTTGACCTTTCATTTTAAATGTGCTATTATATGCGTGTGTCACTATACAAAATTTTTGTCAATTTTACATTCCAACACCAGTATTTGTTAAGAGTTCTTGTTTTAAAATATATTACTTTAAATCGTTTGTATATCAGGCATCTCTTCGCATCTCCCTTTCGGCCCTTGCCTACCACTACTTTTTTGGTGGCATTTGCATCTTTAAATCAAGTCCATATTTTAATTTAAAATAAAATCGGAACGGTTGGCAGCTATGATATAGTGATGGGTAGCTTAAATCTTTGCACTCCAACCTTTTTATCGCCACGAACCGGTCAACGTTTCATAATTTTACAGCGACCCGCTGAGGGTGGGAGGGCGGGGCGTTCAATGTTTCTAATTTAGACTGGTTTGGTTTAATAACTTTAATTTAATTGTATTTAAACATGCCTCCAAAATAAAATACAGTTACACACATACACACACACACACACACACACCAAAAAAAAAAAAAAAAAAAAAAAAAAAAAAAAAAAAGAATATAAAATGATGTAGCATTTCAACCGGCAGAGTTTTTGTCTGGAATAGTTTTAAGGTAAGAACATTTATTCTCTATTTTATGACTGCAATATTAATTCATATTCTTGAAATCTTTAATAAACAGCAAAAAGAAAAGAGAAATGTTAAATGAATTGCAATATTTCTTCTGTTGCAAAGGTATAAATAAATACAAACACGACAAAGTCTCAAAAATCCGAGAGAAATACACCAAAGTAAATAAAATCCAAAGAATTTAATGTTCCTTGGCGGCCCGGTACTATTTGATCTGAGGACCGGGACCGGTCCGTGGCCCGGGGGTTGTGGACCAATGGCTTAAATAATAGGTGAAATATTAAGAATTAATGAAAGATTTATTTTTAAATTTAAATAAAGATATGAATTAAGCTTGAAAGGGGGAATAAAGATAGATCTGTACAAATTTATGAAAATGGCTATTTTTATGATTTTTTTCCCAGTTTCCCACAAGGATAGAAATGCAACTTGAGTTTCAACAATCAAGTCAACTTTTAATTTTATCTGATATTTTTTTCTAGTCAATATTGATAACATTTAATTTTTCAAAATTTTTTTTATTTGGTGTTCTGAATTGGGAACACTGGCCAATAAAAGGGTAAGAAGTATCCAGAAAAAAATAAGCAGTTGAAAGTTTAGGCACATTTTTAAAAAAAGTTTTGAAGCCGATTGTACGCTGCAGCAGGCAATCGGAGTTCTTTGTCGGCGCGCCGGCCTAGACCTCGGCGGCGGCGCAGACCTCTAGAGATCACCATTCGAGGGCCAGAAGATCTGGGCCCAGAAGGCAGCGCCAAATAAGCCGTTTGGAAGCCAATTTAATTCCGCGTCAGTATGGCTTTTGTGCTCAATGCCAAATATGTCAACCCGATAAACGGAGAAGAGACGACCAATTGTGGGCAAGCCAGCCCATGGCTCATGCATGGTTTAGATAGGGGGGAAATCGTATAACTATGGCTTTTTTAAGTGCGTTTTTCAATGGATAGTATTAAAATAGAGTAAAACGCGTGTATTTTTTTAATGAAGATAAATTACTAAGAGCCTTACGTATTAAGAACTGCCTTACATAATAGGAAGATACTTTGATTTAGACGGTGCTTAGTCGGTGGGGCCAGGCCCCTCTGGCCCTTAATGACGAGCCGCCACTGGGAACACTAATAGATTTGATAGACTGAAACATAAATAGATTTGATTGTGTACTTCTTCCTCAAACGAAATTCTTTAACGGTGTTATTCGAAAAAATCATGCGATTTTGGTACATAATTACAAATAAACTAATTATGCCAGGCACTTCAAAATTTTGAAACTGTCTCTTTACAAGCTGTATTACATACTGCGAAGACAGGCCAATCTGCATCGGTTTCAAAACTTTTAGAAAAAATTCTTAAAAATCGAAATTTTCGCAAAGCGTGTCACTCTTCGAAAAATCTTGCAGCTCAGATCCATGTTTAAGAATTTTTTCTGAGAATTTCACAAAAGCCACAGCGTTTTCGCTTATCGCAGTGTGTAAAACAGCTTATGATGAACCCTCTGGAATTTTTTGGAGACCCTGGTGCTATTAGTTTATTTCAATTTGTGTACCAAGACTAAAAACAGAGTTCTTTTTTTTTTTCGAAGGACAGCCTTAAAATATATGGATATGTTTACAGTGCTGTAAAAAACTACTATAATCATTGATGTCAAACTCGATGTATTAGACAATTTTCTGGCCAAGTAGTCGGCGAAACGGCTTCTAATTAGGTGGTCCCAGTATACGCATGACCAATCCTAGTAGTCTGGGCTGTACAACATAATTTTTTGGATCTAATTAAGTTCAATTTAATTTATACAGTTTTTTAGTAAAAGTTGTTGCTATATAAGTTAATCACTGTCTTTATATTATTACATTTTATATATATATACATACATACATACAACATAATCATACATATATAAGCAGTATTAAAATATGGTTTTCTTAAAAACAATAAATTTAATTAAATTAGTTCGAGTCGGACCGGCCAAGCCAAGCTCTAAATCATGATTTGAAAACGGGTCTTGCCGGCCCTTGAATTACGATTTTTGAACGGGCCGAGCTGTTCCTAATTTTTTTATTTTAATTATGGGCCGGGCTTGAAATTTTCTGCCCGTTCAGATCTCTAGTCTCTGTTCTAAGTCGCTACATTCTTCTAGCGGTCCAGTTGTTTAGAAATTTTAACATTTGCAGAACCTTTCAAATTTTTCTAACGACAGAGTGGTGTATCTCGAGTGAATCGCCCTCACTTTTAAACACGCACTAGCGAAGAGAAACTAATCTTTCACAAAAAATACATACCTAGAAGTGTTTCCTCGAAAAATCAAAGATGTCCTTAGAAAATCTTAACATTAAAGAAAAAAACTAAGTAAAAGGGGGGCTTAAAACAGATGTATTGACTTTTTGATAATTTATGAATACAACAAATGTTAAATAGTGGCAGGCTGTTTCCCAGTTTTACACTTCTTAAGGACGATTCCTTAACGCTTAGGAATGATTAGAATTCGTTTATATATCATTAAAATTTTGTAGCCCATATCAAAAGTGGTAAAACATAATTTTATCAGCATTACATATTTATGGTATTTTAGCATTATGCTGCAGATCATTTTGCTGAATATTTATGAACTATATCCTTTTTTTCACTTATCTATTATTGTTATTGTGTTTTTTTTTTAATTAGATAGGAATTTGTACAGTTATTGTATATATATGTTCATCTATATTCCAAAAAGAAATATTTGTGTAGAAGTTGGATTAAGGATTAATTTATGATATCGAATTAAATATTTGTATGAAAATTTGATTTATATAATTTATATCTTAAATTTCTCGAGGATGATTCCCTTTCCTAAAAACATTACATATCCCCAAAAATGAGAGGATTTTCTTAGTTTTATTTATTCTGACTACTTTTCCCCCCTGCAGAATATAAATGTTTAAGAAGAAACAACGGAGAAATCAAACTGTAGTCGAATGCTGGAGCGAGTGTATATTATGTATATAACAGATAAATAAAATATAAAGAATATTACTGTAAAAATGATATATCAAGTGTATGAAAATCGAAATACAATGAATCATAAATTATATAGAATGAATGGAATGGAAATTATAACCACTGAGACTCTCCACTGAGACGTCACTGAACCACTGAGACGTCAGGAGCCATAACTAGAAGATTATAATTAAAGACAAACAAAATAGCAGAATTTCGGTTGTGTGACGTACCAAAAGATATATTAATTCAAATAGATTTTTTTTATTATTATTCCAGACTTTTACTGATTATTATTTCATTGTGGTTCTTAGTAAATTTATTTTAATATACTTCAGAGTTTCCTAATATTATATTTTAGCGTTATGCTTGCAAATGAGTTTGCTAAATATTTATGAATTATTATTAGTCTTGTTTTTATTTATGTATTTATTATTAGTATTATCGTAAGTGTCCACAAGTGAATTTAGGTAACCATTTGTGCAGTTATTGTACTCATATGTCCACCCGTGAAATATATTTCTGCGTAAGATCAATTAAAGATTAATTTAAACTATCAAGTTAAAGATTTGTGTGAAAGTTAAATTTCTGATTGATTTACATTATTGATAATTTAAATTTCTCTAAAATTATTCAGTAAACTTCCATCAAAACATTATATCTATCAAGAAATAATAGAATTTTTTTAATGCTGAATAATATTTTTTCCTCCGGTCATTATAAATGTTTACAAAGAAATGTGCAAAACGAACTTCCACATCAATAAATGAACCAGATAAAAGTTCCGTTGTAAGATTAATAAGTTTTAAGTTTAATTATATGCATAAGGAAAATTAAGTAAATGAACTAAAAATTATTTTATTTATATGTATTGAAATTTTTTTAAACCTTTCTGTTAAAAAATATATTCATAACGAAAAAATGAAAACCGTAACTCAAAATTCCATTACAGCTCTGCAAGAATAAGTAACTCCGACTTTTTCATAACTTTCCCCATCATTTACATTTTTACTATTTTTATTTTTTCACCATGGACACGGGTGTGCATTATTTTGAATAAAATGTAAGTAGTGCTTGTAATATATTTGTATGAGTGTTTAGAATAAAATGTAAGGGATGCTTGTACGTATGTTAAAATAAAATGCAAATAGTGCTTGTAATATGTGTTCACAATTGAATGTTAGTGGGCAGTGGCGTAGACAGAAGGGGGGGGGGGAGTATGACTACTGCAACTCATATAGTATGCATATGTGTTTGTGATAAGGGAATGAAGAACGTACATTTTGTATGGCAAAAAAATTCTCATGGGGGGTTGACCCCCCCTAACTCCCCCCTCCCTTGGCTACGCCACTGTTAGTGGCCCGCCGTTTACCTAAATTTCCCGGGCCGGTGTGGTCGGTTGTATCCGGCCCTGGTTACAGTACACTTAATATACTTCAGTTCAATAACCAATTTTATGTACAAAACTAAATGATGTTTTGTGATAAGAAAGGTACATTCAAACTCTCATAAAGATTATAGCACTTAAGTAAAATGTTAGCAGAAATGCAATTCTGAAGTATGGGCAGAAAAGTCAATGTCTTTTTGTTGGTAGCATGAGTTACCAAGAAATTTTAATTAAAGTTTCAAAAAATTAGATAGTTATAAGATTTTTAATGATTTATTGAAAAGAAAAAGAAAACAATTTGTAATCAGCATAAAGTTATTAAAAAAGAAAAGTCCTCGTGTTTTATAAATGTTTGGTGCAACTTTTATAATGGATTGGGAACCTGGGGGTATATATTTGCGTACTTAAAATATATTTTGTAATTTTCTTTAGTTCTTTTTCCAAGAACCAAAATAAAACAAATCTTTGAGTTAAATTTCATGTAATGGCTGACTGTATTAAGCTATAAAGTTATAAATTCACTAGAATCAGACTACGTTATAAAGATTATAATAAAGTTTCTCATCGTAACGTAATGTCTATGTTAATTGTAGTTGCTAATATTTGCTACTCTCATTATTATTAGGTAATTAACAATAAAAATAAAGAATAGCAAAAATATTTAAAAAAAAAAAAAAAATTTTTTTGGTTCCTCTCCTGAGAATGCCGCCCTATGTCGTCGGCAATTAACTAAATAACATAGAGACTGTAACTCAAAAGATAATGATAAAAAACTTGAAAATCTTCTCGGCAAAGTAAACATTTTTTTGGATGTTGAGGATGATTTTAAAAAATACGCCTGTGTGCGGTCCTTGCGCAAAGAATATAGTCTGACCACAAAAAGAACGAAATCAAGAGATGCAAAGCAGCAGGAAATGAATATAGCTCTGAACTTGTTTACCTGATTTTCTTTCTCTGATAATGACGCCAGTACTTTGGGCCGGTTATTTGTATAAGAAGAAAGCGGACTCTATTAAGACGTGCAGAAAAACAAATATAACGAACGCGCAAATTTTTTTTTTTTTGGTCTTTCACTTTCACAATCTAGACCACAATTTCTTTGGAAGTCGTTAGTTGAGTTTTGGCTTCCAGTGTAGGAGATGAGGGGCGAGAAAATAATTGCAGAATGACGTAAACCATTTCAAGCTAAACTGTGCGGAATGTTTAGTTTAAAAAGAAAAACGACGCAGTTTTGGCTGGCATGAAAAAAGAGAATCAGTAAACGAACGTATGAAAGGAGGAAAAAATATACAGCGGTTTCAATTTGAAAACGTAATTCTTTTTCTCCCCTGATATAACAATAACAAATTTCTGGTTTAGCTTGCTTCTGAAGATTTTCGGATTCAGACAATAACATTTTTTTTTTTTTTTAATCAGTACGCGAACTAAAGAAAAACAAAATTAGTACATAGAATTGCTAATAGTGAAGAGTTTAAAAGAATGAAAAAGGTTGGGAAAATAATAGGTTTCTTGTTTTGGGCTGCCTTTGAAAGCTTTCAGATTCAAAGAAAACAGAAATTCAAATCTAGCAAATGCTACAAACTCGTGGAGTCCATTTTAAAGTCGTTTTTAATGAACGACCAATCCTGGTGTATATTTTACGTCCGTATAGAAACGAAACTTTAACTCGGTTAAATTAAAATGTCTTCTTTATAAGCGTGTAACATGAGAATTTAAAAAATAATAATTTGACAAAATATGTTGAGGTTGCAAAACTGTTAGAGCGAGAGGAAAAGAGTCAGAGACGGCCGCTCAGCCTTGGTTGTGCAAACAAAATTTTACGCATCCTAAATAAATTAGCCAAAAGTCTATCAAAATTTTTCAGTTAAATAGAACTTAAATAAGGAGTATGACGTCTCTATGACGTCATCTAATAGATCTACGCGAGAGATTATGTTCCGTGATTTTTTTCCCCAAAGAATCAAGGAATGACTCGTCTTCCCTTCTTTGTTTACTATTCAAGGCGTGATACCTCTACCTCGTTAGATATTTAGATTTCAAAGAAGCTGCAAGTTTAAAAAAAGATTAATTTTTTAGAGATCTTTCGAACTGTATAAAAAGTTATTGCTTTTAGTTAGAGATAAAAATGTCGTTTTTATCAAAATTTCAACATGGCGACAGATGCACCGGGACGATGAGTCGATCGCGGAATCGTTACATACAAGACATTTATTATTTAGATGCCATATTATCGGCAGGGAAAACGGAGCAATTTCCCAGGGCCCAGAGATTTTAAGGGCCCAAAAATCTTATATTTTAAAACCTTTACAAATTCACAATAAAATAACAAAGGAGAAAAAAATCTCTAAGGTTATATTATTTTTTTAATTATAAAGTATGAACGATGAAAAAATAATTCAAATCGGCATTTCTATGAATTAGTTTAAACCTCTTTTAAATTCGTCGAAATGCTCTATAGTCGGTATAGCATTGCTGCCAACATGTACAAAATTTAATGAACCACTTTCTGTAAACAGTATTTTTAAGGTTAGAAAATAGCAAAATTTTTTAATTGAATGTATAGAAATTAGTTATTTCCAAATATATATATATATATATTAAAAAATATTACAAAACGTTGTTTACAAAAGCGGTTAATTATATTCCATACATGTTAAACCATGGTATGGCTTTCCTGACCTAACGTTTCACTGGTGTTATCCGTTTTATTGACATCCTATAGATTCGTTTAGATTAGATCACTTAAAATTTCGTCTTTGTAGTGGGGAGGTGAGGGGAGTAGATTTAAAACTTTTCTGAAGAAACCAATCATAATTGGTTTTTTAAGAGAGGGAAAGTTATCGCGTGGGGCCCAATTTTTTTCTTTTGCACAGAGCCCACAGTTGCCTTGATCGGGCTCTGAATATGAAGGGCGTAGATGCAAAAGTCACATTATCCACTTTTTTTAGGTACTGAGTTATTCATAGCATCGTGTTCGTCTTTTTAAGGCGAATCGTATTAGGGATGGACGCGAGACGAGACAGAGATTTAACATTTTTGCGAGACGAGACAAACAATTTTAACATTCGGATACAGGGATTTTGAGAGACCAGACAAAGCTTTTCGGCTGTTTTGCTAGACGTGGGACGCCAATTTTTCGCCACTCGTCCATCCCTACATCGTATTGTGATACTGATTTGGACCATAATGAGCATATTAAGGCTGAAAAAGAAATGCTGAAAAATCTTGCTTTTGAAGCATAATTCACATTATCCACGAACTAAGGGGAAAACACTCAAAAATACTGGTGTTAACCTTTTTACAGGCCAGTGTTCCCAATTGGGAATATCAAATTAAAGATTGATTAAAAATTGAAATTTTATCATTATTATCTTGGAAAAATTAACTGATAAAGTTAAAAGATGACTTGATTTTATGAAATAGAATTTGGTTTTCTATCATTATGTGGAAACTGGAAAAAAAAAAAATCATGAAAATAGCCATTTTCATAAAGATTTACAGAGCTATCTTGATACGCCCTATCCCCTCCTACAAACTTAATTCATATCTTTACTGAAATTTAAAAATAATTCTTTCATTAAGTCTTAATATTTCATTTATTATTTAAACTACTCATAAGTGTATTCAGTTTTTGAAACCAATGTAAATTATAGTCAGAAATGGCCGATGCTCCCAATTGGAAACACAGTGAAATTTGTGTAATTTTTTTTTTCCCTATTTAAATGAATAATATATTTTAATTAAAGCATTAGAAAACAAAATATGCAAAAAAAAAAAAAAAATTAAAATTTGCCTGGATCTCAATGCTGTCTGTAAAAGGTTAACCCTTTAACGCGCGGTGTCCTCGCCGTGAGAACACCCAACTCTGACGTTTTGACTGTTGCCACTCACGAAGAATAGATATGATTTCTATAAAAATAGTGGCGGGTGACATAGATCCACGAAAATCCTTTACTTTTTAGCACGTCATTTCCCGTAAAAAAAAATGGTCACGATTCTTTTTGACAGCATGGACATCCGCTGAAAAATGGAAGAATGCGAGAACAGCTGGATAGATTGCCCAATGCTGAAAAAAGGGCAGCCGTTGCCATCGCTCGACTTAACTACCAGCAATATGGCGGACAATCAAAACGTTCATCGCGTGACACAGATCTAGAGACCCTTTTTTGTGGGCACAGCCAGCTGTCGTCAAAAAAAGGGACTCTAGATCTGTGGCACGCGATGAACGTTTCGATCGTCCGCCATCTTGCTGGTAGTTAAGTCGAGCGATGGCAATGCCTGCCCTTTTTTCAGCATTGGGAAAGGGTTGCGCCTCAAAGGGTTAAAAGGTAAAATAAATAAAAAATTTTGTGCAAAAAGCACACATAAAATGATACTTATGGGGTTTGACGATCGTTTCAACGGAAAAATATTTGGTCTTCATCACTTAGATCTTACAAACAGTTCTCTCCCACTGTGAGGGGGGGTACATTTTTTGTAGTCCGCACCCTTTAGAGAAATGCCTGAGACCATCATTGAAAAGAGTGCATCAAAATTTGGTTTTTGCAGACAAAATACAGAGGGTGCTCGGATCGAGGTTTAGATGATGACATTAGCTTTAATTAAATGCTTCATCCATCTAGAGAGGGATGTGCCAACGTCTTGGAAAGTGGGGGGGGCACTTTCCAAAAAATACCTAATATTACAGATCTGAGGGGGAAATTTTTGAAATTAATGATTTTTTTTGTATCGTTTATTTTGATGATTTTTAAAGTTTTGAAGTAAAATACTTTTAATTTTATTTCTTTTTAGCCAAAATGAAAATTCCTATCTTATTATTCTCAGATAGTATGTTTTCTGGGCTGGCTTTCCGATTAGCTACCGCTTGGCGACTTCCTACTACTGGCGCGCTTTTGTATCTGGCGACAGCCTTTCTCCCCTGTTTCACTTGGCAACCTCCGGATGGGGAGGTAGGGGTCGGAAGGGGAAATATCTGTGATTCGGAACCAGAACAGTCTTAGTGAATCAGGTGTATTTGAAATGAATCGGTTCTGTTCGGTACTCGTGATTGCTGTGTCGGGAAACAGGTTTAGTACGAGAAAATGTGTGTCAGGCTCTAGCTTTGTGTGAGATAAATCACTTTCGCCCTGCAAGGATATATGATAACCGCAAGTCATCTAACAGCTATACATATTCAAAATAAACTGTATATTTTCTCCACGCTTTTTTTTTTTCGATTATTTTAAAAACCATACACACTTTTCATAAGTAAAGGGGGGGGGAGTAAACTCACCGGGAAGTTGAAAATGTATGGTATATGATGGCATTATTTTTTTATGGCATACACTAATTTAACCACATTAAAGGAATTTTCGATTGAGGTATTTTATGTAACGCTCATTTTAATTAATTAATATTTTATTTGATGTATTAGGTATTCTATTTTAAAGTGTTTTTGTCGATTACGTGCTTTATTTCGATTGCACATAGTAGGAAACAATGTAATTTTGATTAATCATCAATAATTGCACAGAAATGAATTAATGTCACTTTACCCCCTGTAGTGACGACTGACGCATGTATGCACTAAAAACTGCAACTTTTGAAAAAAAAAATTTCATAAGTGGGATTTTTTTTTTTTTCCAGTTCATATTTACAATTAAATCATTTATGAAAGTGAAAGATCTTTCATTTTGTCCAGTGTCTTAAACTTACATTTCTTTTTAAATTTAATCAAAGTATTTTAAAATATTATGGATCAAGAAAGGAGATAATTTCTTCTGCAAAAGAGCTTCATTGCATCAAATTTTGAAAAATCAGACCTTCTTTTTCTTTTCTTTTTAAAATAAATAAATAAATAAATATTGTGAGAGTAAAAAATTGTCAGAAAGAAACTTATTCCGTTCCTAAAATTTTTATTATTATTAAATATTTTGGCTGCGTTCCTTGTTTGGAAAACTCGAAAATTATATATTCCCAACTATCATTGGTCCCCCCCCCCACCCCCGAAAAAAAAAATCTTTTTAAACTGTCAATACATATTTTCCAACAAAAATAATTAAAACTTTCCCTTTAAGTTTTGTAAATGTATCACATTCACTTTTTTTTTTTAATTAAATGCTTGACTGTTAAAATACAGATTGATTAAATCGGTGTTCCAAGGTTCAAGTCCCCAATAAAAAAATATTTTGTTTCATTCTCTTTCAATCTGAATCAGATCCGGGTTCGGGTGCCTTCGCGCTTCTGTTGATCTAACGGTCTG